>JAWWNJ010000055.1:1200000-1504394 GCA_037176885.1 Favolaschia claudopus | reverse complement strand
CATCTTTACGCCCAAATCTGAGGGTCCCTGTAAAGAATGTAATTTACGCGTAATTTACGTGTAATTTTTGTACTGTAAATTACACAATCATTTCTAACCCGGCACTAGCTGTATCCCACAAACCCCGGAGCTCAGTATCACTGATCCGAGCCAACTTTCGCATATCCAGTACGGCTGGCGCCGCTCACGCGCTCGATACTATCCCGGTTGACTTGTGCATTCAACCTAACAGATGATGCCAAGTTGAACAGATGCCGCCTCAGGCCTCAGTGCTTGCAAACCACCCTATCCTGTCTCTCTTGGCAACGATACCACCCCTCAGCCGACAACACTTACTGGCAAGATACATGCCATATTGCTGTCTCGGTAACCCAGCCGTTCATAAGACATCATGATCCGCCTGACAGCGGAGATTCAAAACGTAGCGCAGAGATGTCTTATGAACGTCTGGGGCACTTACCCCCGCGGACCCCCCATCGAGTCACAAAGCGTGACATTTGGCTGGGCGGCTGACAGCGCTACGCGGGTGATGTGACTCGATGGGGGGTGTCACTATGGCAATACCCCAGACGTTCCGGTGCGATTCTGCGTTATGATTTCGATTGAAACTCCGCTGACAGCGGCACCGGAACGGCTGGGTTACCGAGACAGGCCAGATTGATGTGATACCGGCGCCCTCAGTTCCTCCGCCTGGCTTCCAAACTTGTCTCTGTACACTTGGGCCGCCTCGAGAAGTTGTCAAGACTCTACCAAACTATACTACCTTGTCGTATGTCCCTACAAATGCACTTGTTACGAGTTCCGAGCCTCAACAAACTCAAGTTTTCACCCCGATGCCCCCAAGCGAGTGCCGTGTCAATTACCGTCAAACCCGGGGCTCTCACTTCTCTGATTTCCAAGTACTTGAATATTCCGAGGACAACACCAACGACCACGGCTAGTTGTCCCCGACATTTTTTTTTCTCCTCCACGTCGGTTTTTTTTCTCGGCCGCCCTACTCTCTTCCCTCAATATTCATTCTTTCACCTCGGCTATACTCATTCTCACACCACCCTCTATTTCCCGAAGCGCTGAGTGCAGGCGACGCCAAGGAGTTTCCGTACATCGTCCCGATCTGCGGACACAGCGCTCACCTTCCGCTCACCGCTTCTTTTGAAACGACGATGTATTAGCTCACGAAAACTCCAATCCCAGTCACCTTGACCTGAACGACGTGTGCAAATCTCTATCGTATCCAACCCATTCTTGTCCATATCCAAGTAAAGCGTCGGTATACCAAGGTATACAGCCAACCCATGGTACGATTTCTCCAGGATGCGAATGGTTGATTGGCTCTTGAAAGCATACCTACCCCATCTGAGCCCTCGCCGTCTAATCTCGAGTGTCAGCACGTCATTTCTGGCCTTCGCCTTCCGGAGACGTTATAATAGGCCAAACACACGCGCGCGCCAATTTGTATTGCTCGAACTTGTTCAAACAGTCCTCGATGTTTCTCACCGTTGAAAGTAACGTCTGGGAAGATGTTCTGCAATTTTCGAGCCCAAATCATTCAACAGTGTTCAACGAAGACATTTATAGCAAGGCGGCCAACGTTTCGAATACCGCACGACACGAGCTCAACAAACAAGGAACTATTTCGTGAACCAGATTATATTGAATTTTCGGCACACCCTTCAACAAGTCTACCTTTTCGTCGTTGCTTTCGTGCGTGTTGCGTTTTTGTCGTCCTTAGCTTGCAGAAGCATCCCTTCCCAATATTGCTCTCCATAGGACAACGTCAATTCCGCGCCCCTCCTTTACGTTCTTAGCTGCACACTATATTAGCAGAATCCTTACACTGATTGTTCAAGCCCCTCACTAGTTGTAATCGCAATCCGTTTCTCGCCGTTGACGAAAATATCTGAGAAATTGTTGAGCCCTCGCCTTGAAGGTGAGAAAGACTGATGATACGCACGACCTGCTTCGCAATTTGGCTCCTTGGCTTAGAATCGTTGAGGAAACGTGTTGGATTGCCGAGCCATTGTGCGTCGATTGTGTCGCCTCCGTTTTGTCCCGAAGCACTGCAGGCCGAGTCAGCGGTAGGCAGACAAACGAAGAATCCATGTACATAATTCAAATGACCATGCTTCTGGATTACATGTCTGAAAATTCATGAGTACTTGCGCTTGAGTGAAAGTAGAATCTAACCCAACGCACCGTTGTTCAAATTGCAAAGTGCGCAGCAGCTCTCCAACGTATTCTATGTACCGTGTATCCGTGAACCGGAACAGATGAACACCAAGTTACACACCGCCTATAAGGGTCCCCTTTTCCAAGTTTTTGGCTGCAAATGCGCCGAGGCCATATTTCGACTCCCTGACCGCAATATGCTACACGGAATTTAATATTCATTCCCAAATAAATCATTCAAAGGACCCACTTGAGATGCTCCTTGTTGCAAACCTGTGTTCGTGCATTCAAGATGACTATGCCGGTTGGTTAGCACATACATGCCCAAGCAAGCGAGAAATGACGAGAAACGTACCGCGCATTACATGCAGTACACTTCTCAGGATCGCATTCGCGGAATGCTTTGCGACATTTGCACTTTGGGCTTACTACCTGGACTGCATGGGATGAAGCTTCCCGCTACAGGTCGAATTGCATCCTGGAAATCGCCGCACACCTGAAATCGTTCGACATTCAAGTATCACAAGAAAGTTGTAGGCTTACAGTTGTCGTCACACTGACAATTTCGTTCGCAGCGTCTATGCATCTCAAAGCATAGACAGGCTTGTGTGCTGGAGCATGGACCAGAATGAGCACACGGGGCATATCTTCATGCAAGATTGTTAAAAGACAAGCTCTCGTAACTGAGGATGAACTCACAGGGGAGTTTCACCGGCTTAGCAAGGCTTGTAATCAGTCTCGTTCCAGTATTTGGAGAGTGATGCATACACAACTTCAGTTTGATTTCTTCGTCTTCGTGAGATTTGGTGGGGGTGTCTTCACGTCGTCACCGAGCACCTGCTTCCTTAGTAGAAATACCTAGAAGATAAAGGATAGTTACATTTGATATGTTTTTGGACGCACCGAAAAAAAAACCTACATTCGAGCACGTCATCTCGCAGATCACCGCTAACTCGCAGGGTCGCATGTCTGGCTCAACCTTGAGTATGCTGTTCAGGACAGTTCGGTGAGAAACCGGCAAATCGTCCAAGCTATCATCGTCCTGGAGTAGCAAGCTTAAAAGTGACAAATTCAAAGGGTGCAAGAGAACAAACCCTACCATTGCGTCTTCAGAGAGTAGCGAGAAGCATTCATTCTCGCATGGGTCATCGACCAGTGCGAGCAGCTGCGTGCTTGCGTAGAGAGGTTCCTTCGGGCGAAACGGCGGCGTTTGTAGCTCCAGTCGTAGCTGACTTAACGTTTCGTCATTAGTCTTCCGATGTTGTGCACAGGCAGGGCACGAACCATGCACACCACAGTTGTCCTGGATGCAGTTTAAATTGGGACAGAATTTTCGGATTCCCTATTGATGATCCCAAAATCATCTTTTGGATCAGGAAAGCTCCGGGCAAAATGTGGAGGGAGTGCCTTCTTGCTCGAAGACGGTAAGCCATCACGCCAAATTACATCCGGCAAATCTCTGTGCATTATTGGATTTTGGGTTTACTCAAATAAAATGCATACGAGACCCACCTTTGGCTGACTGCCCAAAGCAATCCACTCTCGTGCGACTCACGGAGAGATAGATGAGGTATGTGGTTCCTGATCCCCGCATAGTCGTAAGACACCATCTATGTCCTTCTGGCGATACTCCATGGTCGATGTGCAATCGGCGTACGACCTCGAACTGAATGACCTCCTCTGTAAACTCGGAAATAAATGTCATCATCAGCAAAAGGGTTAAAACAAAAATGACCGTCTGCCCGACCAGGTCATCTATCCACTGCAACCCTTCAAAGAATCTAGATAGAGGTCGACGGGAAAATTCGGGTCCTCTGGAAATGGGAGAAAGGCGGCATATTTCTCGTCCAACATGCGGGCGTTGGTGTTCCTCGAGGAGGGTGAACAGAATTGATATTGAGGGTGCCGCTCAAATGGTTCCACGACATTGTAAACATGTATTGGTTGCGCTGTGGAATCGATTATGGTGCCATTGGAATCGTAATTGAGCACTTGCATCCAAGCACCGGCTTCGCAGTTCGTGTCCAAAGCAGGGGATGGGGGAGAATCAAGACAATGCTCTGAATGCGAAATTTTTTCGTAGATTCCGGTGAGCCAGCAGAGTAGAGGAAGACAACTTCATTCGAGCATGTGCGCTTTTCCAAGCGCGGAATTCCGTACGGACATCGTCGTATATTTGACGAGTCAGCTCAAGATTGGATCGGGTCTCATGTTCAGCTGCTTCATCTTCTGATTCGACTGACATTGTCCCTTGCAAGATTTGTGGTAAGAAGAAATACGAGTCGATGAAAAAGCCGCTCAAAACGCGGCGTGGGAAAAGTGTGGGAAAATCTGAGTGGAAAGCGGAGAAAGGTGACACGATCACGCGCACTACGGACGCTTTCTTTGCGTGGTCAACCGCAACTTTATGGACTTCCCAGCTCCACCAGTGAACCTGCCATATTTCTCTCAGAAGTACGAACTGCGCAAGGAGTACACTCTACTATTACAACACCGATAAATACAACATTTACTTATAAAAGTCTAAGCATCAGCTCCCTCGCAGAGTGTCTCCAAGAAGACTTTGAGATCCTCCTGGTTTATCTCCAATACACTCGTATCAAAAGAACCGTGTCGTGTCCGTGCGTTACACCGCTCTTTTGCATCGAGAAAGGCAAGACCAAATTCGCTGAAATACACTGTAAATCGCATTGCTGGAAGGCAGCAGGAAAGACCTACTTTTTCCGAACGTCGCCGAAGTCAAGTGCGGCCATGACGCCAACGACAAGGTACGACTGAGTGCTCTCATTCAGGCATGCCACTACAAAGGGCAGGCTTTTCCGCTTTGACCTTGTCGTGATGGCCGTTTCGCTCAAGCGGTCGCGTAGAGCTTCGACCAGCCATTAATGCGAGTCGCGAAAGCGCACCGGGATGCGAGAAGAGGGCGAGATGCGCGGCCTTGCGTGAGAATAACGACGCGGTGGTTCCGCATGGTACGAATATCTCGCCTGTCGATGATAGAAGTTCCCTGGTCGATGATCTTCCGGTGTACAGTCATAGAGAGCGTGAGCGACTCTCTCAGTTTCGTGATGCTAGGGAAATTTGAGATCAAGACACCACAACGTATGTTTCGACTTACTCGCCCAACGAATCGAATGCTGTCCAAAAATTCTTCACCCACCATTGGACATCCTTCGACCCCTCCGCACCGATCTCGTCGCCCTCGCCAGCGGGTTTCGTCTTGGATGCTCCAGCATTGTGCTGCCCCACCGGGTGGAATATTCTCCCCTTTCCTCCCGTTTTCTGCGG
Source organism: Favolaschia claudopus (assembly GCA_037176885.1). NCBI lineage: Eukaryota > Fungi > Basidiomycota > Agaricomycetes > Agaricales > Mycenaceae > Favolaschia > Favolaschia claudopus. Next base: position 1,498,937 of record JAWWNJ010000055.1, on the reverse strand, counting down.
CTGTTGTCCCGCATCGAGCTGGTCGCCTCCCAGATCTTGCCCCCTCCAAACCACTCGCCCCCATTCCGCGCACCTTCAACCTCCACTTCGAGCTTGATGCCTTCGGCGACGTCTAAGAGGGCACTGATCCCTTCTACAGCGTCGGCCGCTGACAATGGTTGTGATCTGTATCCGAAACACCGTATGAATGAAGGGTAGGCTAGTTCGACAAGTCCATAAAGAGGCGCAACGTCGTTGAGCTTCTGAACCAGTGTCTTCTTCAAGTCCAGGTCCATGTGAGAATAGGGTTGTTGGGTTTGTAGGAGTGAAAACCTGAGTGTAACATCAATGAGAAAAGCGCATTAATCCGAGGGCGAAAAAAGACTTACCCCATTTTTGCAAGCAGACCAGTCAACCTCTTCCGTCCTCGCTCCTTCCATATACCCAGTTTCCCGGCGACATACCCAGAGTGTAACATCGCATCGTACAATGTCCAATGGCGAAATAACATAAACCGCAATTCGTCCGTAGCGCGAACACTGAGATCGTCGGGGTTCATCGAGAGCATGGCGTTCTCGCCTGTCGGAGGGGGTGGATTGAGGCGAAAGACTTCGTCTCGAAATGCTGAATGGTAGATGTCGTAGGTATCGCGTGATATTCGTGAAGTGGTATATTGGAAAGTGAGGCCCAGAATTGCGAGCCTGCAAGCAGAAATGAATATCAGAAGTGTGCAGGGGTTCGCGACGTACCATAGCAGCTCATTATCGACGCGCTCGAGAATGGTCGCAAGTATGTATATCGTGCCTGCTGCACTTTGTCCATGCCATGTGCCGCCCATGTAGTGTTTCTCGAGTCGTGCGGAGTACATATCGTAGTCGTCGCGTGTCATCCGACGCGGCCGCTGATGAGATAACGTTCTAGAGATGAAAGCGGGACATTTGAAGACGGCGCACCTCTCTGTCGACGCGCTGTCGTTTTCCGGACGACCGATCACCTTCACCTAGCGACCTCCGCTTGCCGGTGGTTTGCTCGTACTCTTCCTCGTCATCGTCGTCTCTTATTGGTTCTTCATCAGAATCTAAATCAGAATCTTCATCGTCCGAGTCGGGTAGAGGTTCATACTAGACCTGTCTGTCAGGCGGAACCGTACCAGAATAATCCCATACGCACAGTCAAAGCTTCCCAAGCCTTGCGCTCCTGTTCCAGCTTGTCCGCCGACCCATCGTCCCATACCACTATTCGATCTCCGGCCTCGCCGCCACCGAAGAGACTGGACAAATTCTGCGGCCGTGCAGAGTCTATGACATGGACCGACATCTGGGTGCTGAAGCCACCGAACCATTCTTCCGATGGCAAGTCAAGAATCGCGCCCATATTGAGAAGTATGAGAGTGTGTAGCTGCGCACGAGTCTTAACTTCATCTCAAGGCCAATCGAGAGGACGAAGACACACCTCAGAGACCATTGCCAACTCGTCCCGGACTTTCTCCAGTTCTGAGACACCGGAAACAGGTATTATGCGGTACATAACGTCGTCCTGTTTGAGTAGATCTGCGAGCATTCGGGAGGCACAGAGAGCGTCGACATCGGGGGCGACGAGGATGATGACGGACGCGGCGGAGGTGAGAGGTGACTGGCGATGGGCTTTGAGAATATTTGCGTAGGCTTCGGCATAGGATGGTTTTGAAGCGGAGGCCTGGTCAGGGAGAGGGAGATACACCATCTCCAATCGTCAACGGACGCGAGCACTGAGAAAGAGAGGAATCGTAAACACAGCTGTGACACGGTCACACACGCGTTGACACGTGACGCTACGTGACAATGCGCGTTACGAATCCTGACGTAAGGAAGGTTTCGTTCTTTTCGTCGAGGTCCTGACCCCCAACTTGACCCTACTTATCCTGCCTCTTATCACTCCATCGCTATGGAAACTTTCGGTTATCACTCTTCGTTCCTTTAATGGTCATAACATTTCTTTTTGAGGCAATTCAGTGTTTTATTGTTTATGTTTGATTTTCCCTTTCGAGACGTTGATTTTTCCTTTCTCGGTCGTCCTATTTCCCTTTTTGTTACATTTCCCTTCTTGCATACCTTCGACCTCATCTCCTTCCTTATTGGGTATCTGGCGTTTTGTTTGCCTGTGTTAGCAATTTGGCTCTTATATATTCGCGTTCTACTCTGGTGGTACCCCAATCCCGGCGTGTTTCCGTTAGCGTGCGTGAGTTGAGCATTGAAAATGCGTTCTCCTGATACATCTGGCCTCGCGTATATGCTGTGTCTCCGCTCGATAATCTCGCCTATCTTCAAAGGGATGTCTGCTACTTTTCGCCACCTGATTGACTTTTTGAGATGCTTTGTTTTGAGAAGCTCTGTGTACCGTGCTCGTTGATTGCTGGGTTAGAGCTCTTCGCTTCCGTCTCATTTCCCGGCTTAGTGAATGATGCCTCATGTGGCTCAAGGTGAAAGCAAAAAGTGTATGTTTAGGCGGAGAATACAGGCATGTCCGTAGATACCGGTAAATGCAACAGTTTGAGCTCCTCCTCGTTCGGATCGTTAAGACAGCACCTTCCCGGCACTGTGATGTCCCCGCTCGTGTCGGGAATCATGGGTGACAGTATGCTAGTGAGAGGCCGCGATAGACCGGTCAAACCCGTCATCATGCGGATATGCATTTCGTCGGGAAACATGTTGTCGATCCACAGCTCCCTCAGGTTGGGCCACAGACCAGGCCAGTGGACCGCAGCTGCGTGTAGTAGCAAAGCGAAATTGGTATTTGATCCGCGGCAGTCTACCTTCGTCACCGAAGGGAACGCTTTTAGCAAGTCTTTCATTGTTTCCGGTGCGTTGACGTAGGTCTCGAAAGCGACGGATTGAACATGTCGACCCGCCCTTGCCAGATGTCCGATTGCTCCTCGAGAGCCCTCTTCGAAGTCTGCTCTAATGTGAAGTTGTTCCAAAGATGGGAGCAGAAGGGTGTCGAAAACACATGAGTCCAAGGAATCATCGACGTGTAGAGGACAGGTGGGTTAGGCGAGGGAGAACTGTGTCTGTGATGGGAAAGGGTTCCGTAGGAACGTAGTCGTTGCATCGAACGCAGCTTAAGAGCATATATTCCACCATTGACGCAGCAGTGAAAACTGCTAATAGCTGGTCGACTCTCGGAGCGGGGTTGTCGATCCCGACCAGGTGCAGTACGGTGAGCGTTGAGAACACGCTGATGTCCCATGGCAGTATGCTGATAGAGAGTTTCATGCACTGGAGCAGAGGCGTGTCACCTCCAAACAGCGTCGAAGGTATGCGCTCCTGTTCGTCTAACCCTTGGAGCTCGTCCACGCGAATTACGCTAGAAGGAATTTCCACTGTGGCGCAGGTGACTCGCGGACCTTTCGTGGACGATAGACAGCGCAGTAGACGGTGTCCCGTCAATTCGTCGTCGCAGGTGATGCTAATCCAGGTGCAGCGGTTTATAACTGGTACTATGAGCTCGCTGATTGTCTCGAGTGTATTGTCGAAGGTGGTGGTCTGTTGTAAACTGGCTTTTGTGAACCAAAAAGCTAGCGAGAGCTTCGCTGATTTCGATTTGCCCAGCAACGCCTTCAACGAATCAGGGGAAGTGAAATGTGTTATCGCTATGCTGCAGTTGAAGGAGGGGGTGGTAGTAACGAGTCGGAGCCATTCGGAGCACACGCAGCCCAGAAGTAGTACTGATTTGGCCCAACGCTCGGGGCGTTCGTCGAAGCGGTCGGGAGATAGTAAAAGTATCCGTGTTAAAATTTCCACAGGCATACAATCTAAGTTTGCCACTGCGAGTAAGCCAGTGTGAGCGGCGTATAATACACATGATTGATCGAACGCTCACCGTTATGAGGAACTCTGAAGGATGCTGTGGTGATGCGTCTGAAGTAGGCGCTCCCTAAGCCGTACTCTGCAGAGGATATGGATATCGGCGTGTTTTGGAGCGCTAGCAAAGCATTCATGCTGAGACGGGGTACCCGATTGAGCCTCAGATGAGCGAAGGTATTCAGGATATTCCATATATCTTGCGATCATGACTGTTGCGTATCGCGAAACGAAAGGGGGGTAGTCCACAATTGGATTGGTTAGAAGTGCGGCATGCGATGGGATCCGATCAATCAGCGGGGTTTGTGGCCTTGAGTTGCACCACTTTTGCCCTCGATCCTGACTTGTTCAACGCCCGGGTTCAAGTTCACCACCCTTTTCCAATCCCATAGTTTTCTCTGAGTCTCGTATTGGCTGCTTTGAAGCACTCATAGTGTTCCCTTCAGAAGAGTTCAGCAGGTGTTAATTAATAATGGTTGATGGACTGCGATGTTGTCGACCCATGACCGGCGTGCCTTGTGCTCTTGATCTGCGTCTGTCGCGCGCTCGTGTACCCTCATTTCGAGGCAACCAGGGACACCACTCCGATCAAATTTCGATGAAAGTTCTTCAGTTAGCGGCGGGCATGCTTTTCCGCGTTTCGACATTTCTTTGATGGGATTTAGACCTTGTGGTTTGCATCTTCTTGATGCATCTGTTGCGCCGTTTCGCCCTTCGTTATCATGCTCTTGGCTTCGACTTTCAATGCAGCAACCGTGATCGAATCTTGACTACTTTCGGCGCGGTACCTTTGGCTTTTGTTATCATTCCCCAACGTTGTTCCCATTGGTGTTGAAGGGTGCGGGATATACCTGTCGCTACCTCTCTCCTTCCCTCCTTTCCTAGATTTGCGCATCCCTGTTTTATCTCTCTTTATCGTGCTCTTTCGTCGTCGGTCCACATGGATTCCGCACCTTTGGCTTTACTAAAAGAGTGAGTCGTTCTCGTTGCTCCTTTCGTTGCTCAACCTTGGTTGCAGGTCAGCGTCGAGCTCAATTGATCGAGCACTCCTTCGTTTTATGGACTCTCTCTTGGTCCGTCTCCGAGCTGCGTGTGGTTAGTTATTTTTTTCGTTCTAACTTTTCGTTCGCGTCTCTTTATATTTTATTCTAAGTTGTTAACAGGTGCTATACTGTCCACTCCTCCGATCCTTCAGTGTCCTAGCGAGGTTTTCTGCCTTCTTTTCCGCTGGGTCTTGTGTGATCTGGAGCCCGTTACCCAGGAGTATCGTGTTCAGCGAGCGAGACTGTCCCTTGTCTGTCGCTTCTGGTGGAAGGTGGTAATCGGGGACGCGGGATTGTGGCAAGACGTCTTCGTTACCCCGTCTTCTGAGGCAGTCGTCCTTTCTCGCGTCATGCAGCTCGCTGGTAGTCATACGCTATCCGTATATCTCGTGGACGACGTCCCATGCCTTCGTTACGGTGCTTCTGAACGCCAGCTGTCCCTGCTCTCCCACTTCCACTCAATCCTGCCTACCTCTGCACGGTGGACCCGATTGGAGGTGGTCTCCACGTCCACATATGCTCATAAGGCGATATTGGACCATATCGGCGACTGGAACAGCCCCGCTTTGCGCTGCCTCACGTTGCGCTGTCCATCCCGAGCGGCGCTTGTGACTCCCGTCCCCACCGCTGTCTCAGTGTCTTGTACCAACTTGCGCCGTTTGGTGCTGCACAGATGTAACTTTCCCGAGGCGTTTCCTGCGTCTCTTCCCAACCTAACCGTGCTCTCTCTCTGCGACCTCCCAACCATTCACTCGCCTACCCGAACCCAGCTGTTTCGCTTGCTTGGCTCAGCACCTCGCCTTGAACGGCTCGAGCTGGTTCGTGTAGGAATTAGGATCTACCCAGATGACCCCGAGCCCGTCGTCTCTCGTGTTGCTATTCCTTCTGTGACGACCCTGGTGTTGGCTTTCAACGTCACCTTACACCCCGCCAGGGCTTTCTTCCATATTCTGGAACATATCGAGGCCCTGAATCTATCTCATCTTCACCTTGGTCTACCTACGGACTCTGACGTAAAACATTATCTGGCTGCCCACCCAGGTCTGAAAGCTCCGTCCGTTTCCCTCGCAGGACGGTTCACGAACTCCGAGGCGGTTCAGTTGCTCTTCGCGAGTTTTTACCGTGTCACGCATTTGGACTTGGTCGAAGCGGACAGACCATCTGTGTTGCGACAATTAGGGTCTCTTCGTGGTTCGCTTACACCGCTGGTGTTGCCTTTGCTCACTTGCCTTCGTGTCCGCCCGTTACATTGGGTTGCCTTGACCGACGGCTTGTCGGCCAGACTTCGTGTGGACTCAGCTCGAGTGCAACTGGTGCTTGTGCCTCACCAAGGCGCCGGTCGTTTGGTCCCTAGCGAACACTCGTCTGCATATCACTCGCTAATGCAGGTGGTGGATAGTGCTACGTGGGGGGAATATATCCATCGAGAAACTCAAGACATACTTCGTTACCCTGGTTTGGACACCGATTGATCTATGGAACATGTGTCAAGCGTCGCTGTCCGTGTAGAATGTTTGCTGCGGTATTGTTAATCAATATATATTTGTGTTGGTTTTCATGTTCAGTTAACTGAATTTCTCGCAGTTTGAGTCGATTTGCGATTAGCATATGCTTCCTGACTTCATTGATACTTTATTTGGCGACGGGACATATAGGTAGTCACGTGTGGGTTCTATATTCAACAAATGCAAACAGCGCGTCTCGTTGGGGGCGCTCGAGCTCCTTGGTATCTTCGACTCTTTTGCTTCCTGGCGGTAGTGTTTTCAGTTGTCGTTGTGGGTGTCTGACGCCTCGTTTGTGTCGTCTCCGTTTCAGATGTCTATTGTGCTCCTTGAGACATAGGCGCCCGTCGCGCGTCGCGCGTCGTCCATTTTGTTTGTTTTCTGGACTTCGGCATAAGGCTAATCTTTCGGAGAGCAAACGAACTTGATAATGTAAGTGACTCCTTGTTGGTAAATGTTCGGCCGATTCTCTTCTTCCCCTTCACCTTCGTTCTTTCTCACTCTTGCACAAGACGCGCCAATGGCAAAAGCCGAGTGACTACACTGTATATGACGGCTGAAGCCTGAGCCTGAGATGTCCTTCTGGACCTGTTGCTCGCCTTCTGTAAAGCTCGCCTAAATTTTTCTTCTTTCTACTACATGATAGGCAGTCGAAATAAAAAGGATGCGATTCCAGCCTGCGTTTATTCTTCGTCGACTTGTGCCATATCATCTTGATCCTCGTCACCCTCTCCCTTTTCTGATTGTTCGGTGTCTGTCCTGTGCATACAGAGTTATCGCTCCCTTCGAGTGTAATCGATTGACGGCGCTCACAGTATAAACTGGGTCATGTCTCCCTCTCTCAAGCATGCTCTGTCGAGCTATGAGGTGGGCCCTTTTTGTTTTTTTCCGACAATATATTATGGGCTCACCTGACTGATTTGACGTCTAGCGAGTAGAACTCCTCTCTTCCAGAAATTTTGAAGGGGTACACTGATAAGGTGGCAGTTGCAAAAATTACAGTATCAACCTTGAAGTCGGTGTTTTCGGATGTGAGTATGATACAGTCGTTTTCTAACGTTGGGTCAGTTTAGATCGATTTTTTTTATTATTTGCCCAGCGTCATCGTTTACTTATCGACGGGTCCACGTTGTTCTGCTCAAGGGCCTTAGCAAGAGATACCAGCTGTTTATCGTAATGAACCGCGAATTCGCGGTCTGCGGATGCGAGGTTCTTCCAGGTGGGTCTTCTTAGCTCGATGAAACCTTCCAATGACTTATGCTTGGTCAGTGATCGATACTGGCGCGTCCCATGAATATTCACCGCTCCCTTGACCATGCCGAATACTTCGAACACGGCCGCAGTTGACGAGGGTCCAACCAGCGACACTCTTCTCCTATACGGGTCTTGCGGGACTGCGCTTATGCCCGTATTTTTCCATGTCCAACTTTCAGGTTCTGCGAGTGGCCAACGCTGTGAGTTGTAGAAACTCAGGTATCCAGAGAGAAGGTGTCCTCGCAGCGGAGTTCTGGGTCCGCGCATGGATGAATTGGTGAAAGAAAAGTAGGGTATTTCCCCTTATGGATGCTAGGTCGTCCCTTGTTATTGATGTATGTTTGACTGAAGTTGTCGAGTATTTTCTTATTGCGACCGTTGCAACTCGGTCAGTGTGTCGTGCCCGTGAGTACTTGTCTGTTTGAGAATTATTTGTCGAATTGCTAATGAATTCCTGGTAAAATCATAAGGTCCAATGGTTGGAACCCAAACCGAATCGTAAACGATAAATTGCTCGCGGTTGCTTTAGCCTTTCCCCTTATAGGTGGTCCACACATGTAAATACACGCAAGGGCTACCTTGTGCATCTTTCCCTCTTCGACCACTTTGAAATGGCCAACTCAGCCGTTCGAGAGACGTATCGGTGCGGAATTCCTGATCGTGTTATCTTAATACAAAGCTCATGCTACCTTCAGGGGAGTGAAATCGCTGCCTGTAGAGACGTTATCTCGCGCGCTGAGCTTCTTATTCGCTCGTGCTTGTTTTGGGGACATTGAAGCTGTCCGCGTCCGTTACTGCGTCATGAGCGTTTGTCGCTTTTGGTTTGAAGCAGTCTGTGGCGATCCCGCCTGTTGGTCGCAATTCTATGTCTCCCTCCGGATGCCCACCGATGTTCTTATCAAATGGCTCGAACGTGTCGGCCAGACTACGTTTGCGCTGACCATGGACTTTAAATACGATAGAGGCCAACATTTTGCGGACGCTTGCATCCGTTTAGAGGAATCTTTCGGTGCCTTACACCACTACATGGATCGTTGCCACGCTCTTAGCATTCGTGTTGGTGGAGGCAAACTCTGCGATCGTCTTTTCTCCCTCCTCTTACCGGTACCCTTTCCATCGATGACCCATCTCGACCTGGACGTCAACTTCGCCTTCGAACTATCGTTCTTCGACTTCGCCCGCGCTAGAGGGTTTACCAAATTGACCTACTTGTCTTTTCATCGCACATTCCCCAGCGGTGACTGGACCCCTTTGTTGAAGGGCATTACCACCGTCAAACTTGCTGCAATAGACGATTTCTCTCGGCCCACATTGGCGGATTTTCATTCATTCCTGTCCGCTATCCCGGACCTCGAGTTCTTGATCCTTCATAACGTGGACTGCCTTCTGCCTCCGCAGTTCTACAAGGATGACCCCCCTGTCGTGCCCCGCAGCGAACCGATGCCATTCCTGGCGCGTCTTGAAGTCTCTTCAGACAATCCCATGCACACCTGGCTGTTAGCCTCTATCGATGCACCTGCGATAGCTCATTTGACGCTCCACTCCGCGTCTGAGTCGATGCTGACCTTGCTCCCTCGCCGCTGCGATCGGCTGCTCGCCTCTGTAGTCAGATTGGTCTTATGGAGCCCGGTTACGAAGCCCTCTGTCATAGGAGACCTGTTTAGAGCGATGCCTTCGTTGCAGGCCTTGGACGGACGCTATGCTACGTTTTCTTTTTCCGCGGTTTTTTATATGTTGGCGATGCAGTGCCAGCAGCTGTGTCCTCAACTCGAGCAGGTTGTGCTTTCACATATTGGGTCGGCTCTTGTGGGGGACATTTTGCTTGCACGTCCTGCGGGCACTTTTGCGGGTGATTTTCGAATTTTTTGCGTCTCCTCTACCCAGGACTCTCATCATGCGCGTTGCGTGGTGCCTTTCAGCGTTGCGAACGGTACGGTTGTTCGCGGCCCAGAACGCGACTTTTACAATTTCGACGACCGCATGTAATACGCGACTGTATTTAGCTCTACTTTGATCTACCCTTGAACATATTGCATAAAACAATGCTGTCTTTCCTATTTTTTCTTTTGGATTTATTTTTCTTCTTCTTCTGAGATATCTCCCCGACTCTTGGCAAGGTCATGCGTGTGGGCCATCACGGTCATTTATCCGATCATCTCGTGTTACCATCTTCTCACCAAGAAGAGAACACGAGGGCCTCCCTCTCCGATCAAGTCACAACATGTTGCGCCACCATCTTTCTTTTGGATCGAATCAGCGCGTCTCAGGCTGACGATGCTAATGCGGTTCGCCCAACCTGTTTGCATAATAAGTGGTTCGTTAGGCTCTTCAAGTTCTTGACCGTCGCTTCAATACTTCTTCCGTGGGCCGTACTTCCACTTCTACGATCGCGATTAAACAAGTTTCGAGATGTTGACCGTGCAAGAGCAATTCGAACTCGGGAGAATTAAAGTGTGAGTTGACCTGCTGTCTTGTTCGCTGGCGTCGTCTTCGTGCTACATTCGTGTTTCTGATCATATTGCCTAGTATTGCGTCGGAAGTGGTGGACGCCGCGCTGAACAAATTTGCCAAACGCTTGCAGACCCTATTGCAGTCGATGCTAGCAGAGTTGTTCGATTTGGAATCAGGTCCTTGCGTTGTATAAGCGCGTGTTGTTCCGCGCTAATATCGTTATTTACAGACTGGGCTCAGTTTTCTCCGTTCCATAAGCTTCCCAACGAACTGTGCAGCGCTATATTCCAGGCTCTCCTCGCCAGTTCTAGCCCCGCTTCCTGGGATTTTCGACAGGATCGGACGCGTATCCTGCTTGTCTGTAAATACTGGCACCAGCTCGCTCTCAACGACCCTCTGCTTTGGTCCACTGTCACGATCTCCCATATTACTTCACATTCGACGTTGGAGCGGATTATCAATGTCACAAGTGGCCAATCGTTGGGAGTGTATATCCTAGATCTTCGTGTCACCGATAGCTTGGACTCCGCTTTGGATTTTTCCACAATGTTGAATCTGTTCGACCTCATTGCCCCAACATCCAATCGGTGGATTGAACTAGTCGTCGTGACACCCTCCGTGCATGTTCGAGCTCATGTTCTCGACAAAGCGCGAGACCTCCCTTGTTCACGTCTACGTTCCATGACTATACAAGGACCCGTCACCTGCTTCTACCCAGTCCCCGCCGATTTCACGGGGAAATTGAGGCTGACTGCGTTGCGTCGCCTTGTCCTGCACCGAGTCGTCTTTCCTCTTTGGATTCCCGTGCCGATGCCGAACCTGGAGGTTCTATCCATTTCAGACGCGATACCGTCGAACGGTCCGACTCGAAACCAGCTTTACTCCTTACTGGCAAACTCTCCGCGTTTAACGACACTAGAGCTCCTCAGAATCGGCATTAGACTCCCCTGGGGTGAACCTACAGCTTCAGATTCTGTCGCTGAAATTTCAGCTCCCTCGGTCACAACGCTTGCCCTTGCGTTTGACGCTAGGATGATCTCTTCCATCGCGTTACATTCCTTTTTCGAAGCTTTGCGATTCATGTCCCTCCCCGGTCTTCGACATTTCGATCTCGACCTTCGCACCGACGAGGATGCCCGGACTTATTTGTCTCATTTCCTCACTTTCCCAAGCCCTTCAGTCTCTTTGTCCGGCATGTTCTCAGACATGGAGACCGTGATAACCCTTTATCTGCATCTCGGAACTGTTAACAGCCTTGATTTGGTTGGGTGTGAAGGGAAAGAAGTTTTGGAATGTCTAGGCGTGCGGCATTCAAACGGGACCACGCAGCTTGGAACGGTCTTGCCATCGTTACAGCGATTGCGAGTGAGGCCGCGCTTTCTACGAGCTTTGTATACAGGCTTGCTTGACCGAGCTAGTCGAGGGTCGTTGATGAATTGTGTTGACCTGGTCACACCAGACGGTAGGGCGGTTCGAGTCAATACTGACCAGGCTATCGAGCTTGACGATATTCGGGCTATCGTACACTGTAGCCGGTGGAGATCCGATCGTAGTTACGTAATAGGACCGAACCAGTGTAAGCCTTATGCTCCTTCGCATTAGACTCGGTATAATCACAAGGTCTTCTTTATTTCGCCCTTTTCTCTGTATATAAATCTGGGTATCCTACTACCCATGGCGTACGCGTATCCCGCCCACGCTACCGCTTTTTATGTCTGTCTTCTCGTCCCTTTTCGTTCCCGAGACCTCCGACGTCCGGGTTGCCCCTCCTCCTATCGGTGGTGGACTGAACGGCGCATACTTGCGAGCCTTGCGAGCCTTTCGTGCGCTACAGCCTGGACGGCGTGGTAAGCTTCTTCTGCGCTTCTCTCTCTTCTTCTTCTTCTCGTTTTATTTTTATCTTTATTTAAAATCCAGTTCGCTCACTGTTAGTCTACAATAGGTCTACGCTCGTTGCCGACTGAACTCCTTGCAAAAATCCTCGTTCTAGTGCCAGAGCTTTTCGACGACGAGCCTCATAATTGGCGGTTCTCGTGTGTTCTTCTAGGGTTTGTGTGTATGGATTGGATGGAGATCGTGGAACATAACCCCATATTCTTCTCCAACTTATACGTCGATGCCAACGCTTCAATCACCCTACTCCAAAGGACCCTCGAGCGTTCTGGTGCTGTCCCTTTCACGCTCAAGATTGTGTTGCCTCCCTCGAGTCCAAACGCCCCTGTTTCTCTCCAAGCACGCCACACTCTAATTCAGCGCAACCTCGTCGTCGCTGTCTTCGGTATTGTGGGTCAAGAGATGCATAGGTGCCGGCGATTTATTGTCGATATCCCTGACGAGCGGGTTTTGCGACGCCTTTTCATCTTGTCGTCTACAACGAGTGGCGATCGCGTCGAGGAATTCTCGGTGACCTCCCATGAATACATGAGCCGATTTTCGCAATTGGTCGCGCAGCCTTTTGGTGGACTCACGCCTAGGCTGAAGGAAATGCATGTCCACGACTTGGCCGTGACGTGGGTTAACTACCATTTCATGTCCAACTTGACCACACTCGCCATTCACGACTTCGTCGACGACCGTCCTAACCTCGATTTCATATACGCGATGCTGGAAGCGACCCCTCTTTTAGAGACGTTGCGACTTTACCTTGTTGCAGCCGCCGATTTCGAGGATAGTAATGGGGACCCCCCTACCTTGCCCCTCCTGTCTGAAATCGACATCATCGCGGACACCGAGTCAGGGTCGTGCCTGCTTACGCTCCTTCATATGCCTGCTCTTCGTGTCCTGCGCTTTAAAGTTGCGGACGATCAGGACAACGCGTTTGACGGCCTGCTAGGGCATTCTTGGCGTATCGGTTCTCAGATTACCACCCTTGCTCTTCAAGTGTCCCTGCCAACCGCCCAGCTTTTCCGCGACTGCTTCGACGTATTTCCCAACGTTGAGAGCTTCGATGCTCGTGGCATCAACTTCGGTTTTGGGGTCTATTTGCTCGCCGTCGCGATGCACTGGCCAGTAGGGTGGAAAACCTTGCAAGACGTTTTCTTGGATGATTTTTTGGAGGACGAACTGTTGTTGAGCTTGCTTGTGGCGCTGTCTGAAGGTCTGTCATACGCCGTTCGCGTCGTCACCCCTCGCGAGCTTGACACCGAAGGGCGACCCACCATTCCGACTGCGTCTACTTTGACTTCTGGCGGCGAACTACGACACGCCGCATTTTGTACCTAGCGCGTTATCATCTTTGAAGTATTTTTGTCCAAACTTGAATTTATTGATTATCTCCTGGCTTGAAGACGTTGTTCTACTCTTATGCTGCATGTATTCCTCGTCGAAATGAAAAAAGGCGCTAGTAATTCTGTGACAGTTATACTTAGAGAAGGACTGAATACAAAAGATATGTATTGAAGCTGTCTCGTGCGTTGACTATCTACAATATGAAGCTTCTGGCGCTCGCCTCCTTCATTTCCCGATAAGCCTCCGCTCCAGGCTGTCCCGTCGTGTCGAAGGCTGTCTCCTGTTGTTTTTATTAGCGATGCGAAAGCTATTGAAATTGTCCGTAATAACTCGCCTCCGCGTACAATGTAGGCAGACATTGAACGAACAAGGAGTGGCCAACGGGTAGTGCGGAGCATTGAGTGCCTCCCAGAGACCATAAGACGGACGAGAACCCGTTATAGAATAGAGGAGGAGTCTCGGGTGTCCCAATTGCCTCGAAGGCCACGAATAAAGAGCCGTCGTCGTGGAGAGTTCGGAAAGTGGAAGGGCAAGACTTGTCGGACCCGCATACATGGTGGGACCAAAGTGCGTGTTCGCGCAGATGGTCTTTCGTAGATATACCACGTTCTTCGTACTTTTCGAAGCAACCCCGCCCTCTGTCTCGCGAGAGCTGGTCGGCCATTACCCCATGGTTGGCGATGGACTTCTTTCGTAGGGTCAAAGCGGGGTAGGCGCAAAGAACACCGTACCCAGATATGAAGTTCATGACGATGGTCGAGTGGAATCGGAATATAGCTTCTGCGGCGTTGTCCCCCGTCACAATGAGCAGATTGATGATGTGCTGGCCTTTTCGGAGCCAATGTATGCGCACAATTCCCGACCCAGGAGCATAATCATCGTTGGTACGACGAAATACGGTGAATCCGAGTTTGGTTCTAAGTTCGAGGAGAATGGTGCCTTCGTGTCGAATAAGCGCGTACAGATCCAGATCGTTGGGTGAAAATGACAAGTTGATAAGTACGGGGATGGTTGTCGACCCAGATATTATGGACTCGGTTTTCCTGAGCAGCCTGAGCGTAACGTCCGGTTCCAATCCCGCTTTCCGAAGCTGATATCGTACGCGTTCTTCCACAGATCGAGGTGAAAGCCATTCCGTGCCTACATACGAATGACTGAGTCAATTCCTGCTATTTATTTTGTTGCTCTTTACGCGTACCTAGCTCAGCGGAAAAGCGAAACGAACGCCATGGGAAAGCCATTGATATAAGGTGTACTGTAGGCGCAACGGCCGTTAAGGCAGATAATGGGGAGGCGATAAACGGGGAAAGGACCCCAATCTACTCAGAGCGTCTGTCTTACTGAATTCATTTTGTTTTAAAATAATTTTTGCCTTTATCTTTGTAATAGATAGGTTTGGGTCTGCGTTTAGACAAACGATGACTGCGTACCTGATGAATCGCGCGACGGGCAACGCCGGCGTGAGCCTTGGAACCGAGCCAAACTGACTCTAGTTTAGTGGCTCGTCGGGTCATCCATGTTTGTCTCTCCGGTCGGGTTGGGGCGGGTATTCGGGTTACTCGGGTGATATCTTGTGCTTCCCTCATTTCAAATTGAGGCAGTTCCGTATTGGCGGACTTCTGAAGAGGTGGCAACTCGGTTGTGATTGCTGGCAAACTACAAAACCTTGCTTAATTCCTTGTTCCCTCCAATCAGCATTACTTGTTGCTTAAATAAACATACTTTGCACATACTGTACTGAGGTATGAAACCTTGGTTCATTAGATGATATCTCTGTGCGACGAAAGAATGAGCGATCCGCGTTTTTCCGCTATTCCGGCTCGCCGTGCGTTCCTGTTGTGGTGCATCAAATTCCAGGAGATTGTATCGACGCTGCACACGCCTTTCCGACCTTCCTTTTCGATTGTTTTGGTCTTGGTCTAGGCTACAGTTTTCAGTTTCCACGCTCTAACCTTATTCGGTTTTTTTGTACTTATCCGATCAAGTTCTTTATGGCCAAATTCGCCGCTTCATCCGTCATAGTCTTGCGTCTTGATAATCAGTTATGATGCAGCATGCAATGTCAAATGACTTTGACCACAACACATGCGACTCGCGGTGTCTTGGTTCGCCAAATCAGAAGAGGTGTGGGATCGACAGGAAGATGCTCACCTTCTTTTTTCCTACGGTCAAACCTTCGATGTGATTTCCAATACATGTTGTACCTTTCCGATCAGGCGCAGTGCTTCGCTTCTCTGGCCAATATCCAACTCCATATCACCCAATCGCAATTGTTGGGGTTCATTAAACGGTAGATCAGGCCGAACTTGACCGCAGGCGTATTGCACCCGGATAACCCACCCCGACCCGCACGACGCCCTGGTTCGACAAATGTCAGCAGGTATAACTGGTGTAGTGATGGGAGGTTGCATCGCACACCTGAATTGGGCTGCTGCACATGCCAGATTTCGAGTTCCTGTCAGATGTTGATTCTTGATATTGGTTCTCCCGCGACTCTCTTGGCCATTTGAGAGGCGCGACTTCTTGCCCGAGTTCTTGCGCAACTTCTGGCTAAAAAGAGAGAATGTTTTCTTTTGTGACTGAGACTACAGTGACGCTATCACTACCACCAGAAAGCATCGAATCTACCTTCCACATACCACGGACAAATTGTCCACTTCCAGGGAATATTTTTTCCCCTGCGAGATTGGTGGAGGCGAACAGACATCCCGTTGATGAAGTTGTAGCAATACCAATACTCGGGAAGATTGCGCTGCAGAGCGATCATTTGAGTCTCCACCAAACTTTGAATCGCAAAGAAGAGCTCCAGCGAAGCTTCCGCGTCCAACGCCGCGTCTGTTCAACGTATTAGAATTAGGCCACCGATTTGACTCAAGTGCGAAATATTTTGGTTGAAGGAAGGGGGAGGGGAGAGGGTATTTTGGTAAACGTACAAAGCAGCAACTCGGCGTATTCCTCTATGTGTAAAGTTTCATCGGGCAAGCCGTTCTTCCAGTCGTGATCTTGAGCTGATTTGCTCAACGAGAACCCTAAAATGTCGGCGACACATCGTTGCAGAGATATGTTGGCTGCAGTGTTGTCTTCGGGTTTTTCGGCATATAGCAAGGGTGCCCCAATGCGAACCATGAATCCGAGATCCAAGAATCTGCGGCACTGAATCCTGAAGTCCGCCCACAATCGCGTGGTGTCGCTGGTGACGCCTACGGTGCATTTGATAATGCCTGGACTCTCGATTATGCGTTTCAACTCGCTAGGGAGCGCTGGTAGGGCCTGTTAACAATAGTAAGATAGGCAAGGCAATATTACCTCTGATTTTCGTCATATCTAACACAGTCAACAGGTCCTGGTGCGCTATTTGGATGAGACAGCACTGTTTACCCTTCCAGTCAAGCGGGATGTCCGGCGATACAGGCGATTCAAGCAATGCGACGTTGGGATCCTTGGGAGTCGCCTCGATGTCGAATCCGATGACGGAGTTGTCTTGAATGCGAGCCAAATGCTCGTTGGCGACCGTCAACGAGCTGATTACGACGACCTCTCGATCGGCTCTCAATTTGTACTACAATCGTCTGGCATCAGTGGTTGTCCTTGAGTAGACGATGTGCTCACCGGTCCCGTCACAGTACGGGCTGATAGGAAATAAAAAATATTCAGTGTTAGGCGTGTAAAAGAAAATGTTATCAATCATCCGAAGCGTAAGA
Organism: Favolaschia claudopus; assembly: GCA_037176885.1. Lineage (NCBI taxonomy): Eukaryota > Fungi > Basidiomycota > Agaricomycetes > Agaricales > Mycenaceae > Favolaschia > Favolaschia claudopus. Next base: position 1,481,940 of record JAWWNJ010000055.1, on the reverse strand, counting down.
CGATGGGCGGGAGGAAGGGTGGAAGCAGGAAAGACTAGGAAAGACGTTAAGATAGATTAAGGGATTCTGGAATTTGAAGTTAGGTCTGGTATACACTCGATGTCGACAGGGAATGTACATACCGAACCTTGCACTATGTGAGCCTGAACGTTCGCAAGAGCGGGATACATGGTCAAGACGAAGAAGAGGAAGTTGGAGGCTGGTTATGCCTAATGCGGACCAAAACAAAACTAATACAGCTTAGGCGAAATCTTGGTAGCGTTTGTGACGGTTGTGATCATTAGTTGAGGTGCCTTCCGAAGGCATGCTTTAGTCCAAGATTTTCTCATATGGTTGCACACGCGACGACCGGGGTGCAGATGGGGTCAGATTACCGCTACAATGATTGTCGGGGTCGGCCCAGGTTTGCCATATCATCCACAATATTGCAGACAAAGCCAAAGATCCTAGTAGTAGGTGACTGGACGTAGACTCCAGAGTGGCGCGATTTCGAATCACATAAATATTGCCTGGAGAGCTTCGTCACTGCTGCCGCTGCTTGTAAGCATTGTATGTCGCGAGCGTTTTGTTCCTTGCAAGAGTCCCACTTTGTATTTCGACAAATATGAGGGTAAAGAAGAAAAATTGGGCCAAGTCGAAAGACCCGAGTAAATCCGATGAACCGATTACATCCGAATCCTAACCCTAATCCCTTTACGTCTGGTCACTCATGGACTGGTCTTGCGACGCGCTCCGTACATCGATATCCTCCAAGCGAAGATCTTTGAAACGCCGACGAGTGCTATGCACCTCCGAGTCTTCGTCTTCTTCGTACCATACTTTACGCTTGAGCGTCTGTTTAGGTGGCCTGGGTTTGTATGCCTGAGACCTTGCTAGCTCAGCGGCCTGCGCATGTTGTCAGAGTTATCGCAAAGGGAGACGGGGTTCGAATTCAAGAGAAAGCAGTGAAAACAAGCCGCACCTTCGAGAAAGTGGCGTCTAACAGGGTAACGACATTCATTTGGAATATAGTTTTTACCATGCCGTTTTTCGAGAAAAACGCTACAACGGTGCCTTCCACCTCGACGATATCGCCTTTACGGAAAGATGCTGGGAAGGCCTCATAGAATGTCTCCCGTGGCTGGGCTCTAGATCTCAATCAGTTCTGACCTTTTGGGTAGATAAAAGCGAGTCGCATACGAGTCCTGCTCTGGCTTCGCGAGCCGAAAGTACTTCATGTCGTTTTCGGCAGTATGCACCAGATCGGATGTCCGAAACTTTGCCAACTGGCCTAAGGGGTCTACACCAGGTCCGAACGGCACCTCTTCAGCGGCGCGACCGTCGGTTTTCGTCAGATAAAGGCAAGTGCAATTGAACCTAGAATGTCCGTCCTCGTCCGCAAAATTCCAAGAGCTAACTCGTTGTCCAGCGAAAAACCGACGAAACGCATCTTGCACCACCAGTACTTTGTTAATGCTCTGCAAGAAACTTTCAGAACCCAGACCGGTGAGTTCTACGCGTTGACAAAGGTTCGTGACCCTCTCCATTGAACATCTGTGACGACCGCGAAGAACAGTCAGCACTTGGTATGAACAGCAAGACGAGAGTGACTCCCCCCGCAGCACGAACTAACCTTGCTATGTTGCCCGGCACCAAATCTACCTTGGACAATATGCCGTGAACCCGAAAAGATATCTCATGTTCGACGATTCCTGCTTCGTCCATAGCTCCAAGACGCCAACACTTTCGTCCGTGGACGTTAACTTCTTGTACGACCGCAGAGTCAGCCTGTTCATGGAGCAATAAGTCCGAGAAATTAATGGAAAGCGCATAGATTACAGAGAAATTCTTCAAGTACTGGACCGATGGGTTGCCCGCCCCTGAAGTATGGCCGGTTTTCAATCGTATGAGGTGGTCCAGCGCTGCACCTTGAACATGAAGGTCAATATAACGTCGGTATATCGTCACCCCACCGGTTCGCCAGACAGTCCTGATCATATTTGAACAGCGTATGCAGAAACGACCAGGCAGGCGGGTGTTCGCAAGATTGACTGGGAATATAATCCACTCACTGGCAGCATCCTTGTCGTAAAACTGGTCGAACTCCATGCCAGGAACGCAGAGTGTCAAGGTCTGAAGGACTTTGTGTGAAGAGAGGATGAATCAGGACGAGTTTAGCTTTTCTTATTTTTTCATAATTTTTTTGGTTCTCTTATTTAGGTCGGTTTCGACTTATACTAATTTACGATGGCCGCGTCAGCGTTCGCCTCCCTACCCTGAGCGATCGCTGTGCCGCTTCCGTAACCGCGCCCTTTCCAAGGCGGTGGGGAGGAGGCATCGTGACCGTTGGTCCTTCACAATCTCAATAATCGAGATCTGAAGGAGATCTGTTGATTTGCAGCGCTACCCCCACTTAGCGACACCATGTGGACACCATGGAACCTTCTGCGCCATCAGAAACTTATGGCGCAAATCTTGGTAGATGCTTCCAAGATTCAAACGAACCAGCTCGTTTTTCCCCACATATCAATTCTAAAAGGAGTTAATGCCTTGAATTTAAAGAAAGAAAGCTCTTTCGATCGGTACCTACTTTGCGTTTCTTCCTCTTTCGTTCGTTACTTTTTGTCCCTCTTAAACATCTGCCTTCGCATTTTTTACCTTCTCACTGCCTCCCCCCTCCTCATCGCATTACAATGCCTGATTCAAACCCCAAGTAAGCTTGGTCGTTGTGAGGTTTTGATCGCACTGGTACTCACCGTTGTTGTAGGTCCAGCCAAAGGTAACATCGTCTCGACGATTCGAATTCCAGCGTTTGACTTGCTTTAGACCCGCCAGTCTTTTCATCGACGACTCTGCTGAAGAACGTTCCAAGGTTGACCATACCGAAAGGTTCTTCTTCTTCGCCTTCTTTGGTTTTCGATTTCTACATTACGACAGTCTGTGCTTACCATTTGAGTCTCTAGCGAAGACGTTGATAGTGTTCATTCGTCCGACAAAGCTTTCATCAACGACGCTTCCGATCTCTCGGTCTATTCCAAGGACGACAACAACATGTGCGTGCTTTGCTTATTACATTATTCACTGGCACGCAACACTGATATGCGGCTGGGCCTCTTTATCAGGGACATCACGGTCAACGATGACAGTGACTTGTGAGTACAGCAACCTTTGGCTTTTCACTGTCTCACGCCAGAGGCGGTACCAGATCTTCGCTGTCCCAAGATGAACGCGACGAGGATCGCCCTATGGTTGATGCAACCGCGCATTCCGATGAAGAGGTGATCGTTGTCGAGACTCCGAGCCGCGTGAAACAATCTCGTGCGTCTCGGTGAGTGCCTAACCCAAATCGCAGTCGCTTCCAACTGAATCTGTTCCCAGCGGGAAGCGAGTAGTCAAGGACCTCAACTCGGAGGACGAGTACGTATTCCAGACTTTGCGAGGTGACAGTCAATCACGCCATTTGCAGGGCGACGGCTATACAGCCTGACGATAGGTATATCACGTCGCCATTCTCGCCCCTTGTATGACCAATTATCTCCGTAGCATGTTCACCAAGCGAGGGTCCGTGAAAGCCAGGTACGCTTCAATGGAGTTCACAACAATGTCACTCATCACTTGTAGTACACTCCCTCCTCCTATGGCCACTAGGTTAACCTTGCCCAATCCCGCTTCTTTCCTTGGATTTCTTGACCGTTTCTCAATTCTGTTCACAGGGCTTCCAAAGCTCGGTCTTCACCGTCTACACCATCTGCTTCTACCCGCGGTTCAGGAGCTGTGCTTGTATTGCCTAACGCCAAGCAAGGATCCAGAAAACTCGCAAACGTTGGGTATGTATTTTCTTTGTGGTAAACTGTATCTTTTTCTCTTATCACCCACTAGGCTAGGCAATGGCGCACAGAAGGCTGAAGGTCAACCCAAGATCTTCTTGCGCGTGCAAAAGTGCGTTATATATTATCTCTAATTGTGTCTCCACACTCACCTTCCCACCCTGGTAGATCGAGGGATACCGAAGTGAAGTCCGCCGAGGTAACATGTTCATCAAGGTCGTTCTGTCACATTCACCTAGAGCCTGTCTGTAGCAGCACAGCTCCTCTCCAATGCCATCCTCAACTGAACAGAGCGAACGTCGCCGTTCTTTGTCTCCAACCACGTCTTCGTAACTTTCCACGCTCGCCTTTTGACTTGTACTAACAACATTTAGACAACCTGATATGAAAACAGCAATGGAAAGGTGACTGCCATCTTCAACATTTACACTTCAAGTGTTAACTTACGGTTTATAGTGTCCTGTCGGAAATGCTCGATAGTCGCTTGGAAGGGATCGCGCAGTCGCTCATGCTGCAACTAGCTCCTATGTTGATGCGCGCCGCGTCGCCCAAGACTGAGGTGATGTGCTTTATACGCTGTGCATGCCCTACGTTCGACGTCGATCGTCCTCTCTATCTTAGACCCCTGCGAAGGCGAGTGGCCGTTAGTTGTACCCATATTGAGCAACTTATACTCTCTTACAGCCCACGAATAAGGTGATCCCAGTGCAACCAGAGGATCCCGTCGATGTTCCCGGTGTCATCGACGATCACATGGATGTCACAGTAAGTCTACGTGCCTCGCCTCATCCTTGACCCACAGCATTGAGCGAGTTATAGGTCAACAACGAAATGCAAGTCGCGCAATCCGTGTCCCCGTCCTCGGCCGCTACAGTCGAGGGTATCACGGTGGCACCACTGCCTAACCCCACTCAAGCCGTCGTTCTGGACAACTCCGCCTCCAAAGCGTTTGGTGCAGGAGCTATCCAATGGGCTGATCCGGTCACCCCGCCCCGTAAGGTACGACCAGTATCTTCCAGCGTGTTATATCACTGACAATGCGTGACAGGAATCGAAAGCCACATTCGACTCTCGCCCTTTCAGCCAGGGCTTGCCTTTCGCTCCTGACACGTATGAATTTGCGATCTACTTATATATAACGCGTCTAACGTTAACAAACATTTGAAAAAGCAGAATGTTATCGGCCGTCGTTTCTCCTACCACGCGTGTGGCGGTTCGGCAATACCCTGATGCAGGTCATCCCCTCCCCCTTCAAAGTGGCTTCTCGTTGTCGTAAGTCTCTCGACTTCCTTGCCCCACACTTTCTCTTAGCCTACATGCCATTACAGTCCCGAGAAACCGTCCGGATCGGCTTCCGTCGATGTCAAAGGCAGTTCGTCCAATCAATCGTCCCCTGCTAGGTACGTGGCTGTTTGACAAGGATACAAGGATCTCATTTACATACATCCGTTTGCAGGGATAACCTGGCTCGCATGTTCGCTTCGAACCGCTTGGATAGTAGCAAACGCGTAGCGTGAGTTCCCGATTTTATATAACGGCGATCGGCACACTGATAAACATGATATTGCATAGCAATGAAGGGCAGCCCGAGACAAGTTCACCTAAAAGAACAAAGTACCATGAAGACTTGTTGACGTACCCGGTGTTATTGTGCGCGACGTTATTAGTTACTAAGATCTCAACTCACTGTGGGACAGCGCCGAACCGGATGTCTGCGAAGTGTCTGATGATAAGCTGCAGGACGAGGCCATTAAGGATGTTTATAAAGGCCTTTGCAAGTTGCCGTACGTTCTTTGCTACCTTCGAGCCAACGAGTGTTAATTACTCGACAAACAGCGGCGGCCGCAAGCTTCTGCCATCCTTCGTGCGCTCTCAGTCTGGTGAAGACTGGTCTCCCGGCGGACGTCTCGCCTTCTCTTACTGGTTCAAAGCTCTTAATGAAGTTTCGGGCATGTGAGTTTCCGAGTCCTATCCTCATTGAAATCTTTCGTTTCATCCCTCTACAGAACTTTGTTCAATGCCATGAGTTTCAAACGCAGCGGGCGATACTTTGCACCCCAACGGGAATCTCCAGACCGGGTGTTGCTGGCTCAAGAACCGGGAACGTCGCCCTACGCTTATAAGTTGTACATCGGCAACGAGTATGCCGTAGGTGTGACTCCAGGACTTTGCTTCGAAAGCTATGTGGTCGAGCCCTTCCGCTCGAGTGCTTCGCCCCCTCGCTATCGGAAGTTCCTATCCGTTCTGTTCCACAACCAGGATTGGGAGCGCTTCGTGTCCTTCATGTGCTGCGTTTTCGATCGTAAGATGCTTCACACCCAAATGACTGGGAAGGCTCTTCAGTTCTCGACGAAGATGAATACCGTAGAGGCGGTGAAGCAAAGTATGTTTTCCATGCAACCCTTGCTTTTTTCGTTACCTAGTCTCTGACGAACTTGGCAGCCTCAATGCTTGATAGGCTGAACAAGTACATGGATTCACCAAAGCAAAGCGGCTCTAGCGGTAGACGACCTTCCCCAACTAACAAGTTTTCTCTCGAATATACCGACGATGGTACGTGTACCATGTCTGCGTTCGCACGACCGTGCTCACACTATTTTGTAGTTCCTGTGTATGACGCAAGACACCTCGACTTTGATTTCACTGCGGACTTGCCTAAGATGGCGACTGATTTGCCTCTGTGGCCTCACAAAGAGATTCCCGAGGGTTCATTCGTCACTGTCGGTTACACCGTGTCCACTTACAAAGGAATGGCGAGCGGACATACGGATAAAGTCCTGCACCTCGGCTGCAATCTGCAATGGGTTATTGTGTGCGGGACTTCCGCTTCCAAAGACGCTGACGAATAGTCCCAACAAAGAACTTTTATTTATTTATTTATAGAACGATGGTTTACTTGTACTGTCTAACCATACACGTCGCCAATGCATCATCTTTCTCCCCGGACTATGTCCAAAAAAGAAAAACTGTGGCAGACACTGCACCACGCTTCCACAGATCCGACCGTGGCCTTCTTTAAAAACCGATATTCGTCCTCTAAACGGTTAGTCCTTGGCCACCAGATAGCACCCCCTGCTCATGTCGTGCCCAACAGGACTCATGACCGACGTCAAAGCCTGAGTGAGGCTCCTTCGTCTTTGTCGCCCCTGCTTCACTGGCGCGTCGATTCGCGTGATTAGTCACTTCAACGAGTGCAATCTGCTCTTGCCATCTTCTCCCGACTTGTGCTGCACGCCGAGTGGTCTGTGTATGGTTCATCGGTCCGCGACCAACTCTGAGGTGAGGAGACTTACCCTGACTCTTGTCGGCGACCCTTGCTGCTCGTATATCTGATTCACTTGTTAGCTTGCCTCCCCCCCAACGACCTAATTATGAAGCAGACGGTCACATACGTTGTCGCACACTCCTTCTTAGCTGCTTGTTGGCGGTTTTTTGATACGTCTTGCTTTGGACAGATGGGGGACAGTCATATACTTCGAGAAAGAGGTCCATGGTCGGGAAAAATTGATCACAGGTAGATTCAAACAAGAACTGAGCCTTTCTATCGCACGCCATCTTGGAGTCCTTGCACGATAAGCAAGTCGCCTGGTCGTCCTCTACAATACATGGCTTTATCCCTCTGCTCTTGCTACAACGACCGCAACTCTACGCACAAGAACTATATTAGACCACAGGGCCATGCTATCGAAGAACGATTCACCTGGATGTTGCGCGAGTTCCAGTCCTTGACTTCTGGACAACCTATCCACTTTCCTTCCTTTGTCTTCGTTCTCGTGGTTAAATACGAAATTCTACGCCAAAACAAAAGAATCGTGTCGTGTGCCGGAATAACCGCGGGCGCCGAGAATAGACGTTGCGTCTCCACCAATGGACATTTGCCCTGCATTGTAAAGAGTAGATTTGGAAGTCAAGAGGGGCCGACGACCGAAGCACGTAACACAGAGGGTCTGTGCGTGGGATTTTGATGTATAAAAAGTTCCACGCCAGTTTTGGACAAAATTTCTACTTCACCCGTTACCGCCATCCCAACGTCTCTGTCGTAGTCCATGCGTGAGTCCTTGGGCATACACCATCTCACCGTGTTGACTATGCAAGCTCTTATAGTATTCGCACACCCTCTGCTATTAGGCTTGATGCTAGCCTGCGTCGCGCACCTTTGTGTCGCGACTATCAGTATCTATCGCTGTTTGCGCCGTCTTGGCTATGACAAAATCATTTATCCGCGCGAGCTATACAACGAAACCAATGATAATACTCTTTCTTTAACACAACCAAGCTTGTCTGGCAGACAATTTGTTGATTTAACCGGAGGCGGATATCGAGTGAAGGTCACTGGGAAGTTTGCGACAGAGGAAGTCTCGCCCTGGCTCGTCGACAGCAACGACCTAACTGGCCTCTCTACTGGCACTTTCGACTTTGAATATCAGACGGAGAGTATACACGGCAGCGCAGGGGTTAAAAAACACAAAATGTTTGTCTTGGCGACTGTGCCATTCCACATTCTGGTGCCGAAGCTAACTAGGGACGAGGGTTTAACCCTGGCACCTTTGCATGGACTCTTTCTGAGGAAGTCCGCTACGGCCCCCCAAATACGAGAAACACTTACGAATCATAACTGTGCTTGCCTGGACCTAGTGTGTGTTATGTGTTACTATCCCGCAAAACAAAAGCGCGTCCGCACCAAGTTACGAACCGTGTCGATCGATGATGTTGCTGATACAGATGGTGTTGCTAATAATTCTGACCCAGAAACACAGTCCAAAATCCGGAGTAGAAAAACGAAACCTGCACAGAAGAAATCGGTTTCGCTAAGCCAAAAATCTGCTGCTCTCGTAAGCTATGAACTCGAGGAAAAACGCAGAGCGGGGCGTACCGCTGATAATGGTTCACAATCAGACATTGGCTTAAATGCCCCGTTTCCCCCTGAACCGCTTAAATTCAAGGATAAGCATAGAATTTTGACCGACATTGGACATTCCTTCGATCCCACTCAATTCGCAGAAAGTGCGTGTGCCGTCTGTGGAATGCTATATCCCTGGAGACATACTTCGCCGCTGGAAAGTGTAGACCTAAACCTCAGTTTGTTATGCGCAGAAGGCGTGACTCGTAAGGAGCGTAAAACGGACACTGACCCAATTGAAGAGCTAAGTGGACCTATATTGGCCCACAATTGTAATCGCGTATGCGTGCATTGCGAAGTGTTATTAAGGATTGGTAAGGTGCCAGCAAACTCGCTTGCTCGTCATAATTGGATCGGTGAAGTGCCTGAAGCACTGCAAGGTCTAAAATATGCGGAAAAAATGTTAATCGCCAAGGTTAGACATAATAGATGCGTCGTTCGCGTCAACTCCGGGCGTGTTAGAATGCATGCAAATGCTATAATGTTCCAGTCCCCAGTCGTGAAAATTTACCATAAGTTACCCCCCTCCAAAGACGAGATGAACGAGGTATTGGCCTTTATATTTATGGGACCATCTGCTCCTACTCCAGAAGAATTTGAGAGATCTCCGATGCTCGTGAGGCGTGACAAAGTGGCTGCAGCTCTTGAGTGGTTGAAATTAAATCACGAAGGCTATTCAGAGATGGAAATTTCACAAGAAAATTTGTTATCCTATAGTTTGAAAGATGTTCCAGTAATCGTCGACTACAAGAAAACTAACGCGGATCCCACCGACTCAATTCCAGCTTCGGCTCGTGCCGTCAATGACACTAACGAAGAGTATGGGACGGTGGAAGGTGACTGCTCCTTCGCAGTGCATGGACTGACCGGTCTCGAATTCGCCGACTTACCCACTAGCACGTTGAAAGCTATCTCCCTGAATCATTTGACGCGCGGAAGACACGTTCTGGGAGTCGGTCGGAAAAGCGAACCTGAATCTCTTTATCAGAATGTGGAGGCCTATCCGGCTATGTTTCCCTGGCTTTTTCCTTATGGTAAAGGGGGGATAGGCCACGCCGAACACCGTAGGATTTTGGCCGAGTCTGACCGTAAGAAAAATCTGCTCATGTACCACGACAAACGCTTTCAAATCGACGAGTATTTCCCCATGATTGCATTCAATCATGAACAACTCAAAAGCGCATCTCTTGGCAGCCGAATCTTCGTCAAACGTTCCAGGTTCGCGGAAGTTTCTAGAAGACTTGCAAGGATAGACCCTGAGGTCGCCGGTGACATTGCCGACCGAATGTCGAACGGGGAACAAGTTAAGCCGATAACAGAGGCAGAGAAAGACTGTTTCAACCTGCTAAATGATCTGGATGCTGTCGGTGCTCACGTCCCCGGTTCTATGACAAGTAAGAAGCATATGCGTAATGAAATTTGGTCTATGAGCGCATTTACTGGTGCCCCAAATTGGTTCGTCACTATGGCCTGGAACGAAACAAGTCACCCGTTAGCGTTGTATTACGCGCAAACTGACACCGTTTACCGCCCGGAAATACGAACATCCAGCGACAGAGGTCGATTGATTAAGGAGAACCCAGTCGCTGCTGCCCGCTTCTTCGACTATATGGTCCAAGTGTTCATTAACGACGTGTTAGGATGGCAAAGCGCCGAAGGTGGGGCATTCGGGCACACTCACGCGTACTATGGTGCTGTTGAGCAGCAAGGAAGACTAACCCTACACCTTCATCAGTTGATATGGATCCGAAACGCCCTCACACCTCAACAAATACGTGACAAGTTGCTAAGTGCTGACTCTACCTTCGTTGCCCGATTGGTGGCTTATTTAGAGTCCGTGCATCAAGGTGAATTTCACCGCGGATCTTTAGACGAAGTGAGGAAGTCAGTGACTGTGGATGAAAACAAAAATACTTATGTAGCCCCTACCTTGCAAATGCCTTCCTGTCCACCACCTTTGTGTGAGACCGAGAAATGCCCGGCCGATTGTATAGGTTGCTCGACGACTCGCACTTGGTGGGCCAAATACGAGAGCGAGGTCGATGATCTATGGCTGCGATCCAACGTCCATGGTTGCCGTTATTCGTTGCTCGACGCTGAGGAGGCTGAGGCCAAACGCAATTGGCGAGATAACCCGAGCTCTAGAAAGAAACCGAGGAAAAACATGATAATTGAGAAAAGGGGTTGTCTTAACAAGGATGGGGTTTGCAAGGCCCGTTTTCCAAGAGAAGTGTTCCCTGCAACTGTGGTAGAGGCAGACGGTCATGTTAACCTGAAACATCTCGAAAAGGATCTCAATACGATGTCACCTATCTTAACTTATTTCTCCCGATGTAACACGGATTGCACTAGTCTCATGTCGGGAACCTCTGTGAAAGCCGTAGTATCGTACGTGTCTGATTATGTCTCGAAACCGGGGTTAAAAACTTACCAAATGTTTGCTTCCGTCCATGACGTGTTCGCGAAAAACGCCGATATGGATATCACAAGTGAAGATCGACCGCGAACTCTGATAAGACAGATGGTCAACTCATTGTCCACTAAGATGGAACTCGGAAGCCCGATGGCGTCTCTTTACGTCCTGAAGAACCCAGACCATTACAAAAGTCACATCTTTGTGAATTTTTCTTGGAGAACTTACGTATCGTTTGTCAGACGGAAATGGGCTGAGATCGAGGATAACAATAGGGAAGACCAACAAGTGCCAGAGGACAACGTCGGTCTGCGAGTGAACGACGGCCAGATCATCGCAAGCTCCGTCGTTGACGATTATATCAATCGTCCTGTGGTGTTTAACAATGTCACGCTGTACGAATGGATTCAGTGCCACGAAAAACGAAAAAGATCGAAAGCAGAACGAAAGTCGTTTGACCAAGCGGGCTTGGGTGTATGGCAGATAGCCGAGAGCGAGCTGAGCGACGACTCTGATGATTCCACTTACTATGGCTCCGTAAACGCCCTTGACGATGAGCAGCAATTTTCAGAATCAGACGACGAGACAGTGGAAGGAAGAAATGTCTACCACTCCTTTTTACCACAGCACAGCGAGTATAAGTCTCACCATGTGGCTTGTGATTTCCGTAGAGTTCGTACTCATATACCCAACTTCATGAATGGTGCCGTCCCTAGGGCTGACAAGGGTGATCGTGAATACTATTGTATGACTATGCTGACCATATTCAAGCCATGGAGGGCGCCCAGTGACCTGAAACAACTGCAATGGACTTGGGATGACGCTTTCTTGAATCACACCTTTACAGACCGCGAGAACGAAATTCTTGGCTTTTTTAACCTGCGTTATGAGTGTAACGACGCAAGAGACGACTATTACCACTTAATGAAAAAGAAAGTCAGTGACGTGAAGCGGTCGGGCGGGGCAGAATTGGCTAACCGTTGGTTGGGGGACAAAGATGCATTCGAGGACAGGTTGGATGACGCTGATTTCGAGTGGGACAGTGACAATGACCAGGAAATGCCTGTAGGTAAAAAGACACAAAAAATCATTCAAGAGATTGAATCGATCAGAAATGTTCTGCGGTCTTCAAAATGGTTACACAATCTCAAAGACGAGAAACTAAAGATCAACGTTGACGTCGTGTTACCTCCTTTTCAAACTCGGACAGCTTGGATCAAGATAGTCAAAGAGACAAGGAAAAATTTCACAGCCAACAAACTGGCGGACATGCCTGCACAGGAAAAAAGTGGACAGGGATTCAGTAATCCGCCCAACGACGTGGAAGTACTGCCTCACACTTACCTTAACCAGAACACGAAAATTACTCCTGAACAAAATTTTCAATATATCGAACAAATATGCGAACAATTTACGCTTAACGTTGAACAGAAGAGAGCCTTTTGTATTGTGGCGAACCACGCTTCAGCAACAACGCCTCAGGCTCCATTGCGCATGTATCTCGGTGGTATGGGAGGAACTGGAAAATCGCAGGTGATAGACGCTATAGTGGCCTTTTTTGAACTTCGAAAGGAATCATACCGATTCATGATACTGGGTCCCACCGGTTCTACTGCTGCTCAAGTTAACGGGTCCACTTATCATTCTGTCTTCAAGGTCCCTAGAGAAACTAAGAGTAAGAACAAGGACGATATAACGGGAATGAAAAACGAGGCGACTACTATGGCAGCCGTCAATGAACGGATCCAGGGCGTGGAATATATATTTCTAGATGAAGTATCGATGATGTCGTGCGCGGATCTGCAAGTGCTGGCAAGCCAAGCTGCAAAAGCTCGCAACATAAGTGACATAGAGTTTGGAGCTCTCAACGTACTGTTGGCCGGGGACTTCGCCCAGTTGCCGCCCGTTAAAGGAGCTCCTCTGTTTAAAGGAGATATTGACTTATCCCTCACAGTTGACACGATGCAAGACCAACAGTCAATCCTGGGGCGAATTCTCTGGCACAGGTTCACGACCGTGGTCATATTAAGGCAAAACATGCGCCAGCAAAAGCAAAGTGACAGTGACGCGAAATTGAGAACAGCTCTTGAGAATATGAGATACGCTGCATGTACAGAGGAGGACGTCGCGTTTTTGCGAAGCAGAGTCGCCAGTGACCAAGAAGGCAGACCAAAGCTGGACGACCTGAAATACCGCAATGTATCTGTGATTACTTCCTGGAACGTTCATAAGGACGCAATCAACGAGATGGGAGCGAATAGATTCGCGGACGATAGCGGTCAAGTTCTCCACGAGTTTTATTCCATTGATCGATTGAGTAGTTCCCCGGCGACCAAGACTAAATGGAGGTGCGAGGAAGCGAAATACAAAAGAATCTCGGAGAAACTGCAGCAGCAGTTATGGGACGCTACCCCATCTACTACAGTGGAACACGTACCCGGGTGTTTGAAGATCTGCGTTGGAATGCCTATAATGCTGAAAGCCAACGAGGCGACCGAGCTATGTATGACGAAAGGACAAGAAGGCTTTGTGAGGGGATGGACAGAGAGCGTGGGCCCCCATAGGAAACGAGTGTTGGAAACGTTGTTTGTGGAGCTGAACCTCAAGCACAGCCGTTCCATTCAAATCCCCGGATTGCCGGAAAATGTGGTACCCGTGTCACGGGTCTCTAGTCACGTTACCGCTTTGCTGTCAAACGACACGCTGCTTTCCCTGGCCAGAGAACAATGTCTGGTGTTACCCAACTTCGCGATGACTGATTATGGAGCGCAAGGAAAGTCTCGCAAATATAACGTAGTCCACTTGAATTACGGTAAAAAATTTTCCAACTACTATGTGGCCCTATCTAGGGGCAATGAAGCAGACAACACCGTTATAATTCAGGGTTTCGACGACAAGAAGATCACTTGCGGAATCAACGGCTGGCTACGACAAGAATTCAGAGAACTTGAAATACTAGACGAAATCACTAAACTCCAATTCGAGCGCAAATTACCCCCACAAGTCAACGGAATTTATAGAAATCACCTTATTCGGTCGTATCTAAAACAAACCCCGGGTCGACTGAGACCAAAGCTACATCATGCTATCCAGGAAGAAAATGGCAACTCCTCAATACCTGAGAAAATTAAATACGGCGAATGGCACCCGACCCAAGAACCAAAGTCTGGTCAAAAGAGGAAAGCAGAGGCCGACGATACCGTCCAAAACAAGAAAATCCACCTTGACGATAGCTACGCTAGCTCCAAACCCGTTCCATCGCTACCCGAGCCGCAGCCATCGACCTTATCGCTTCCGGCGCCCGACCTGCTGCACGCGCACACACCTACATCTGACAGCCTACAACTTACGATGTCGCACCCGTCGCAGTTTGAAGAAACCGGAATGGAGGTGGTGGAACCGCAATTTGCGAACCAAGAGCCATTCGGCTTAATATGGGACAGTACTAACTGGAGCTGCGGATACGACTCACTGCTTACGCCGTTGACAAGAGTGTGGCAGACGAACCGCGATAAATGGACAAACTTGCTATCGAACCACAACCCTTTCCTAAAAATCTGGATTGAGGCGCTGCAATCTCCTTCAACTTCTCCCGAAAACGCCAGAGACTTGTTCCGAAGAGCAATACATACCTACAAGCCAGACGATTTTCCTTTCGGGCCCCGGTATGTCGTCCTGGACAGACTTTTGGCCTTAGTCGACGACGGTAAACTGCATGGAACGGCTACTTCTTCTTGCTCCGCCTGCGGATACGCCGCTAACGACACTTGCCAGTCATTCGGGAGTTATTTGTCTGTGCATCACTACCAAGTTTTACGAAGGCAACACCCTGCTGGTTACAATTTAAGCGACTGGTTCGCATCCCACTTTCAGCAAACAAGATCGCAGTGTCCGATGTGCCCATTCTTCGGTCGGAGCAGCAAGTTGACCCAGGTAACAACAATCCACTCAGTGCCGTCCCTTCTAATATTGTCCATCGGTGTCGACAATTTGAGTTTCGATCGCGAACTTGCATTCACTGCCAGCGACGGGTCGCATAAAATTCTACTGCTGACCGGTTTCATTTATCACTCCGCAACAGCAAAGCACTTTACTTGCATGATAATAGACGAAAACGACGGCGCCTGGTACCACGACGGTATTACTCTCAAAAGACGTTGTGCTGCCATTGGCAAGTACGACGTAAATAGTAGTAAAGAGCTGCACACACTCCCTGGTACCGATTACAGGCTTGCAACGGCGATTTACACTGAGCGCTAAAGGATGATGCGCGTTGATGCGGATCTATACGGATACAAAGCGAACATAGATTATAATTGTCGGGTCAATAGAGTGTGATTGCCTAGCGGGGGTCCCCCCCCCCCTGGGATGATAAGGATTCGTACTGCCATGCGTAGCACTGGCCCTCACTACCAGGTTCTGTCACGGCTCAAATTTTGCTTAAATTCGTACATTGTTAATTTACAACAAACACGTCAACCCATTCGCTGTTTTTTCCTTCCATTCCCTCCGTTCCCTCCGCTCGCAACAACATATGGTCCACCCCCACTCATGCTCGCCGAACTCCCGGGCTTCGATTGTGTCTGAGAGTTGAAAGGTGCGGCAGGAAGTGGTACCATCGAAGGCGCCTCATCCTGTGTAATTCGACGATGAGGTGGTATTTGCTGCGGCGCTGCTTGAAAGGCACTAGACACATATCAGTATTCAGAAACAATATCGTATACGTCACATACTTCCACGTTGGTAGCGGATCCTCGTTGAACCATTTGTGCGCCAAAGCCTCTTTTGCAGTCAGTCTGCTGTCCGGATTGTACGCGAATAGCTGGCGAAGGAGGGCATGACCACTCTGTGAGCGCACGCGGGTGGAGCACCATTCATACAGGCGGTCCGTGTAGCTATACATGGCATTCATAACGACTGGAGAGGTGAGGTAGAGAACTCACGGATCAAGGCGTTTCATATTCTGATATTCAATCATATCTTTCATGCCCGGCCATTGCGATTCTGAGAACGACAGTCAGCCGTCGAGCGAACCGGAATTGTGTGTACCTTCAGGAGTGCCGAGAACCTCGAATATCTTCAACAGTTGATCCCTTTGGAATGGCACGTTTTTCTTCGAGTCCAGCTTAGCCTCCTCGCCTTTGAATATCGGACGCAAGCTGGCCAACTCAGCCAAAACACATCCTACCGCCCAGCAGTCGATAGCCTTGTTGTAATGCTTTGCTCCCATGAGGAGTTCAGGCGCACGGTACCAGATCGTCACCACGACTTTGTCCCCGGCGAAGAGTGGCTGCAGCGGTTGATAGATCAGTCGTGCAAGACCAAGGTCGCCGATTTTGACGACACCCTGAGCATTTATGAGGATATTGGCAGGCTTCAGGTCGCGGTGAAGGATATGGCAAGAATGCAGATATAGCAGTCCATTAAAAAGCTGGTAGATCAGGGATTTGAGAACGGGCAGCGCAATTGCAGTCCGCAGAGTTGTTGCGTGGTGTTGGATTACTTGCTAACTAGGTGTTAGACTTTCGCATACCAGACACACCGCGTCACTTGCAAGGAAATCGTGCTCGGCGAATTCAAAAACCATGTATATGGACTTGTCTTCAAGAATGACCTCTTTCAGAGCAACAACATTCTCATGGTCAATTTCACGATTGAGCTGAAAGCCTGGCCGTGTCATACACGCTGCGAGGGTGGATTGATGTGAGTCTTACCGCGATTTCGCGTATTGCACTCTGGCTAATGCCGGTGTAAGTCACAACATCGCCCTCCTTGTCTGGTTTGAACTTTTTGATAGCATGGATTTTGGCGTCCTCGCCGAGACTTTGTGCTTTATAGACACGTCCGTAGGTGCCGGAAGATATGAACCCGAGGATGGAATATTTGGAGGAGACAGAGCGACGAGCAGCATCTCGTTTTGCGCGGTACATGCGCATTGGGTCATTCTGGAGGATGTTGGTTGTCCATTCATCCATCGACGTCGAGCGTTGGACAAGCACTGAACACCGAACAAACTTGAGCTCACGTCGGACTCGATCGGCTTTGTCGGTCACGGAAATGTCATGAGAATCATCAAAGCTTCCTCTTGCCTCATCCTCTTCAATGTATTCGCAATTCGTCTGGTTCTGCTTCCCTGAATTCAGGGAAGCCGAGTCCCCGTTCATCTTGTTTTGCGACCGGCGATGAGCTCAGAGCTGCTCAGAACCATGCATGCTCAGCCGTCGATGCACATGGGCTCGCGATTCGATATTCATATGGCATTTGCAGCGATTCGTCATAGTAAGGTACAGACTGTAACAGAGCGCGCAGCGGCGACAGCCGTTCGAGCAGTATCGCTGTATCTTCCTTCCACATTCCTCGGTGAGTCGAAGATACCATGGAAATACATCAGAAATTTCAGAGGTTTAGAGGCAAGAGTTCATGAATTTCACTGCTCCAACTCTTATGGGTCCAAGTTGGAGGTTGAATCTGAGCGTCATCGACGATCAGCAAACCGCGGTCCGAAATCGCGGCCAAGCGAAAAAAATCCCCACAACCTCGCGAGTCCCGTGATAGCACCGTGATGGTCTCCAGCGTGTCGCGATAATTTCCATTCGCGTCCACAACAACGCGTCTGCTGACCTCGTTCCGTATCTCGCAACTCTGATCCGGCACACGACGCGAAAGACGCGTTATCCACTGCGCAACCGCCGCAACGGTAACTTACATGCGGGAAGGTATCGTTCACAGCCGGAAAACCATGCGCATTGGGATGGAAGAGTCGTCGTACAAAAGGCGTCGCAACGGTCTTCGTTCGTCTAGATTTTATCCGTTATGCTCCCCTCTCTGGTTTGGTCCACCCTAGCGGTATTTCTTGGCTCTGTAGGGCCAGTTGCCTCTCTAGGGACGTCTTGTTCTGCCCCCCTTGGCTCTGGAAGGTAGAAACTTGCAATCCAATAGTCTGTTGCAGCCTCGAATCTTCCTCAGTGCTGCGGCCGGAGACCCTTTCTGGCTTGCCAACATAAAGCATCAAGGAATATCGGCATTCAATCCCAATCCCTCGTCCTATCAAGTTTTCAGAAACGTCAAGGATTTCGGTGCGATCGTGAGTGAGCCCCGTATTCACTCAGAGTGTTGCAGTTAATTCTTGCTCAGGGTGACGGGGTCCACGACGACACCAATGCCATCAAGTATGGACTTGTTCCACTCCGACTTTTCTGACTTGGTTGTTCTGATTCTCTCCAAGCCAAGCTATCAGCACTGGCGGGCGGTGCCAAGGAGGGCGCCTCTGTTTGCAATTCAACCACGTTTGTCCTTGCGCCTTTCTTTCCCTTCAACCCTTCATTTTCATTTCGCAGCATCACCCCAGCTGTCGTATATTTTCCGCAGGGGTGCGTACGTCGGATATAACAAAAATGGCTCGCTCTCCTAACCCAGTCGTCAGAACTTACCTCGTCTCAGCTCCAATAGTCGCTCTTTACTACACTCAACTCATTGGCGATGCCAAGATCCCGCCCACCCTGATTGCCACCCCCCGGTTTCAGCGGTGTTATCAACTGTGTGATAGATGCGGACCCTTACATTCCTGGGGGCAACGGCGCGCAGTTTTACACCAACCAGAACAATTTGTACGCGAAATGTTGAGCTAATTTACGTCGCGCCGTTTTTCTAACTTTTATCCACAGCTTCAGGAGTGTTCGTAATTTTGTCATTGATGTATGTTCTGGTCAATCTCCGTTGTCATTATTCCCTCTGAATCGCATTAGACCACTCGGATGCCCCCTTCTGTGAAAGGGATCGGTATCCATTGGCAGGTGTCTCAGGTAATACGCTCGCTCTTCTGTACATGACATGGTCTGACCTGTATCCCAGAGTACTTCACTCATGAACATCGTCATCAACCTAAACGACGCCTCTGACTCTATACATCAGGGTGAGTTGTGACATTCTTAGATTGGCGGTTCGCTCATCATGCCACAGGAATTGCGATTGAGAATGGCAGCGGTGGTTTCATGGGTGATATCATTGTGAATGGAGGTGCGTACCATGATTTGAGTTGAAACCTTGGAATCAATGGTGCATTACTGTAGGCGATTATGGTCTCTGGGTCGGCAATCAACAGTTTACGGTCCGCAACGTGACTGTGAACAACGCTCATTCTGCCATCTTCGGAATTTGGAACTGGGGTTGGACGTTCCAAGGAATTCAAATTAACAACTGCGGTGTGCGTGTCACGGAACAAGCGATAAATATCATACTCAATGCCCTCTACAACAGGTCGGATTTGATTTACAAACTGGTATGGCCGATGGCGGTCAGGTAAGGGTTTTGCTCTTCCCAGCGATAATGTGCTGAGAATATGAGGAAGACCGTCGGCGCCGAAGCAATCATAGACACCACTGTGACCAACACCCCGATTTTCGTACGCACGAGTACCCCGAGTAACGGACAACTTATCAGCGCTGCTTCCTTGGTTTTGAACAACATCAAACTGACGAACGTCCCCACTGCCGTTCTCGTCGGCGACAAAGTCGTCCTTGCTGGTGGCACGACAACTATAGAATCTTGGGCCCAGGGAAACGTATACAAAGGAACGAGCGGCGAAGGGAAATACACCCAAGGCACCATCCCAGCGCCTCCCAAGCCCGCTGTTTTACTGGACGGTTCCGGAAAAATATTTGGCAAGAGTATGCTACCACATCCTTCTGCTCTCGGTCTGCATCGCTAAGACCGTTGCCTTTCTAGCTCATCCGCAGTATGCTGCCTATAGCGTCTCTGAGTTTGTCAGCGTCCGGGACCAGGGTGCAAAGGGAGATGGTGTGACCGACGACACCAATGCCCTCAAAGCCGTTTTCGATACCGTACGACATCGTTATATCCGTTTCAAGCCGACTTACTTCCCTCGAACTTTTTATTCAGTTCGCGGGATGCAAGATTATCTTCTTCGATGCTGGGACATATATTGTTACCAGTACCCTCCAGATTCCCGCTGGCACGCGAGTTGTTGGAGAGGGCTGGTCCGTTATCGCAGGCAAAGGCGCCACTTTCCAGGATGTCAACTCCCCCAAGGTCGTTGTCCAAGTCGGTGCACCCGGATCTTCTGGTTTAATTGAGATCACCGATATCATGTTCTCCACTATTGGACCTGGTTGGTTCTGCCTGCTTGTTGCCCCTCGTCAAGCTGACCCCCCGCAGCTCCCGGAGCTATAGTGGTTGAGTGGAATGTAAAGCAGGAAACGGCCGGTGGCGCCGGTATGTGGGATTCGCACATCCGCCTGGGCGGCTGTAAGTGCGTTTAATAAGGCCCTCAGACGCATCTAACGCTGGTGACAAGCGGACGGTACCGGTCTCCAGGATAATTGCCCAAGCAACGGAAGCGGAGGAACCGACAACTGCTTCGCCGCCTTCCTCGCTCTTCATCTTACCGAATCGTCCACGGCGTATCTCGAGGTCTGTCGAAACCCGGAGCTACTTCATACCCGCTGATTATGTGACCGGCGCAGGGCACCTGGGTGTGGCTTGCAGACCACAACATAGATGGAAACGGCGATTCCCAAATCTCGCTTTTCTCTGGTCGCGGTATTCTCTCCGAGTCCGCAGGTCCGGTGTGGATGATTGGTACCGGAGCCGAGCACCATACCCTGTATCAATACCGTCTGGTTAACGCCCAAAATCATTACATGGGACTGATCCAAACCGAAACGGTGAGGTCCCCTGCCAATTCCGGTCACCGAGTTAATAATAATATTCGCTAGCCTTACTATCAGCCTTCTCCGGCAGTTCCCAGCCCTTTCCCCCTCAACAGCGCGTTCAAGGATCCGTCTTTCGACGGCGTCAACGCAGCTTGGGGCCTCAGCGTAGAAAGCTCGTCGAACATCCTTGTCTTCGGAGCGGGATTGTACAACTTCTTCGCTGTGCGTTTTCCTACTAATTCGATTTTGGAACTCCCGGCCCTGACATATTCTGTCTCATTCAGAATTATGAACAGACTTGTCTAGATACTGTCGACTGCCAGGTACGGCAATGCCTAAAATTGTTCGAAGAATAGAACACTCACTGACAGGTTTCTTAAGAATCAAATTCTCAACGTTGATTCGTCGTCGTCACTCTTTATTTACAGTCTCCAGACCGTCGGGACAACCTTCCAAATCAGCGTAGATGGCAAGCCAGTGGTCAACCAGTCGGCCAATCTCAATGGCTTCGCGGCCACTTTGACGTCGTGGACACAGTAAATGAAACTCGAGAGAGTAGCAGACTATACCCAAGTATACCGACCAACTGCAAGTTGTAATACCATACATGTAATGTATTAAACACTCATTTGTCTATTTACTTTCATTTCTGCCTCAATTTTCTGGCGTCTAAGCTACATGCATGCTCGCCCCAGATTGGGAACGGGAATCACAAGAGATCGTGGTCAAATCGCCAAGGCCGACTGATCCGACTGTGGTGGAGATTCGAGGTACTCAGAACCCGCCTACAACCTCAGTTTATTCGAACCTTACGACTGCACAATCTCTAGCCGTCTCATCCACAGTCTGTGCGACCACTAATATTCTTTCTCACTGATAACTTGGTCCACCGAATCTTCCCGCTCATGAGTATCTAATATCTTTGTTGGTTGCGACGCGAGTGAATATATCAACAGTGTGTTCGTATGCTTCTATCCTAGTCATCTGCTATATTTCACCGTCCTCGCTCATGTGGACGAGACCAACCATCACTCACCGGGCTGTCTTGCGTGCTTGTCCGACGTAATCGTGTTTGGCTTGTTCAAGACCCCTTCTCTCCGAAACTGCAGAATGTACTCATCGGGGGGAATCCAAGGGAAAAACTCTAATAATATCTGCCTCCGGACCTCGGGTTCCACTTTCAAGTGCTACTCCCAGTAATTTCCTTGAGGCAGCTGATTGCGGGCATCCCCACTCGCGTTGAGACTGGGAATGTTCGCCTTCACCTGACTCTCTTCGGATCTGCGAACACTCACAAGGTGACCATGTTCGTCGCGTTGATCTATCAATTTCCCCGTTCGAGCAGAGGCTTTGAATCACAAGGAATGAGCCCTAAATTACTTGCCGCCAAGTCTTCTGTTGAAACCGAGTATAAAGAGCGACACCCTCCTTCGCCTCCACCAGGCTTTTCCTCGTCAGTCGAAGCACCATGTTGTGGTCCTATCTTGCGTCGGCGGTCATCGCGGTCATCAGCTCCGCGCCCTTGGTTAGCTCCCTTGGAACGACATGTTCGACTCCTCTCGGAGCGGGGAAGTATGTCTGTCTCTTGTTACTGTGCTCTGTGTTCTTGAACGTTTGTTCAGCGCTGCTGCATCGGACCCCTTTTGGATGCAAACTATCAAGCATCAAGGCATCTCAGCTTTCAACTCGAACCCAAGCTCCTATCAGGTTTTCCGCAACGTGAAAGATTTCGGGGCCAAGGTAAGCATTGTCACCGCTGCCTGATGAGACCTCGTAGTGAATTGTTTTCTGCAGGGCGACGGTGTCACGGACGATTCGGCGGCTATTAAGTTTGTCGTCATCGGCAGTTTTAGAACACAGTGAGCTAACCGTGTCGCAGCGCTGCAATCACAGCTGGTAACCGGTGCGGAGGAGGGTCATGCGCGTCCTCGACGTAAGTGTGCTCTGGCTACGACTCGTGTTCATTTTCCAACGTGATTTCAGGGTCACCCCGGCCGTCGTGTACTTTCCCAGTGGGTAAGATATCGGTTGCTTCAACTTTGTGGGAAAGAAGAAGCTGACGACGAGAATCAAGAACCTACCTCGTCTCCAAGTCCATCATCTCTTACTACTATACCCAGTGAGTAGTTCGGTTATCTCTCTGCTTCCAACATTGATTGGGTCGACATTTAGACTGATCGGCGACGCGAAACGCCCGCCAACATTATTGGCGACCTCCAGTTTCTCGGACATTGCTGTCATTGGTGAGCGTCGAGCAAAACCTTTTCATCTCCCTATCATTATCTTTCGTTTTTTCCCTGTTCCTATCGTCGCTTGACCACTTGTTGTACCCTTTTCTGCCTTTTCCTTTCTGGGTTGCGAATCGTCTGGGCCGCATCCCATTCTATGCTAATACCTCGAAATCCATAGATGTTGACCCTTACATCCCCGGCGGTAACGGTGCACAGGTGAGCATGCCACGCTGAAGAGTGTGGTGTAAATTCTAATCGAGACGAAACACAGTGGTACACAAACCAGAATAACTTGTAAGTGAATTCAGGGTTCGATGCATCCTGACCGGCTACTGAGCGCCTACCTTAACTATTGAACAGCTTCCGAAGCGTTCGCAACTTTGTCATTGATGTATGTTACTTTCTCTCCTTGCTGAATAATATACTTACAAGCTCATCCCAGGTCACTCGGTACGCAGGTGCTTCGAGTATCTGCAACATCGTGATTCTGACCTTGTGTTCAGGGTGCCGGCCACGTCGCAGCAAGGAACTGGTATTCACTGGCAAGTTGCTCAGGTACATTCTCCGCACCAATTTGTCTGCTGTGTTAACATTCTTTCAATTAGGCCACGTCCTTGATGAACATTGTGATCAACATGTCAACTGCTTCCAACACGGCCCATCAAGGTATGTATTTCTCGACTGAATCTCGGAGCTGAATTCTGAATCGATGTCCACTTGCAGGTATCTGGATGGAAAACGGAAGGTGAAACTGTCGTGAACTTGCAAATCTATCCGCATAGCTCACGCCTCGTTCAGCGGCGGGTTCATGGGAGATCTCGTCTTCAACGGCGGTCAGTATCTTCCGTTATAGTTCCTCCTATGCTTTGTTGATATAAATTCCAGGAAAGTTCGGCATGTGGGTCGGTAACCAACAATTCACTGTCCGTAATGTGACTTTCAACAACGCGCAAACTGCTGTCTTCGGCAACTGGGCTTGGGTGATTAATACTCATTGTCTTGAGCTCTTTCAATTCCAACTCACGAATACCAGGGGTGGACCTTCCAAGGCGTCACAATCAACAACTGCCAAGTCGGGTTCGATCTGGCTACCGGTGGAGGTTCCGCTGCACAGACTTGGGGAGCGCAAAATATCATAGATGCCACTGCATCCAACACTCCCATCTTCCTACGGACCTCCCAGGCCAGCAACGGAGTACTTGGAGGTTCTATCGTTCTCAACAATGTTCGCCTCAATAATGTTCCCACCGCCGTCGGAGTTGCCGGCGGTGCTACTGTTCTCGCCGGCGGAAGCACCACGATAGCTTCTTGGGGACAAGGCAACGTCTTCCGAGGGACCAGCGGCACTAGGACCTTCACCCAAGGGAACATTCCCGCCCCCAACAAGCCTTCGTCTCTGTTGGATTCGTCCGGCCGAATTTTTGGCAAGAGTACGTCCGATCTGTCTGTCTTTATATAATTCTTTCACTGACAACTCCTTGCATCAGCTCACCCGCAGTACGGTGCCTACAGTGTTTCTCAGTTCGTCAGCGTCCGGGACCAGGGTGCTAAGGGAGATGGTAGAACCGATGATACTGCCGCACTCAAGGCTATCTTTGCTGCCGTATGTTTACTCGTTGAACGTTCTGGTGTTCGTTGCTCATTCTTTAATCTCGCGCAGTATGCTGGATGCAAGATCATCTTCTTCGATGCAGGCACATACGTTGTGACGAGCACAATTCAGATCCCTGCTGGTACACAAATCGTTGGCGAGGCTTGGTCTGTCATTGCGGGACGAGGTTCGGCATTCCAGAACGCCAACAGCCCACAAGTCGTCGTTCAAGTCGGTGCTCCGGGTTCTACTGGTCTTGTCGAGATCAACGACATCATCTTTTCGACCATTGGTCCCACCGCTGGAGCCATCGTCGTGGAGTGGAATGTCAAGCAGTCCAGCCAGGGATCCGCTGGGATGTGGGATTCGCACATTCGGCTCGGTGGAACCGCTGGAACAAATCTTCAAATTTCGCAATGCCCTTCCAGTGGCAGCGGTGGTACTGCAAACTGCATGGCTGCTTACGCCGCTCTCCATTTGACTCCCCAGTCAAGTGGCTATTTCGAGGTGTGTTATGTCCTTCACTTCATTCTCGTTCCCTGCTCACTGTCCGACAGGGAACTTGGGTTTGGCTCGCAGACCATGACTTGGATTCAGGAGGACAGGGCCAAATATCCATCTTCTCCGGCCGCGGTATATTGTCTGAGTCGGCCGGGCCTGTGTGGATGATTGGGACTGGTGAATGTCAACTTGTTTTGACCTGGACAACTACTCAATCCACCCCTTTGCAGCCTCCGAGCACCACACTCTCTATGAGTACAATCTTGTGAAGGCTTCGAACCATTACCTGGGTCTCATTCAGACCGAGTCGGTAAGTAACTCACCGTCTCTATATCAAGTGTTTGTCCTAAAAATTGTACAGCCGTATTACCAACCCAACCCCGCCCCTCCCGCGCCCTTCACCGTCAACACGGCGTTCCAAGACCCCTCGAATTGGTCAGGTATCACCGCCGCTTGGGGACTCCGAGTCACCTCATCCACGAACATCATCGTTTTCGGAGCGGGGCTCTACAGCTTCTTCCAAGTGAGTCTTCGAACCGAGTTCTGCTCTGGGTCAATTTACTGACTAGCATTCAGAACTATGGGCAGAACTGCCTAACCCCAGTCAACTGCCAATCCCAGATTGTTAACATTGACTCGACCTCTTCCGTCAACATCTACGGCCTGTCGACAGTAGGGACGACATTCCAACTCTCTGTGAACCAGGCCGGTGTCATAAATCAATCTCAGAACGCTAACGGTAATTCTTTCGTGTTCATCGATCAAGTTTTATTCATCTAATCGAATCATCTAGGCTTCGCACAGACGGTGACGTCTTGGAGCCAGTCATAACAACATCGCATGTATTTTGTTTTGGTTTCTTTATTGTGTATGTGCTACATCGTACAGTTCAAGGGCAGTCTCTTTGTATTAGTTCACGAACACGGAATTCAAACGCATTCTTCAATGCTTCTCTTGCATTTGTCCGACGTAGTCGACTGTGCTTCCCACTGTTCCCAGTCTGTTCCCAGTCTCTATTCTGGACTCAATCGCAGTGAGGCGGCTTCGAAAGCACGTGGACATTCAACCTTAGACTGTTACTCAACTGTTACTCTTCCTTCATCGACCAGCACCGGGGTCCATCCTCCTTCTGTCCAGACATAATAATTTGAACTTGACTGAATCGGAAGCTTATTTATCGTCTCCTGCAAACTGCTATTTCCTTCGCCACCATTCATCTCGTCCCATGAACTGATTGAACTTGAACGTGACGAAGCCTCCGTTTCAAGTCATTGGCTCGACGACGCCGAACATAGCGGCGTAACAGGTTTTCCTAGTACTGCTGTTTTCTTTCGAAGAGCGCGCGCCATCAGGGCTACTAGTAGCGTGCAGTAGATGGCTGGCGACTACCTGCCGCCAAGTTCAACTCCGCAAACCGCAGGGGACCCGACTGTCTGGAATTCGACCGTAAGCGCCCTACAAAGAGCTCTGACACTCGAGAATCTGCCAGATGCGTTCGCGGAAATAATCGTACGTCTGTATTCTACTGTAATCAGCCATCGCCTTTCCCGACATTTTGAGTTGGTTCCCTAGACCAAGTTACAATTGGTTGCGGACGCAACTCTGAAGTTTTCCAAACCTATCTTCCCTCAAAAAGTCGCTCTCGATCTTTTCGTGGAACGAGTGGGTAAATTCACTGGCGGTGGCGCAGAGCATTACTGTTGAACGGTGCTATTAACTTATCTAGTGTATGGATAGCTTCCCTCGATATTTCACTTCATGCAGAGGGGACGTCGAAATACTCCACCATCTGCAGCGCTATGCTGCGTGCTATGTCGCATACAAAACCGGATATTTTTGTAGCACAGTAAAACGGCCAACGGTAAGCAAACAGTATATAGGCCTGTTCCCGACGCTGCAGCAAGCGATCTTGACATTCGGGTCGTCAGGTAAAAGCACTCCGAATCAAGATACTGCCTCCAAGACCGCAAACAGGCATTCCCGCTGTTGCAGATACAGTGGGCTCTACGAATAAATTGACCCATGATGGTCGAACGGCGATCGAGACATTTCTTGCGGAATGCCATCCTCCAATGTCGCATCTCTTCGAAGGCTTTCAGCGGGTACGTATTACGGGAGAGATACATTTGCAGACCCTCGCCCGCGGGACAGAGGACGAGCTTCGAACATATTTCTTGACCAGTGAGATAGCGATTACGAAAACAGCATTGGAAGTGGAGGCACTCGTCCAAGGTCTAATTCGGAGGAATTCCGCACCTTAGCTGTGCCTCTGCAGATCTCTCAGGGAACCATGTAGCTGAATCACAACAGATGAGCGCATCACGTTTACAATGCGTTCCGAGCGATCTATAATTCTCTTCAACCGAAACGCTTGCTTAGACTATCATAAATCAGAAAGATGATTGCACTACTCGGTATTGAGCGTGCGATCGTGATTCCACACCTAAAAGCGGGTTAGGGTTGGTTCGAACTAGTGGAATGGGAAGACGAACCCTGCGTATAAACCTTTGAGGCCTTGAGCGCGATAGATGGACATGAAAGTTGACATAAACGTT
Organism: Favolaschia claudopus; assembly: GCA_037176885.1. Classification (NCBI taxonomy): domain Eukaryota; kingdom Fungi; phylum Basidiomycota; class Agaricomycetes; order Agaricales; family Mycenaceae; genus Favolaschia; species Favolaschia claudopus. The sequence continues at coordinate 1,454,272 of JAWWNJ010000055.1, read as the reverse complement.
GATTTCGGCGCCGGCTTTCCAGGAGAGACGACCTTCCTCAAGTCCTCTTCCGTCTGTAACAAGCTCTTGGTCGTGTCGGCCGGGAAGCACACAAGATTAAAAGAGACACCGGCACAAGCACCAGAGAAGGCTGATTCCCATAGTTGGAGCTCTTTGGCGGAAGCGGAAGTCAGCCCAGCGCCATTAGGTGTTGTGGTTTTCCGTCTGGCTACGAGAAGCGAAGCGACGAATTCTTTAGTAGAAAACCAAGCGGCCGTGCCTCCGGTCTCTGGGATTGCAAGAAGTAGGTTTCGCCGTCGGTACACCGAGCCACCGCTCACCTCTAATAAATGTTCCCATTTGGCCTAACCAGAGACCACGAATGCCCGTGTTACGTACTACCGACATGAAAACAGCGAAGGGGCCAGGAAGCTGTTGGGGAATTCCTGACGCAGCGGCCGGAATTGTAAGCATTTGAACCTGCATCTTGCATTTTACTAGTTCTATTGGAGTCCTGCAAAGCGTTGCAACAATCTTGAGTTCGCGAAGAGCAACAGTCGTGGAATACGAACAGCACAAGGCTTGTTATGGCGCCAGCACCTGCTGCAGACAGAGCGACTTGTGACATGGATGAAGGATCGTCGATGGATTGATGGTTGACGCGCTTTAACAGCTCTTGAAGTTCTCTATAGGACAAAAAAAGGGAAGCGTTCTCCGCCATGGCACCCACGATCGGGGCAGGCAAGCCCTGGCGATGTTCACTTTAGGGAACTAGAGCTCAGAAAAGAGAAACTTACACGGTAGAGTCCGCGTATGCCTTCATTTCGCCAGGTCTTCGTCAGACAGTCGATGGGTCCGGAGAACCGAGCTTCAGCGTCTAGGACCTGAGCTTGACCAGTGTCAACCCATAGAACACTCGTAGAAGATTCCCCGTACATTGTAGTCGAACTTTCGTCAAATCGAAAGGATGTTCAAAGATCTTGGACGCGATTCCAGCAGCCTGCGTTTTCTTGTTGAAACGGATAGTTTCAATGCAACAAAAACGCGCACTGAGCCATAGGCGATATCTTTGGCGGCGCGAACAGCAGCCTGCTCATCGCGTGAGTGAGACATGAGGGAGGAGTGAGGGTGGTGGCAAGTGAGCGTCGCCGCATTAGATCGCCTAAGCCAGGGTGCGCAACTTTGTGCCTCCGGCCATCTCCGCCGCACTTCGGCCCGAACTATTTCCTTCTCCCAAAACGGCAATTGGTACTTCGCCTCAGCCTCATCCGGTCCAAGTCCTGCCACTGTCACTTCTCTACCTTCGGATGACTGTCTACCGAGACGGGCAGAACTAGACCGGTTATAAGGTTATAAGAGTAATGGGCCCACTCGCTATCTGCTACTGCTTACCGCCATGGGAGTAGTTGGATTTCTGTTGCACGCCCTCATGGCTGCCGCGGCTGCAATGGCTTCACTCTCACTCACCTCGACTCCTGAGATTGGACTGGCAAACTCAAGTGATATTTTTTGGCTGGAAGCGATTAAGCATCAGGGGAAAGCAGCCTACAATCCGGATACGTCCTACCAGGTCTTTCGGAACGTGAAAGACTTTGGTGCAAAAGGCGATGGTCCGTACTACCTGGTTCAAATGATCAAATTGTCACTGAGCACATTTCTGCGTCGGTTGTCCAGGTGTTACGGACGACACTCGAGCAATCAAGTATTGAGTGGAATATCCTCATTATACATTGTGTGAACAAACACTTCATAGTGCTGCTATCTCTTTTGGAAATCGTTGCGGTGGCGAAGGATGCGGCTCATCGACGCAAGTATCTCGCATCGCAGAATCCATTTTGAAAATTTAAACCTCGTTTGCAGAATTACCCCTGCCGTTGTCTATTTTCCGCGCGGGTGTGTTATCATTCCATGCAATGAGCCAGAATCACCGCTCATCTTCAGAAAGAACATACCTCGTTTACAAGCCTATCATCGCCTACTACTACACACAAATCATCGGCGAGCTGGCCCACAAATTTCCATGAGATTTATATAACTCGCCCCTTCTAGGTGATCCGAAAGACCGTCCAGTTCTTCTCGCTGCCCCTACATTCTCCGGCATCGCAGTAATCGGTCTGTTGGCTCATCCGTGTGCACTGGTCTGGAACTGACACAATTCCTAAAGACGCTGACCCGTACACAGCGGAGGGACAGTGGTATCAGAACCAGAACAATTTGTAAGTTTTTTCTTCTGCAAAGCAAACGAGACAAATGTAACACTCTTACAGCTTTCGTTCCGTGTCAGTAATCATTTAATCCTCGTCTGAGTCAAGGCAGTGAATGAGCAAACAGACGACACTTTATAATCGATGTTCGACAGTACGCAGAAATTTCGTGGCAATGTCTTACAGTCCTTGTTGACTTCTGGTTCAAAGAGTGCCCCCGACCAACACTGGAACCGGAATCCATTGGCAAGTGGCCCAGGTACGCATTAATATTTCTCATGACTGTCCCTGATGCTTTTCAGGCCACATCGCTCATGAACATCGAATTCTTCATGTCGGATGCCCCAAACACGGCTCATCAAGGTAGGTGCCAGTGGTGAAATGTTTCTAAATGGTTCCCATCATTCACCAGGAATCTGGATGGAAAACGGAAGGTGCCCCCTCTCAACATTGACTTGGCATCCGCTAATATCCCAATATAGCGGTGGATACATGGGCGATCTTGTATTTCACGGCGGAAAATTCGGAATATGGGCAGGAAACCAACAGTCGAGTCGTTGACATTGAAGCTTCACAACCACACTAACCCATGGAAGGTTTACTGTCCGGAATGTGACCATGAATAACTGCCAGACGGCTTTCCATGGCGTGTGGGCATGGGGTGACTCGTTCATGTGTCGGATTACCAGCCCCGGGTATTCAACATCATCTTGACAGGCTGGACTTTTCAAGGAGTCAGCATTTCTGGTTGCTCGATTGGATTCGACTTAGAAGGCGTGAGTTCCGTGGCGCGGTTCAATCTCATACGCTCATTTGGTTGCAGCAAGTGTCCGCCGAGGCGATAATCGATGTGGTGGTTTCGGACACTCCTATCTTCCTTCGCTCTGCTGCACCTAGCAATGGCTCTTTGAACGGATCGCTTGTCCTAAAGAACATTGAACTGAACAACGTCTCTACCGCGGTCGGTGTCGTCGGAGGCGAGGACGTTATCGGCGGGAAACCCAATGGCACTCTCACTATTGACTCTTGGATCCAAGGGAACGTTTACACGGGTACGAATTCCCAGGGTGTTTTCACGCAAGATCATGAAACTGCTTCTCCAATGCCCCCCTCGTTGTTGGATGCCGCTGGCCGCGTATACGGACGGATGCATCCTACCTACGCAGATTATCATGTCAGCCAAATCATCAGCGTACGGGATCATGGAGCCACAGGCGATGGAAAGACCGACGACACCGAAGCAATCAAGACGGTCTTTCGGAAGGTAAGCAATGCGCACCGGTTGCTTAATACCGCCTAATGAGCATTCAGTATGGCCAAACCCGAATCATATTCTTTGATGCGGGAACGTACATAGTCACTTCAACGATCACCATTCCCGCTGGCGCGCGTGTCGTTGGCGAAGCTTGGTCAGTGATATCAGGAGCTGGACCGGCTTTCCAAGATCAGAACAAGCCGCAAGTGGTCGTTCGAGTGGGAGAGCCTGGCTCGAAAGGAATTGTAGAGATCACGGATATGATATTTTCGACCGTAGGTCCAGGTAAGTATATTTTCGCACTCTCCACTCACTCAAGAGTACGAATGATGCGGCCGTCAGCTCCAGGAGCGATTGTAGTGGAATGGAATATAGCAGAAACTTCTCAAGGATCTGCCGCCGCCTGGGACACACACATTCGTCTGGGAGGAGGTGAAGCGTTCATGCCTATCGAATCTTTGTACTCATCCATGATAGCCGCCGGTACGAATCTTGAGATAGAACAATGTTCGCCTGGGAAAGAGGACATGTCAGGATGCATGGCTGCTTTCATGGCGTTGCACCTTACAAGAAATTCCACCGCGTACCTTGAGGTAAATCTCCCCTTTACCTTGCCGATTTCTTGGATCCTCAATATGCGGCAGGGCATGTGGGTATGGTTGGCCGACCATGAGCTCGATCAAGATGGCACTTCCGTATTGACGATTTTCTCCGGTCGAGGTATCCTGTCGGAATCTCAGGGACCGGTGTGGATGATTGGAACAGGTATGGTGCATTCTCTGTCTACTTGCTTTCTGTCTAGATAATGGTTACGATCGTCAGCGTGTAAGTTCAAGATTCAAGGCAAACGTTCCCCGCCAATGACAATCTACAGCCGAACACCATACCCTCTATCAATATCAATTACTGAAAGCGCAGAATCATTATATGGGCTTGATCCAGACTGAGATCGTCAGCTCTTCACAGATTTGCCCTTTGCGCTATACTGAGCATGTCTCCTCCAGCCTTACTTCCAACCGTATGGGGTTCCTTTACCCTATCCGTTCCATGTAACAAGCAAATACGGCGACCCCGAGTTCCCGCCTGACATTACAATGGCCTGGGCACTGATAGTTCGCTCCTCTACGGATATTGTTATCTTCGGTATGTTCTTCCCAAGAGGGTCGTATAGATACCCCGGTCATCTTCTTTGTCTAGGTGCCGGCCTCTACAGCTTTTTCTCGAATTACTCGAATGCATGCATAGAGTCCGCCAATTGCCAGAAACACCTTGTGGACATCACTGGGGATTCATCTGTCCACATCTACAGCGTGGCGACGATAGGGAGCATCTTCCAAGTAAGCGTGGATGGTGTCGGAATCGTGGCTCAGGCGGATAACAAGAACGGATTCGCGTCGACTGTCACTTTGTGGCGGCCTCAGGCTCTTGCATAAATAACCTATGTAGTCCCTCGTAACTGAATGAAACACGCTGTCTTCAACACGTTACCCGATTTGGACTGAACGCGTCAACAAGAGACAACAACACGTGTTCTATATTTAGCCGCTTGTGTACGCACAGTCACAACTTTGATTTCGACGGCCATGTCGTCCACTGTTAAACGCACATACTCCCGCCAAAATCGCACCTCCAAACCCTCTGTCCCTTCTTCCCCGCCGTCCACCTTGTCTCCCGTTGCCGGCCAGAAGCGCAAACGACCGCTCGAGGAGCGTCTGGAGAACATCCTCACTCCCGCCCACAAACACCCTCGCACATTTCTCGACAAATTCGCCCAAAAACCAAAGCCCAAAGCCTCATCTACTCCGAAGCTCAAACCCAAAGCAAAAGAATTAACACAACTTCACTTCATTACCGACAAAACGACCCTGCGCACATGCACGCAATGTGGTTTGTCGTACACGAAGGGTGCACCGGACGACGAGGCCCTTCACAAATCTCACTGTGCAAGAGTTCAGAAGGGTACGGAGTGGGGCAGAGAGGAGGAAAAGGAGACAGTCAAGGCCGGTGTGGTGGAGGTGGCATCAGGAGTGAAGCTTAAGAACGGAACTATTGGGAGAATTATCTGCTTCAGAGCAGATGTTGGTGGCAGAATTGGTTCAAAGGTACAGTGTATCGATCCGTTCCGTGTACATCTCAAACTAATATAATAATCCGTTATCGTTCCCTAGTTGTCTACCCTCCTCAGCACCATCAACACTGCACTCTCCGCTCCCGCCCTCTCGCCCGCAATTCTCCAAGCGTCCAAAGCGTACTTGTTCCTGGCTCCATCACTCACGACAACGTTGCGCGAAAAGATTGTGGGGTGCGTCATGGCACAACAGATCTCCACCGCCATGGCCATTGCAACGCGTGATGATTGCATTTCTGCATGCGAAGCACACTCTTCCTCTCCAACCTCCGACGCGCCTACGTCGAGCCCGACGTCCAGACTTGTCCCCGTCGACACAACGACCGGTATCTTCTGCCACCCAGCTCCACTTCCTACGCCGCTGGGAATTCCTCGGCTATTCGTTTCGTCAACGCACCGCCGTCAGGGTATAGCGAGCACTTTGCTCTCGGCGGCAGCGCAGACTTTCATATACGGCTGTCCATTGGATCCGCGGAAAGGCGAAGTTGCGTTTACCCAGCCCACAGGCGATGGGAGTGCTGTTATGCAGCGGTGGGGCGGAGGCGGCGTGCGGATATACGAAGAGTGAGGTGGACTGTCGTCGCTCTTGTAGCTTTGCTTCATTTATGTAACTTGTATTCGTGCCTTTCGTGTGTCAGTAGGAACCATCGTCAATGTACCAAAATATTTCCAGAGCGATTGGCCTCAGAGAGACGAATAACAGGCATGCGAGAACGAAGCAGAGGGCGATTATGAGAAAAAAATCCCTGGCTGTTTATCGAATGAGCACATATTCATACAGCTCGAACGAGCAAGATGCGTACATATACCATGCTCATCGATGACTCGTCTCTTCCTCCGAACGCGTACGAAGCGCACACGTCTGGGTCGGGGCGGAGGGAATCCAGGCTCGGGGGGATGATTCGCGCGCCAATGAGTGTGTCCGATATATGTAATGGTTCTACGGGGAAGTTGGGTGTCTGCCCCGGTCCTCCAGGGCACTGTGGGAGGTGAATCCGACTCTGTATCGTCGCTCGATGCCAGAAGAGCTTCATCAACGATATTGGTTGAGGTTGATGTGGTGGGGGCAATCAGATACAAGGAAGAGCTGGTTGTGGAGTCTGTAGACATTCGATAGTTGGTTGTAAGGCTTGCCTGCAGCAGACCACAAGCAAGCCTCGAGCTGGTCCACAGTGCGCGCACCGGCAACTGGAAGTCCTCAAGTTTCTCACCACGTGCACTTGTGCGGCCTTGTATTAAACTCTTCATCTCAGCTTCCGTCGCGCTCGTCCTTGTAAGGGGGGTATTATAACATGTTTTTAATCATTTTATGCTTTACAGTACTCCAGGAATCTGAACGGTCTCATACGCCTGTATAAGATCATCCACAGCCAACTCATCAAACCCTGCCAGGTTCAGCCCACATTCAGTGCCTTTCCGCAACTCCGATACATCTTTCTTGAAATGGCGCATGGTTTCAAACGAGCCTAGAGTTTTAGGGAACATGAGTGACCCAGTCGAAAATTGGAAATGAAGAAGTACCTTCAAAAACGACTTCTCCGTTGCGAACCACTCGAGCAAGCTTGCTCTTCTCGACGAGCCCGTTTGTCACACGAGAACCAGCTATAGTCTTGAGCTTCTTGCCTTTGACAGTGACTTGGAACAGCTCGAGGACTTTGGCTTCACCGAGGACACGATACTCAGTCGTAGTGGGTAGCAAAGCAATGACCCGAGTTCTGACATCCTCCATCAAACGATATATGATATCGCTCGTCAGGATAGGGACGTCGTTTTGATTCGCTAGCAATTCAACGGCGCGGCTGGCTGAGACCGAAAAACCCACAATCGTCCCTGTGAACAACGAAAGTCAGCATAGATGCCCATTTTCATGATGCCCAAACTCACCTCCAACCGCCTTGGCCATCATCACGTCCGACTCCGCGATGGCGCCAACACCCGAAGAGATTACTTTGGTCATGGCAAGATGATTTCCTATGCCCTGCAGAGCACCTTCAACAGCCTCGGCACTACCATTGACATCTGCCTTGATCAGCAGTCGCAGTTCCTTCGGCCCACCGAGTTCCTCTTCCTTGGCATGTTCAGTTTTGACCTCCTCCTCAGCCGCCTGAGCCTCTATCTCTGCCTGCCGGCGGTCCCGCTCCTGCTGCCGACTGGCGTTGATGGCTTCAACATCAAGCAAAGAAGCTTCAATATCAGCTTTGCGTTGCCGATTGACTATGGCTCTCTTGATTTCCGACTCTGAACCCTGCAAAACCTCGTCACCAGCGCTTGGGAGGGACTTCCACCCCGAAACTATAACAGCGATACCAGGCGAAGCCGTCTTGACGACCTTGTTGTTGGAGTCGTGCATTATCCGAACTTTGGCATGATGGACGCCGCTAAGGATGTGAGCGCCTGGTTTCAAGCAGCCACGCAGAACAAGGACAGTAGCAACAGGCCTAAACAGAGGTGAATCATAGAGCCAAAGCTAGAGCAATGCAAACCTACCCAAGACCTTTAACCACCTTTGATTCAAGAACATAGCCAAATACTTTGCCATCCGTTTCAGCACGCAGATCTTGGATTTCCGAAATCAAAGAAATCGTGTCCACGAGGTCCGGAAGGCCTTGCCCGGTCAGACCAGAGACTTCTACAGAAGGAACATCGCCTCCAAGCTCTTCTAGATGAATGTCTTCGACTAGCAATGCCTTCTGAAGTGCATCCTACTCAAACATTTCAGCTTCGTCACCTGTGAGCAGGGAATGGCATACAACATCGCAACCTGGTTTGTCAATCTTATTGATTGCCACCACTACGCCGACCTTGTCGCGGTCTTTCTTGATCAACTCTATGACTTCTCGTGTCTGAGGCATGAGCCCATCGTCTGCGGCTACGACGAGAACGATGATGTCAGTTACTTGAGCGCCGCGCGCGCGCATGGCGGAGAACGCAGCGTGTCCCGGTGTATCGAGGAATGTGATTGACTGTGGGCCGCCGGCTTGGCTCGACGGTACTGGCACGGAAAAGGCACCTATGTGTTGTGTGATACCACCAACCTCACCGGCAGCTACAGAGGCAGAGCGCAGCGAATCTAACAGCGTAGTTTTCCCATGATCGACATGGCCCATGATAGTCACAACAGGGGGCCGATTTGGTAAAAGTTCTGGGTTGGGATGAGGGGGGCTGTTTTGGACAATGAACAAAACGACGGCTGAACAAACAGAAAGCAGCGCACGGAGGAAATAAATCGAAGGCGGCCTCGTCATTTACAGTCGGTTTACGGCCAAACTCCTCGGCGAGCAGGACAGCGTAGTCAGAGGTCAAAACTAGAGATATAAACGATAAATCAGCGGAGAAAATGATATAAGAGCTGTCCCACCATAATCGAAGGATGTCTGTTCTCCCATCCCAGACTGAAACATTTTATCCTGCAAGTCCTCTGGTTCGAGGTGAGCTTTCAGCGAAAAAAGAGAGAAGATAATCAGCACCTAGTCGGATATTGAGCAATCTAGCAAGATGCCCAACCGAGACGGTGCTCGGTATGAAAACATCTTCATCGACCCGTTTTTCTACGTAGGAAAACGCTTTTTTGACTTTTGGTTGAGTCGTTTTGGTGTCAACGGTTGGCATGAGCGCCTCTCCTCGAAGATCCCCTCTCAAAAGAGAGCCTCGCTCCTTGTACGAAGTTTTGGATCGATTATGGTGCCTCTCTTTGAACTCAGTTTCGCCAATATCACCGGTTGTAATATTTCCGGTTGGGGGGGCATTAGAAGGAACCTGCATCTCGGATTGCGGGGAGCGGGAGGGGGTTGGCCGACTCTGTCTATCGATTTGTGTTCGGGTCTGCGTCCGAATCGCGGCTTTTTCCTGTGACCGCAATTGTTTTTCATGAGCGTGCACGAAGGAGGAGTTAAGATGGGGAGCATTATCGCGGTGAATTTCTGTAGAAGTGGTTCGTGGAGGCGAAGAGGCACGGGCTTCGGGGGATGGAGGAGTATTAGAGGAGATTTGCGGAAGCAACCGGTCTATTGTATCGAGAACGGAAGTAGAGTCTATGGGATGCGCGGAAGGAGAAGCAACGGTCTGCGGTCTAGTCCACTTCAGGTGTGGAGGAAGAGCATGGGAGTCTGATTGCGCTGGCTGGGGCGTTGACGCTTGCACACTCGTCCGTGATCGAGTTTGGCTGGTCGCTCGTCTCAACGCGGCAGGAGATTCAGCGGGGGGAAGAGTCCATCTCGATCTACTTCCGCTGGGTTTTGGCTCCTGAGCAGCGGGCATTTCTGGCTCTGAAGAGAGTGCGTTCGAATTGAGAGAGGGCCAGCGTGGACGTGTAGTGTTTGCAGCAGGCGTTCTGCGTCCTGGATCTGCTAACACTGTACGTGGCGCGGCGCCAGTCGATGTTTCTGGTTCCCGCGAACTATGTCGCGGCGGTAGGGCCCATTTACTTGTCGTCGACACTTTAGCACCTTCGGACCTGGGACTCGACGATGCCGCAACGGGGGGTGGTTCTGGCGCCACAGGGTTTACTCGCCGCACAGCCCATTTGCTTGTTGCAGACACTGATATACCAGACCAGTTTGAAGTTGCTTCCGATGTTTGAGTAGATTTCGTCGGAAAGGGCACGGGTGGGTGGACAGCAGAAGATGTGGAAGGGATTGGACCGGCGGCGGGGGATGGCTTAGTAGCCCATTTATTGCGAGCCGCGGCAACGATATCCGCCTGCTGGATATCATTGGCAGAGGGTGACTGAGGCTGCTGGAAAGGTTAAAGTGAGAGAAGATGGAAGAGAACTAAACTGGCCTTGAGTTTGGCGGCGGTTGCTACAGAGCGAACTGAGCATCTGCGCCGGACAGTGGACCCAACCAACAGCATAGACGAGGCGTTGAGCCAAGGTCAAAGCGCGAAAGTAAAAGACTTTTCGGAACAGGAAGCGAAGGCCGAGCTTTCCGATCCTAACAAATGCAAACACATTCCATCTAACGTAATAATTGTCAAGAGTTCTCGACCGAGTCAATCGACTACAGTCGACTACCCTTTCCTACGGTTGGCCTCATCTAACACTGTGCTTTGAGCACCTACTGTCCCAGTTCGCCCCCCGACTCCGAACGTGAAGTTGATCTGGTCAAATTTTCCGTCTGTGCTTCGTTCCAGAATCGTCCAACTTCGATTATCCTGCTTCTTGAGGTTCAGTTCGACCTACAACTCATTTAGTACGCGCAAAATTTGTAAACATATGCATGCGCTCACTTTGGTGCCGAAAAAAGCGAAGGAAGAGGCATCTGGTTCGATTGGTCCAAACAATTCCACCGTCTTGGAAAATCTTTTTGACCCAGGCAGGTAGATGTCAAAAGATATCTGAACGTGGCTCAATAACCTGCATGATGAATGACATTGAAGCTTACCTGTGTTTCCTCGAATTTGACACGACTCCGTTCTTTGTCTGCTTGTTTCGCGAAAATCGACACATGGACCATGTCCAATGTCTGGTAGTGGTCGATACGGCACGTCGTCAACTGCTCTGTCTGGGGAAGCAGTTTAGTTGACTGTTCAGTCACTAATTTTGAACGCACCTCGGGTTCAACAACCTTGGCAGCGAAAAGATGACGGCCAGTCTTACAGCCTCCGATTTTCAAGAATTCGTCGAACTCAAGAACGCGACGTTTACAGCAAAGATATCCCTGAACCCGTTGATATCGACAGTACCGGCTGAGACAAATCACGTACTTTGCTCCCTTCATGAAAGATAGGCTGGATAGCGGGGTGAATTATTTAGTGAGAGACGAAGAAACTTTCTTACAGGCTGCGGATGATAGCTGCAGACAGTCCCTTCGCCATCACCCACTCGGCTGACCTCATCAGACACAAACGCAGCATTGCACCCATTGCGCTTGCATTTAGTCCCAGCGGCGACAGGGGTGCTCAGATCGTCATCCTCCTCAAGCACAGGAGGCGGTGGGGTGGGCCTAGCACCCGCTTCTGTCGTGGTTTTTGACTTCGGAAGAGGTTTAATCGGGGTGGATGAATAGATTTCTTGACCGGTTGACTCCCCAGTCGTCATCGTGAGGTTTGCGGAAGGGGCTGGCTTTGGTGCCTCCGTTCGAGGAACTTCAGCTGTATGGCGCTCCGTTTGTGTGCATCCCTATCCTCTCAGTCACAAATCAACTGGATCTAGCATTGGAACATCACCAACCGGAATTTTCATGAACTGCTCGAACTCCAAAACTGGTTTATATACCTCGGAGCAGCACGACCATGACTTGAGGCCCTCGTGAAAAACCTGCGCTGATTGAGTCCAACTGCTACGTTGGCTCGTCTTGAGGCGTTCCTTACCGCATTACCAGGATGGAATGTGCAGGGTTCAGAGGCATCCTCAGAATCGGAAAATTCACGGCCACAGCCTTTGCGGGTACACTTGGGCATCGAGTGCAGATCGATAAGTAGGGGATCCACAGACTAAAGTTTGTCTAGAAAATTCTGGTTGAGGTTACAGTCTTGGACGGCGATCACGTCATGACGCGATCGCGTGAGATGTGGCTGTGCATGAGTCGTTTACGCGACGCAGCCAGATCTAATGAGGCCAGTTATATACAGTCAGCACAATCAAGCGTTTGTGGCAGGCGAGCTCCTCCGACTACTCTTGCACCCAAGAGCAACACCGGTGCTTTGCCTTCGCGGCTGGTTTCTCGCAGACTCATTTAAGCCCGGACCTTCAAGTTCCGCCATACTTGAACCTATTAATGTCTACCGTATGTAGTAGGACCAAGGTGCCCAGGTAGTTCTACTCTCGCGCGGAAAATAGAATCCCAACAGGTCTCGTATTTTCGGTCACCGTTGTTGTCACATACCGATATTGTCATCCACGCCAAAACATTATCTACAAACATTTCATCCATTTTTCCCTTCCAGAGAAGATTCCGCACAGTCACCAGCACCTCGGTTCTCCTCGCCCCTGCCTACGAATTCCACAAAGAAATTCATTTTTTCCACTGGGTGTAGTGGGATCGCACATGTGGTGAAGACATAGAGTTCCGGGACGCATGAGCCGGCGCTGAGCTCTGAACTCCATATGCATTCGATTTTATTCGATTGAACAGCCTCCTGACTTTCCGGCTGCCAACGACCTGCGGGCAACTTTCCGTAAGCCAAGTCAATGCGTGTACAAAATCCAACAGCACATCCGCTTGTGACACATGGTGTAAAATTGAATCCGAGCGCGCCAAAGAGCTCTGCGTGCCACATATAATGCTCCTGAACTGTCGGTAATATTTGGAAATTTTTCGAAACGACGACCTCGTCGGCAGGAGCATTCTATGTCTCAAAGTTAGTCGTGCCTCATGTCATTGGTCCCCACCACTTGACGGACACTTATCTTTACGACGTCTTCGGGATCACAGCCAACGGTCATTGGTCCTTGTGATTGGATCTGGAACATAGACAAGTTCGCCGTCCAAAAGAACGTAAATACATCCATGAGCGTACCCGGCCGCTGCAAGTCAAAGGTCGAGCAGAGAAACAGAGACACGGAGAGTCTGTAAAATCCCTTGCTTGACTGTTTTGACCGCGCACGAATCGCTGTCCGACGCAACTTATGAAGCACCGACCCGCTGGCAGGGCTGCACTCAGGCTTGACCCAGTCACGCTTGAGCGGTGACTACCGGTAGACATGTCGACGGCGTTGGTAAAGACTGAATCCACGGAACAAACTGAGATGACAGCCTGAGGTATAGGCTTGATTGCATGATACAGACATCGCCGAGACTCTGCAAACATCTTTGAAAACTTCGAGTCTTTTGGGGATGGGGACCTCATAATGCAGCTTCCGCAAGTTCACAACACCATAGTTACTTTTGCTAGGTCTCCTCGCAGTCAAGGATTTTACGATCTAAGACTCTGAGTAAGCTCGGGGTGTATACAAGCTCATGATGCACGACATAACCCATTTAAATTCAGACAAAGAGACAAGAATTGGTCGAAGCTCAAGACAGGACATTCTTCCCCAGATAAATGTGTTTTGGACAGTCAGATTGCGGCTCATCCGGCTATCATTTCCCGTGAAGAGAAAAATTCAGCGCAACACGGAACCGGAAACCCTGGATCCCAAAGTATGGCGGAACAGTCGACTTCTGCTATGTCCTGAAGGACATGCCTGGATATGCGTCCGGTTATCCGGCTCGCAGAAGAGGAGAGACTTCTCGGACGATGGAGCGGCCCAGACAGAATGCCAGTTGACTCATGCCCCAAGTCAACTCACGTCTGCAACAGGATTCTCGAGAAGATACAATTGGCAGATGAAAACGAGACGAAACTTGAATACTCGACATTAACGCATGCTTCATACGAGTCAAGTTTGCTCGGAATAACCATGCGGGGGTGTACCAGCGTCGCGGACCTACTAACTTTCATTCGGTAGGCACGAAGACATAACACCACGTTTATATCGTCTATTGGATTTCGCCTAAACCAAATAGGATCGGCTAGTAAGAAGGGTACCTTGTGGCCATGGTTCAGAATATCCGCGCCAGCCCGATATGCGGTGAAGGACACGGAGGTATATGGGAGTTTCGCAAGATCGTGGGGTCTCCGAAGGGTAAAGCCCGCAGGTTATCGGACGCAGAATGGCAGTAATAGCCTCGGTGGCTCAAAACCGACGTTGAAGCGTAACCTGACATGTTATGAGCGTGTTAATGAAGGGCACCAAAATAAATTACGCTGTTAACTGAGCCTCGGATCGTAAACTTGATAAACCAGGAAACCTACTCCCCACGGGCCAACGCGAGCTAGCGTTCTCAGAACGCTATATATTCTTGAGCGCACAGTAGAGGGAGTGACGGCATGACTGGCAGTATGACCACGGAAGAGCGAGAGGAAACCTTCTTGTTTGACCTGCTGCAAAACAAGTGCCAGTGGAGGCCTATAGTCTTGATCGGTAAGGAGGTTTAATCTTGCCGCGTGTCGGGCTGCATCCCATGGCCGTCCAATTACCTCGTAGGCCATTCCTGCAATGACCTAGAAGATGTAATGAGAGAGAATTTAGAGCTCTTTGTTCTGTCTTACCCCTCCGCTGACAAGAGTAGCCCCATACACAAGTTGCGGAAGTTGTGGAAGACGAGTTTGTTTGGAAGTATTGCTGCTGGTACTGTTTGCGGCTCGGGTCGCATCACGAGCTGCGTGAGCAACCCTGCGAGTAACTTCGAATATTGCAAAGAATGCGGCGAAACCTGTCAGGAAGCTGAGTTGAGCTATACTCCTACAGCAAGAATACATGCCGGTCACATCCTTGCCAAGCGTGTACCCCAATCCTTCCCACCCACGCCCGGCCATACCACCTACTTCTTTCATCCAACTTCTTACCTGTCTAATTTCCTCGATAGCATCGTGCCTTGAAGAGGTCGGCGGCGAAGGCGTGCCTCGAAAAACCTCCTTCCAAGCGTGCAACCACGAATTGTGGCTCGTACCGCCCTCAACAAGAAGACGAACGTTTTCGGCGGGTGCAGAAACTAGAGCTGCCCTTGGAGATGAACGCCAGATGTTTGGTGCAACAACACGCTTTTACCTTGAGTGCCGCCGGCCACACTTCCCGCTATCGCTGCCATTGCTGTAGGATGCGATCCAATATGCGGGTGCAATACGTTCGATGCTTCTGCATAGCTGGCCCAAAGAACCGTGCCCAGTAGAGCTGTAGTAGAAGCGGCGTCATATATCGCGTTATTTGGGAGCAAGCTCGCTACCATTCACCACCATGGGCGGAAAGAAATGCTTTCCTATCACTGCAAACTACAGCGCTGAGAACAAGGTGCAAACAAGAATCAAAGATGACGAAGTCGGAACTTACCCCCTGGTTCTTCACAAGTGAGGACAGGTAAGCCGGAGTCAACGAAGCACCATCTTGAGCAGCTAAACCTATATGGCTGAGAATTAAGAGCCGATCGTGTAAAAGGTAATCGCCAAAACCTCTGAGAGAGTGCCAGCCGCTAACTGATATATCGGGATTCAGGGTTAATCAGGGCAGTTTAAATCTTGAAACAAAACCACCTTTTGAAGGGCGAAAGAGACGAACTGGACGCGAAAAATATAAGGCTAAGGACCTGGCTGCCGTTCGTGCGACAGCCGCTTGGATGCTACCCTGGGATTCTATTCTCAACATCAATAGTCAGTATTGTGGACGGGTGGAGATGTAGAACGAGAACCTGACTGGTGCACTGTGTCCAAGTCCTTCGGCATTCGCCAAGGTAGGGAACAAGCACCTTTTAGTCACACCGTCACAGTCAGCTAACAACCGCCATGTTCAAACGAACTATTGGGACTTTTCATCGAGATTTTGCCTTCTGGCCCCGTTTTTTCTCGCCTATGGAACAACGCATTCTTCTCACCACCGCTCTCAAAAAACTGGACACGTTGGAGAGCGTCAGTAGCCGTCGTCGTCGAAAGACTTTACTTGGCGGTCTTCCGACTTGCGTAACAACTCCGTCTACCTCCTTGCAAGACTGCTTCTTGCCCGATGAATGTTACGAATTTCAGGAGGTATCTCACTCCAATATTCTAGTCGCTAACGAAGAATTCAAGTCTTACGACTTAGGGACATTATGACGGAGTAATCAAGCATTATCGCGAGATGCATCTTACTTCCTGGCCATCAGATGTGCCAGAGCTTCCACCCATCTTGGAGAGACTTCATTCCTTGTTTCCTTCAAGTTCCCAAGATGTTCAAACACATCTTCTTCATCTCGCATCGAAAGGGCAAATCCAACCACACACAGATAATTTATCTGCTAGTGGATCCTGGATACTAGGTGTCAGCCTAGGTGACGAGCGAATATTGCAGCTGAACCCCAAGAATGACGACGGCGACTCTTTTCAAGTATCGTTACCTTCCGGAAGTGTATATATACAGCGGTATCATGTCCGTTCAAACTCCAATTTTATCTCTGACATGCCTTCTACGGCCAGAGACAGTCTTCGATACGATTATACGCATTCAATCTCTGGCGCAGAGAGAGACGCACACAGCCAGCGACTGAGCATAATGATCCGGGTGCGTCAGCCCCATTCAAACGAGTACGCGACCTGATATATTTGTTAACAGGATCGGCTGCCCGCTCAAAACGTTTAAAACTTTAATCCGCTCCCGCTTGCGATATTTCAATCTGTTGCTGTTTACAAAGAACGTGAAGATTTTCCCACCTCACAATGACATTCCCAACAAGGCTTGGAGTAACGTCTTTCGAATCATGATATCATACAATAGATTTTCGGACTGGAGGTAAGTTCAGCTAGTCTACAACATCTCTGAGTGTAGAGGACGACAAATTTCAGCGATGGACCATCCTACGATATGGCTCAAACTTGGCCTGCCGCGGAAAGACAGGTACAGTCCAGTGTTTGGTGAACCTCTCTCCGGTCACCTAGACAGTGTACGATTTGTTTCCGTGCCGCGGCAATGTCTGACAGCGCTTCTTTCTACTCTGTCATGATCGTCGTTTCATTTTCGTCCTTGCTCCAAATTCTCCGAAACGTAAAGGGAGAATTGGCGTCCGCCCTGAGGTCATGTCGTCGCAGATTTTTCGCCTCGGAGCGTTCTGTGCAATGGTACCGATGTTCAAAGAAGTCCAAAGAAGCCTTGAACCGTGGTGGATTTCGAGCCCGAAACTTGGCGCCTCGGGTGTACTGGGCCAGATCAGCTATTCCCTTGATTCTTCGGTAACAGTGTTAGTTCGGCATGAGGTATGTTGTTTTCAAATTTTAGGGTACGAAGCGTCCAGGTACAAAATCATGGAAATGCGATGGCTACAATCTAATCCTGTCCTATGTCCAAAGAGTTCGAGACAGAGCGTATAATACATGCTAGATATACAATACGGCATAGTCCAAGCGACGAACAACGAAAAATACAAACAGGGACACAGGAAAGGAACACAGTCCTCTAGACCTTGGTAACATTGGCTGCACTGCGAGTCTGGATCAATAAGAATCTGTATATGTCGAACTCATTGGCTTACGGCAAACTAACTGTCGTTCCACCATCTGTTCTAATACCCAGAATCAACGTTCCCTGAGCGGTATCAGCATCACCGAAACTAGACAAATAAGAGAGATTGAATTTACATCGGCAGCGCGTTGACTTGATTGGACAGTTCCGTATATCGTCTGTCCGGCGGCATTCCAGTAAAAGACTCTTGTCCCATTCTGAGTAATAGTAGGAAAATGAGATTATTGTTCAATTGGAATGAGACTCACTGGAAACATTCATAGACAAAATATTAGGACAGGCTGCGAGTGCAGCTGGGAGAGGTGTTGAGCTTTTGTTTCACAGATGCAAGCTTTTGAAGGCCATTCTTCTCTGCGAGTTTATAAAGGTTGAGGAAACATGTCCACAGAGAGACAGAGAAAGTTGGCGATCGAATACGACACCAAAACCACTACTTCGCACACACAAATCGGTGATAGGATATATATCTCGCGGAGGGGTAAGATTTCGAACCACTTCGATTCAGTAACAGACGCCTTTCGCACAAAGGTCACTGGGGGAAGAAGCATAGCCAACCGCAGAATTAAAGGGGACCGATCCTACGTTAAAACATCGGTTCACAAGAAATGATACGCGAAGCTATACCATGCCCTTTCGGTGAGCAATCGATCTCGCGAGTTGGTGTGAGGGAGGGGGTCTGGGTAACTGGACTATGAAATCAGACGCGTCAAAGATAAGTCGCTGAGAAGTAGAGGGCACGAGTTGATGGAACGCAGACGTAATCAAACAAATGTGCCCGAGAATTGAAGACCATGGATTTTGGGAGCACATGTTCCAAATGCGACCGCCAGTTTGGCACGTACTACAATTTTGGTCGACATGTCCAATCCATGGCCGGGTTCAAGAATCGGGCGAGATTCGATATCATCCTGAAATTGAGAGAAAATCCGGCGCCAGATATTCATAGAGTCCGAGAGGAGATTGTGGTCAAGTTGTGAGGCCAGGCTGATGGTCCAACATGCAATTTAAGTTCCAAACTATCTCGGCCAAAGAAGTTACTGCCAGGTCGCGAGCGAGACTGGCTGGGCAGGGATGTTTGAAGCATTACGGCAGCATGGACACAGAGGAACGATTCTCTGGGTTAATTCCCGAGAGCCTGGACTTTGGTGAGAATATTCTGAGATCTTCGCAAAAGCGAAGATGTTGAGAGCGAGGAAACCCACGCGAGCCGTGACTACAACGAGATATTTCCATTTCTGGCAGTGGCAATCGTTGTTGCGATCCTCTGTTGCAGCCCGTTCGGTGTCGCTTCGACAGTCGCAAAGCCAGCGTCAGTCATGCCTGCACAAACTTTGCCGCCCAAAGCTAGTCCGACCGCGCGCCCCGATATGTCGGTCATACTCGTTACTGGCTCATACGACCACGAAATTCGATTCTGGGAGGCTTGGAGCGGCATATGTTCCCGAACTATAGCCAGGACCGGCGAAGCTGGAGTGCGAGTTTCATTTACACGCCATCTTCGACGCTCATGCCTCCTCCTGTCTCCAGCAAGTCAATCGTCTCGCCATATCTCCGGAGTGAGTTCCACAGCGTCTAGCGAGACTTGTGGGTCCAGAACTTTGACAGCAAACGACTGCTTGCGGCTGCCATTCACAAAAAAGTCAACATCTATGAAATTGGAAGTGCATCTTCTGACCCCGTGGGTTCCCTCTCTCTCTCATCTCGAGTTCGTCCTCATACCACCAGGTTGTAACATTTGAAGGGCACACACTCAATGTAACATCCGTATCTTTCCACAGCGAAGGAAAGTGGCTGGTGACGGGAAGCGAAGACGGTACTATCAAAATATGGGATCTTCGGTCAGCTATACAGATATTGCTGATAAAATTAATCAACCCCTCACAGAACATCACATTTGCACCGAACATACGACAATTCTGCCCCAGGTACGTATTCCCTACCGTGAAATGCTCCCGCCTCAACGCTTCCTCCAGTGAATGACGTATGCGTTCACCCGAACCAAGGTGAACTCATATCCTGCGATCAGGCGGGCAGTATCAAACAATGGGATTTGTCCGAAAATATATGCTCTCATGAACTGGTAAGAACGGTTCAAAGCTTGCCGTCTTGACGTATTGATTGGGGGTGCGAAGACACCTGTGGGCGACCTCCCGATTCGGTCAGTGAGTCTTGCTGCCGATGGATCCTTTTTAGTCGCGGGCAACAACAAGGTATGGTGCTAAATTCTTTATCGGCGAACGTGCTCATCATTTTTGCAGGGCAACTGTTATGTGTGGAAGGTCAACGATGAAAGCTCTGGGCTTCCACGCTTCCAAGCCGTAACCAAGTTTCACGCCCACAATAAATATCTGACTCGATGCCTGCTGAGCCCGGACGCGAAGTGAGGAAGTCCTTCTATTCATCTAAATGTCACTAAGGCGTGTACAGATACCTTGCTACATGTTCTGCGGATACTACTGTCAAAATCTGGTCGATATCCCAAAATTACGAGTTCAAGCAGGAGAAGGTTCTTGTTGGTCACCAACGATGGGTTTGGGACTGTGCTTTTAGTGCAGATTCTGCGTACCTGGTAACTGGTGCGATTTGAACCATAATTGGGAAATGTGGCGCTGAGCTCAACATAGCATCGTCCGACCACACGGCTCGACTTTGGGAGATGGCGTCGGGGGAGAGTGTGCGACAATACAATGGACATCATAAAGGTATGAAAGTGCTGCGAGTCCTCTCTCCCTCTAACTCTTTGTTTTAGCTGCTGTCTGCTGTGCGTTACATGATGGGGCGGGTTGAGCTTCTATATTCGCCCTCTATTCTAGCCAGTGTATTATTATGTCCTGAATTCGACACGCGGGGAATGTCTGGTATACTTTTAAACACATCTTCATATTTATGCTGGCCAATCCAAGTGGCGGTACTCAGGAATCGGAAGACTTCTCCTGACATCATGAGCGGGGTTGATAGCAGGAATAGGCGCTTTGGCACTTCCATAATGAAGTGAAGGCGAAACAGGTTAGCAAAGTGTCCGCCACCTTGGGGCTCGTCCACTGCGCCTTGGATGATCCTCGGAGGAGACACTATGTTGGCGGAGGACGGACGCCCGCCCGCAGCATGTATGGGCTCATCATACAAGCGAGTTCGGAGTGTCAAATCACTACCCTCTTTCCACAGTCGGGATGCAAGGTCAGGTATGCGGCGTGTTTCTCTTGGAAAGGATGGTTGGGTTTGTTTCTCGGTCAATCGTGGAACACGAGGCGTTTTGCCTTTCGCCGACCAACAATTTGGTACTCATGCTTGTCTTGCGGGTTAAATTCGGCGACCACTTTCGCTATAATGCTCTCTACTGCATACTGGCTGTTCGCGGCGAGGTTTCATCGTTCACTTTCCGGTCCCTTGAATTACTCTGAAGTTAGTCGACAGATTCATGCTCCCTGTTTCCGATTTTGTGCCTGGGGCTTTTATCGGGTATGGTCGGTTTTTCACATCGAGTTGAAGAATATGGCGTGGTCGGCTGATCGTATTTTTTCTGCCCCGAACTGCGAAATTCCTGCCTATCGAATGTTCGAAAGCATGAAAGTCGACGGAGGAAGCGTGCTCCGGCCCGATATGTCCAGTGATCTTATCTCACAAAAGTTGACACGATCACCCGTAGCGAAAGATTCAAAGAAAATATTCTTCTCAGTTTTCCTGCTTCGCGTGCGGTTTGAACTTATGAAAAGAGATCCATGTGGGCCTTGTGCCACAGGTCGCATGCATTGGAGGCGAATAATAAAAGGAGGATCCATGCGGCGCTCCGTGTCCAATCACAGTTGTCCGATTTTCATCGGTTGACTTCGGACTCGGAGGAATGGGCCGAAAGAGCCGAAAACATAAACGGAAGTGGACTTTAAGCGACACACCTTGTCTCTTTCTGCTCTTTCCTCCACGTCAATGGCCGACGTTCCAGTCGTTGACCAGCAACTGCCCGATGTTTTACCCTTAGTCTCAGAGACCGCCTCCCCCGAGAACATCCATAGCTTCAATTCCGTTGAGCGTGATCCCTTATCTTGGGCAGGCGCCCTTCCAGCAAATCAGGGCTTGTATCTGAACGAAAACGAGAAAGATTCTTGTGGGGTTGGCTTCGTCTGCCATGTCAAAGGTCGCCCAAGCCACAAGATCGTTTCTGATGCTCGCCAACTGCTCTGTGCGATGACTCACAGGGGGGCGACTGGTGCAGACAGCCGCGACGGTGACGGTGCCGGAGTTATGACAGCAATCCCACACGCATTCTTCAAGAGAGAAGCTGAAAGAGACATTGGTTGCACTCTTCCTGAGTCTGGGGAGTACGCCAGCGGTAACGTTTTCTTCAAGGCCAACGATCCAGTCCAGCTCCAAAGCTATCAGGCCGTATTCGCAAAGATTGCCGCTGATCTAGGTCTTCGCGTTCTTGGCTGGAGAGAAGTACCTACCGATGGAACTATCCTCGGCCCCGCCGCAAGCAGCAAAGAACCCGCAATTTATCAACCATTCGTCGTCCTGAAAGCTCATTACGGGGAAAGCAACGTGAGCCAAGGCGGAACCTTCGATGCGACACACTTCGAGCGTCAACTTTACGTCCTCCGCAAGCACGCAACCCACAGCATGTTTGTGACTTTTGCCCTTAAATGTTCTTCAATCCAAGCTCAAATCTTTTGAATTCTCTATCAAAGTACACTCGCGAAAGGGTTTTATGTCTGTTCATTGTCCTCCAAGAATATCGTTTACAAGGGCCAACTTACACCGCCCCAAGTATACAACTATTATCACGATCTCAACCATGTTTTGTATCAGTCGCACTTCACCTTGGTGCACTCGCGTTTCTCCACGAACACCTTCCCGAGTTGGGATCGTGCACAACCTATGAGATGGGCGGCACATAATGGTTCGTTTCGAATGTATCTATCGAAGTCCGAGACATGAACGTCGAATTTCAGGCGAAATCAACACCGTCCGTGGCAACAAGAATTGGATGCGCGCTCGAGAGGGGGTTCTCTCTTCCACACATTTCGGCGAGCAGCTTGATCTCCTTTATCCCATCATCGAAACCGGGGGTTCAGACTCTGCTGCATTCGATAACGTCCTTGAACTTCTTGTTGTCAATGGCGTAGTAACTTTGCCTGAAGCCGTGATGATGTTGATCCCGGAAGCATGGCAGGGAAACGAGAATATGGAGCCCGAGAAGAGAGCATTCTACAATTGGGCCGCATGTCTACAGGAGCCTTGGGATGGTCCTGCTTTGTTTGCGTTCAGTGATGGGCGCTACTGCGGCGCTAACCTTGATCGAAATGGATTGCGTCCCTGCCGATTCATTGTCACGAGCGAGGACATCATGATATGCGCTTCCGAGGTCGGTGCGTTGTACGTGGCGCCGGAAAAGGTTGTGCAGAAGGGTCGACTGAAACCCGGACGCATGCTTCTGGTGGATACGGTTGAGGGAAGGATAGTTGACGACAAGGAGCTGAAGCGTACTACGGCTTCAAAACAAAACTTCGCGTCCTGGGTCGAGGCTCATATCTTACACGTTCCCAACATCGTCAAGCGCGTGAAACGCAGCAAGCCTCATCTTCAACCTGTTCTCGACGATTTCACCCTCAGCACTGACCCAAAATTGTTGGCATTCGGGTTTACCGTCGAACAACTCAACCTGCTTGTTCTCCCTATGGTCTCCGATGGCAAGGAGGCACTTGGCTCCATGGGCAATGACGCTCCTCTTGCGGCCATGGCTACTCAGCCTCGAATCATCTACGACTACTTTCGCCAACTTTTTGCTCAAGTCACGAATCCTCCCATCGACCCCATCAGGGAAAGCATCGTCATGTCGTTGGAGGCCTACGTCGGTCCGGAGGGCAATTTACTTGAGATGAAGCCAGAGCAGTGCCATCGTATCCTTCTCCCTTCTCCCCTCATTTCCATCGAAGAAATGAACGCGATGAAAAATCTTAAGCTTGCGTACGACAGCTGGCCCTCGCGCACCATCGACATTACCTTCCCCAAGGAAGAGGGTCTTCCCGGTTATCAACTCGCGCTGGAGCGTGTGTGCAGCGAAGCAACGCAGGCCATCGACGACGGCATCAAAGTCGTGATTTTGTCCGATCGCGCTACCGGGCCCTCTCGAGTCCCACTTTCGGCTCTGGTGGCCTGTGGCGGCGTTCATCATCATCTGGTTTTACAAAAAAAGCGGGCCAAAATTGCGCTCATGATTGAAACCGGCGAGGCTCGCGAGGTTCACCATCTTTGCGTCCTCGTTGGCTATGGCGCGGACGCTGTCTGTCCGTGGTTGATGATGGAAACCATTCACAAAGTATCGCTGGAAAAACTGTAAGTCTATGCTCGACTCTATTATCTCCGATTCTCACATTTTCCAATCACAGCGTCAAGGGCAATCAGACGACGCAGGAATTGATAGACAACTATCGGCATTCTGTCGACAATGGGATCTTGAAAGTGATGTCGAAGATGGGTATATCGACCCTCCAGTCGTACAAGGGAGCACAAATCTTTGAAATTCTCGGCCTGCACAGTGAGGTCGTTGATCGCTGCTTCATTGGCACTCCCAGTCGAGTGCAGGGTGCGACATTCGATCTTCTCGCCATGGATGCATTCGAATTACATGAGCGGGGGTGGCCAAGCCGCGAGACTATTATTCCGCCAGGAATGCCCGAGTCTGGAGAATACCACTGGCGCGATGGTGGAGAAGCGCACATCAACGATCCATCGGGAATCGCCAACCTTCAGGACGCTGTCAGGGAAAGGAATCAGTCGGCGTACGATGCCTACTCCCGAAACGCCAACGAACAGACCAAGAGCGTCCAGCTCCGTGGTCTTTTGGAATTCCGTTACGAAAATGCCACGCCCATTCCCGTCGAGCAAGTCGAGCCATGGAATGAAATCGTACGGCGGTTCGTCACAGGCGCTATGTCGTATGGGTCAATTTCCATGGAAGCGCACTCTACACTTGCAGTCGCCATGAACCGCCTGGGTGGCAAGTCGAACACAGGCGAAGGCGGCGAGGACGCGGAGCGCTCCATCGTTCTCAATAATGGGGATACTATGAGGTCTGCGATCAAGCAAGTCGCCTCGGGACGCTTCGGTGTGACTTCTAATTACCTCGCCGACGCCGACGAGCTCCAAATCAAAATGGCGCAAGGAGCCAAACCTGGTGAGGGAGGTGAGCTGCCCGGCCACAAAGTATCGGGATCCATCGCGCGAACTCGGCACTCCACTGCTGGTGTTGGTCTTATCTCGCCGCCGCCCCATCACGACATCTACTCCATCGAGGATTTGAAGCAGCTCATCTACGATCTCAAGTGTTCCAACCCTCGTGCTCGGGTGTCGGTAAAGCTGGTATCGGAAGTCGGTGTTGGGATTGTCGCTAGCGGTGTTGCCAAAGCTAAAGCGGATCATATTCTGATTTCCGGTCACGACGGTGGTACTGGTGCATCTCGTTGGACTGGTATCAAGTATGCTGGTCTTCCTTGGGAGCTGGGGCTGGCTGAGACCCACCAGACTCTGGTTCTTAACGATCTCCGAGGGCGTGTCACTGTTCAGACAGATGGACAAATTCGCACCGGACGGGACATCGCCATCGCATGTTTACTTGGTGCAGAAGAGTGGGGATTTGCCACAACGCCCTTGATTGCCATGGGCTGCATCATGATGAGAAAATGTCATCGTACGTGAGATTCTTGAAACAAAACTCTGTGTCCTGACGCCGCCATGTATAGTGAACACTTGCCCTGTGGGCATCGCAACGCAAGACCCTCAACTTCGTGCCAAATTTGCGGGCCAACCTGAACAAGTCATCAACTTCTTCTATTATCTTGCCGAAGAGCTCCGCACATATATGGCCAAATTAGGATTTCGCACAATCAACGAGATGGTGGGGCGGGCCGACATGCTCAAGGTTAACGAGAAGCTTCGCACTGTCAAGACCGCCCACCTTGACTTGTCCGCAGTTCTGAAGCCCGCATGGCAAATGCGACCGGGTGCTGCGACCTATCGTGTTCGTCAGCAGGATCACAAGCTTTACATACGGCTCGACAACAAGTTCATCGACGAGTCTGAGCCAGCTCTGACCAAAGGGCTTCCAGTCCGTATCGATTGCGATGTTACCAATACCGATCGTGCACTGGGCACGTCCTTGTCTTACCGACTCTCCAAACTTTACGGCGAGGAGGGTCTTCCAAAGGACACGATCCATATTCGTATGAACGGTTCGGCGGGGCAGTCCTGTGGCGCGTTCCTCGCACCCGGGATCACACTTGAGCTGGAAGGTGACGCCAACGACTACGTGGGCAAAGGTTTATCTGGCGGACGCTTGATCGTTTATCCTCCGAAGCAGTCAACCTTCAAGGCAGAGGAAAACATCATCATTGGCAATGTATGCTTGTACGGTGCTACGTCCGGCGAGGCGTTCATTCGCGGTGTTGCTGCCGAGCGCTTCGCAGTTCGAAACTCTGGTGCGAACGCTGTGGTGGAAGGGACGGGGGATCACGGATGTGAGTACATGACAGGCGGGCGAATTGTAGTTTTGGGAACCACCGGTCGCAACTTTGCCGCCGGGATGAGCGGCGGGATCGCATATGTGCTGGACACAGCACACACCTTTGCTTCAAAAGTCAACATGGAAATGGTCGAGCTTGGCAAGGTAATCGATCCTCGTGAAATCGCCGCTCTTCGCGGTCTTATCGAAGACCACCGTCACTACACCGGTTCCGAGGTCGCCGACCGTGTTCTTGACGACTTCCATCACCTTCTTCCCCTCTTCGTACGCGTCATGCCTCGGGACTACAAAAGGGTTCTCGAAGAGCAAGCGGCCAGAGAAAAGGAGGAAAAAATGCGGCAGAGTGTGATCGACCTGGTGCCCTCCAGGACAGCTAGTCAGGTGGATCTTGCTTCCGAGGGTCTCGAAGACATCCTCCTTCCCCGGCCAACGCTTTCTGCACAATCTAGCTCGTTTTCGTCTCGCTCTCGGCATGAACCAGCTGTCGTTGACTTGGAAGATTCCCTGGTCGACGACACTGCTACGAAACAGCGCCTCAACAAATTGGACAAAACTCGAGGTTTCATGAAGTACAAACGCCTTGGGGAAGCTTACCGTCCTCCTCGCAAACGTGTCAAAGATTGGAGAGAGATTTCGGCGCGACTCACCGAAAGCGAGCTCAAGTACCAGTCAGCTCGCTGCATGGATTGTGGCGTACCTTTCTGTCAGTCGGATTCTGGTTGCCCTATTTCGAACGTTATTCCCAAGTGGAATGACCTCGTCTTCAAGGGCCAGTGGCAAGATGCACTGAATCGGCTTCTCCTGACGAACAACTTTCCGGAATTTACCGGACGAGTCTGTCCTGCGCCTTGTGAAGGAGCTTGCGTGTTAGGCATAAATGAGCAGCCTGTGGGTATCAAAAGCATCGAATGTGCTATCATCGATAAGGCGCGTTGTCAGCTTTGTTGGATAAAATTTGTCTCTTTTACTCATCGTGTCGTAGGGCTTCGAAATGGGTTGGATGGCTCCCAACCCTCCATCATTCCGCACTGGCAAGAAGATAGCCGTTATTGGTTCTGGACCTGCCGGTCTCGCTTGCGCCGACCAGCTCAACAAAGCAGGGCACTGGGTGACCGTCTATGACCGCAACGACCGTATGGGTGGTCTGCTGATGTATGGCATCCCCAAGTAAGGTCTTCCGCATTCCATCTTCCAGAACTCAATGTTTAACAGCATGAAACTCGAGAAAACCGTGGTTCAGCGACGGGTCGATTTAATGCAAGCTGAAGGCGTTGTAAGTACTTTTTGCCCTCTAATTCACACACTCTAATCCACCCAGACATTTGTTCCCAATGCCAATGTCGGTGTTGATGTTGAAGCCAGTCAACTACACCACGAAAACGATGCCGTGGTTGTTTGTACTGGTGCTACTTGGCCTCGAGATCTCAAGATTCCCAATCGGGAGCTTCCCGGCATCCACTTTGCCATGGACTTTTTGCAGGCAAGTCCGAATTACATCACCTTACTGCCTCTACAATTGGCCCTATATGTAGATGAACACAAAGTCACTGCTTGATTCTGAGCTGCAAAACGGCAACTACATCAATGCGAAAGGCAAAGATGTCATCGTCATCGGCGGTGGTGATACCGGCAACGACTGCATCGGAACTGCGATGAGACATGGCGCTAAATCGGTGACCAATTTTGAGCTGCTACCCCAACCTCCCGTCGCCCGTGGCAGAGACAATCCATGGCCGCAATGGCCTCGGTGAGTTCTACCTCCCCGATGGCTTGATGACCCCTGCTTAATCTATCGTCCCAGCATTTTCCGAACCGACTATGGGCACACGGAAGTTGCGGCTCACTTTGGCAATGGTACGTGTTGAATTTCGTTTGTACGACAACGAATCTGAACCCTTTGCAATCAGATCCCAGGGAGTACTGCATCTCGACCAAGGAGTTTGTTGTCGACGATGAGGGCAAACTGAAAGGACTTAACACCGGTTAGTGATTTCCGCTAAATTTTATCAGAAAGGTCCAACATTATGATAGTACGCGTTGAGTGGACCAAGGACAGTGGAGGCCGGTGGAAGATGGAAGAGGTTCCAGGGTCACAAAAGTTTTTCCCAGCCCACTTGGTTTTCCTTGCGCTTGGCTTCTTGGGACCCCAGGCGGAGGTCATCAAGGCGCTGGGAGTCAAACAAGACGCGCGATCCAATATCCAAACCCCTAACAAAGTCAGTTGCGATTGCGATTTCGATGGTGTCAAATGTCCCTGATAGATTTATTTTCTGCGTCAGAAATACAGCACCAACGTGGAGGGTATATTCGCTGCTGGCGACTGTAGGCGCGGCCAATCACTTATCGTTTGGGGAATCAAGTAAGCTTCGCTCTGCATCATCGTTACTATATTGTCTCATGTCCTTTCAGTGAAGGTCGAGGTGCTGCAGCAGAAGTGGACGCTTGGCTCAGCTCTGGCGTGACCCGGCTACCGTCCGCCGGAGGAATCAAGACTAGGGTCAGTCGATGCCCCTCCAATCTGGAGCTGACTTCTAATCTAATCGATTTTCAAGGTTTTCTTGCCGCCTCCAAGCAATCTGACGGTCGCAGTCTCTGCTTAACTTGTCTCTGTTCAGCTCTTATTCAACACTCATGTATATACTTATACACTCATCAAAATAACTAGACGTTTTCACAAGCTCCTCCTGAAAATTCAGGGAACGGACATGCCGTCACGCATCATGGCTTTTGCTAATTATAACACTACCGCCCATCACCCATATCGAGTGGAGATCTTTGCTTCTCCTGCTCCGTTTGGTTGCCGGCGGATTGAATGCCTCTGGTCAAAGTACACATCCTGAGCGAAACAGTGGAAACAGTGGACATGGGATGGCAAAGGTCAATTAATTAATTCATCGGTTCTGGGGTTCACTGCCTGTAAGGACTAGTACTCGCATTCCGTTGATCTAGTAATCTGCCCTCGAAGGCGATCTCACTTTGAGCGAGACTCGGGAGTATGACAATGTCTATCTATGTCAATGAATGTGAGGCAAGACTGCGCAACTGCTGCGACCACACCACGCCGTTTTCATTCGAATTCCACCGTATCTTCCCCATGGTTCAGAATACGATCGGACGACACATTTCCTTGAGTCAAGAGAACTGAACTGACTGTATTGACCAAGCTAGGGCACTGTACAATTAAATGGGCGCCACACGTGTTCCAGTCGTGGGGATCTGCTATTTCTCTGGCGGAAGGAATTAAATTGGTCTTGTGCGTTCAAGCTGGACTCCTTCAAATTTTGTCCGCGGATCTCTTACTCCAAGATTGAACAATCATGAATGCGTTGTTAACAAGGCGCAGCATTTTGGAGGCGTACAGACCAGAACCGATAAAATTGCCCTAAATAGTTCTCAAGTCGACGGTCTACCTTTTGATTGACTTGTTGGTTCTACCAACGCCCGAGGAATTCGTGATGAGAGTCCGGGACGTGCACATGCCTTGTCTTCAAATTCTCAAAGTCGAGTAGATCTTGCTGCATGCACCCACCATCCAAAATCATTGTATATCCCAGAAATGCAATGTCAGTTTAAAAATACATGTAGCTGGATTTTACAAAGAGGAAGTACACGTACAAACGAGCTTGAAAGCCCGCGCGCAATAAGTAAGAGCCAACTTGAAGAGGATAAATCAAGTTCACGCTTGATGCATGGAGCTGTCGAGGTACGCAGGTTGATAAGGGTTCGGAGTAGATTTCGGCTGATTCGTGTTCAAATAGCCTGGTTGGTAGTTGGGCGACTGCATCGGGAAGCCCCCATAAGCAACCATAGGTTCCCAATGACTGTCGACGAGTGAGAAAGGGGACGAGAGCTTGGTGGAAGCTTGGCTGACCCGGGAGCATGTGGTGCTACGAAGCGGCAAATTTGGCAGAACCAGACGTGCTTGCTAGAAAAGGGCACTATGGGGATGAAGAAGAATTCGAACCATGTCGTACTCTTGACCGAGAAAACAGAAGCTGGACGCCAGCCGAGGTCAGATACCGACGAAGGTGCGGCAATGGGATCCACACGAACCGTTGTGACAGTGGGGGCAGATTCGGGGAGTCAAGTCGCCCTCGGGTTTGAGCTTCTGCTGGCAGCCAACTAGCGTCGTGTAAGACACCTTTCAGCAAGACAAAACCAAGTGGACAGCGATCCTCACAAAAGATAGGTATACAAACTTGTGAAGAAAAGATGAGATTACTCAGGGTCAATTGGTACGAGATAGCAGAGAATATGCTCACAAAACATGGTACTACTACTCAATGCAAGGAATTGACAGGGATATGGGAGAGGGCAAGATGCTGCGGATTGTAAAGTCCGGCTATTGTAGAAGAGACCGGTGGACCAACATATAACTTACGTTGTCTAAAGCGGTGAGAAAGGCAAGAAAGCAATCGAAAATGGTCAAGTTTAACCGACTCAAATATTCTCTCTCGACAGCTGTACGCGAGCGAGTGCCCTTTCATACCCTTCCAGTCAGTCGCTTATCGCGGTGCGATTTTCACGGGTGAGCATCGAAACACGATTTCTCCGTCTTTTCCTGTCTTTTCCAAGGTTCATGGCAGATGCACGCGTCCGAGTCGCGATTGAAGGAAGACAACTGTCACAGTGTTAGAGATCCAATTTGAAGTAAGAACGTTCAACGAATCAAATATCTACGGGTATGGTATCAGGGTTTATCGTACCACCGGACGATACTGCTCACGCTCCCCGAGAGTCCATTCTGCGAATTATTAACGTATGTCAACGACAGTCTTGGTTGTCGTTGCGCTGACCCTTCGAATTTGTTGTCTTCAGGCTGCATCACACCATACCCCAAAGCGCCTTTATCAGCGGGGAATCTCAGTGACTGGACCAAGACGACAGTAATTGACACCATATGCATGTCTCGCAAGTTTTTCTTACACTTTCGCTTTCTTTTCTAATTCTACGAGACCGGTTTCTTTCAAACGAAACCCACGATCCGGTAGGGCCGCGCTTGCTTCTTCATGCCAGCCTGTCCGAGTCTGGCTTCATCTTTGTGTGCTAGATGCCATCGCTAGCTTCTTTGTGTAACAATACAATTCCGCATGGATGTGCTTTAAGTGCAACCCTTGATCATCTCTCAACTCAGTCGTTCATACAATTGTGTGCTGAGGGTTAGAACGTCAGTCGAGGTACAAGTTCAAGTTAGACACGACAGTTTTCTATGTATTATATAGCAGCTTCCAAAGGATACATACACAGTAATTTATGCGGTGGTAAAAGAAGCCCAATTGTCCGTCTGATTTTGCGAGCAGTCGATGGCAGAGATACGGGCGATAGCGATGTAACAGAGAGGGGCGATAGCGAGAAGAATAATTTACGCAACCACATACGCGGTTTTTTGTGACGTCTAATAAAGATAAATTAGTGGTAAAATTCGGCGCAGCCTTCGCCAAAACGAGCGCAGCCCTCAAGGTCTTCTTGCTCATTGCGCGCCAGAACACCCGACTCCACTGAAAATACAGTGTTGACGGGATTCAGAAAATTTGTTGGGCTATAATGCGACGGGCAGTCCGACTCGCGAACGACGACGTTTGGGGCATTGAAACTGAAATGATCAAGGTCGCGCGTGACGTTGAAGAATGGATTATTCTCGCTGTCAGGAGATTTGAAACCTCCAATGGTGTCCGGGCCGCCGCCGAGGCTAGCAAACACGGGGGAGCCGTTGGAACTCACGCCGGTACTCGCGCTCGTGCCGGAGGTTGCAGTCCCGGGTGGAGTGTACGTCGGCCACCCGCTAGCGCCGGAACCATCCACGCTGTATCCTGTGCTCGGCGCTGAATCGATAAAGTGCCGCGGTGGCGAATCGTGGTGCACGAGGTTAAGCGGTGGCAGGACGGGGCGATCTAAGAGAAGCGGCAAGTGCACGGTGTGCGCATCGACATCGTGTACCCACTTGGGCGTAAACTGCGGGTATGCTGGTGGCGGCGGCGGCGGTTCAGGGTATGGACTATGTGATTGCGTGTGGTAGTCGACGTCGTAGGGAGCCTGGAGGCCCTGATGATGCATCTCGATAACGCGGCTCTTTTTGTCCTCCCAGATACGCCGGACGGTGTCCTCGCGCTCCTCGCTCCGCGAGAATGCCCAGTTGATCTCTTGCAGTGCAGAGAGACACAGACGGACACCTTCCTCGATGTCTAGCTGCATTCGCACGCCCTCCATGTCAGCATGCTTAAACTCGCGGTTCTCAACTGCGAATTCCGGCGCATCGCTGTCGATGCTGGCACAGAGAAAACCGGCAAAGAAGCAGCCGTCACGCACGAGGCCTGCGTCCCAGGTAAAGATGTTTCCTTCGCTACCTGCCAAGTGCGAGCGAAGGATCCGGACAACAGCCGGCAGAAGGCGCAGACACTTGCGACTGGCAATGGCGTGCAGTTGTTGAGAGGGGAGGAATGTTGCGCCATGCGATGTGGAACGAGGCGACGGTCCAGCTGAAAAGAGTGTGGAGGTATCTGTGCCCGTGGACTGCGCGGAATATTGTTTTAGCGTCTCGCGAATAATGTTGTCTAATAAAATGTTAGTGAGCAGGAAACAAAGTTTGAGAAGCGCGTGCTAATAGACATACGGCATTCAAAGATGAACAGCTACACGAAGAGTAAAAATATGTCAGTGGCTGAAACAACGGCGCGAACCAAGGTTCCTAACTTACCTGCCAGGCGCTGATGAACATGCGGAACTCCTCAGCGAGATCAGCCCGACACCGAAGGACCTCGAAATCTTCCCAGCACTGCTCGAGTCCATCCCAGACGTTGCGCATTCCCTCGGCATCAATGCCCCCGCCATCTTGGGCGCGACGAGCGGCCCGCGTTCCAGTGAGAACAAAGTAGACTCGCCTGCACACAGTACTGAGGCGCAGAGGGATTGTAAATGATTCTGCTGTGTTCATGTAAGCATGGAGCGGCGTTGCGAGCTGCGGGTGGGAAGTCTGGGGATGTATGAGCCTGTGTGGAATGGTGAGCTCTGGTCCTGATCCGTGTGCGTTTGGAGGGAATGAAGGCGAGTTGGGCGAAGGATGCGGAGAGTTGCCGAAAGCAAAGTTCGGAACGGTGTTTTGGAATGCGTCAATATCGTCGTCTGAGCTGATGATCGATGGAATTTTAGTCATAAACCTGCGAGGATGGAAGATGAAGGACCTACAGAACAAACCGCCCACCCCTCATGCCGGTGGTTATACCCTCATGCATATGTGCATACCAGAGAATCCTTGCGCGGATGATGGTGTCGTCTGATGCATGGGGAAATGAGTGCGTTGACATCCCTGGCGGTGCAGCAGAAATGCACGAGGTTACTTGCGAGAGAGTAGCTTCGTACATGTGGCGGCGGTCGGTCGATGAAATTGAGATGTCTAGATAGTGACAAGGTGAACGGTCTGGTTTTGTAGCAAATGAAGATCCCACCCTCTAACAATGGCAAAATTAGTAGTAACACACGGATACCGTCCCAAGTCGTCCGCCTCATGATGGCATGCGAGTCAATCAGGACGAGAATTTCCTGTACCATCGCCTCTGTGCGATTTTTGCGCTCAGTTCTACTGCGCTCTGCCGCAAGTAAGGTGGTAGGTCTCGGTGGTTGATTGGGGCGGCGCATTTTCATAATACCCCCATCCGATGTCGAAGACGGGCTGGAGGGCTCGTCGTTTTCGGGTAGACCGCGTTCGTCAATGCCGAACGAAGCAGCCCAGACGACAAGAAGGTGGACTAAAATCTTGCCTTCGTTGCCAAGAGAATGAGTGCCCTTGCTATGAGCGTAGAAGCGTGCGGGAAATTCAGTGGGATCGAGAATGGGTCCTGGGCGAGCGGATGAGCCATGAGCGAATAGCGGCGGAGAATGACAAACAGCATACTCTGTAGACTAAACCAGCTCCAAAATGGCGAAGAGAAAAATTCAGGCTTGAGTTGCGGTATTATACTCGGCAGACGCGCCGCCAATGGCAAGGGTATTGAGGAATTGTCATCGGCGGTTCCCTTTCCATATATTGCTCTGAGAGCGAGCTCGTTACCAAAAAGCCACAAAGCAATAATGACAGTGCGTACTCGACTTGCTGAAGACGCCGACCGCGTCTGAGTAGTTTGACCGCTTTGACGTCGGCAAACTCGTCCCTAGATAGACCGAAGTCGGTTGAAGAACCTTTTGAACGGCTGAAGAATACTAGGACTTACACGCATTTCAAACCTCGTTCTTGACAATTCGAGCAAGCTGGATGAGGCCCATTTGCGACGGGGAGATCCTTGAGGTCACAACGGACTCTAAATCAGCAGTGGTTAATTTCTTTCGGGAATGAAGTACTGCAATGAATAAAAACCTCCTCATACGACACGCGCCACAGGCTGAGTATTGTTGACGCGAAGATTTTGGTTGGCCGGCCGGACGACGATAGGGAGCAGAGACGCTGCGGGAGCCAACATTACGAGCGGATGAGGGGGAGGAAGAAGCCGGAGTACTTCTTGGGGCCATGATGGGGTTGTGGGTAATTGTGGACGGAGGGATCGAGCTTATAAAGGGCGGAGATGGGGATTACGGTAGAGCGGAAGAAAGACCTTAGTGAAGTGCGGATCTGTAAAGCTAGAGAATTTTTTTTACATTGGAATTCCTGTCAAAATCGCAGGGAAGGGTATGCCCGAGAATTTTGCCGGATACTTCTCTGGTAACTCGTCGGGTACCAAGTATGTACATACATACTTCTCGACGTGTCTTCGACGCCGAAGCGTCCCAGTTCCTGATCGAAACACCGTGAAGGGATCTGTATTTCCCGTCCAAATCGCCTCTCGTAAATCTCTGTCCACAACGCGTCAACATCCCTGCCTATCCAATTCCAACCCTGTTCGACGCGCCAACAGATCTCGCCAAAATTATATCATTTCAAGTCCCATATATGGCACATGCGCTCGTCTACAGACTTCCATCACTAAGCCATCGGTCAGTCTCACTGTCAGAACGCAAATGGGGAAGCAAACTCACCATCACGATCCTGCAGAGAAGCCGCATCTCTTTAGACTTCTCCTCAACTCACCCGTCGTCCTCTGCTCCGGGTTCAGCTAGTCGCCATCCATTAGCCTGTTTTTTTCCATAGGTGTATTCAAGTGCCCGCACCTTCCTATCCCTTGCCATCTGCCCCACGTCAGTGCCATACTTGTCCACCAAGCGCTTCAAGTACGCCACTTCCCCACCCGAAGCATGACGCGGACCTGCACCAGAAATAGAAATAGATAACGTGGTCGGCGTATTGTGCGTCGTCGAAGCGATGCGCTCCAGTTCTGCAAAACAAGATAATTATGCCGTAACAGTCGTTAGCCAGTCATCACGATGGGAAGAATGCTTCAAGTGAAAGGCAAATGAAAAAAGAAGCTAATGCCAGTGTTAAGCAACATCTTCTTGTGCCCGCAAAAATCGCATACGGAAGATGGAACAAAGATGGCAACACCGGGAACACCGTTTAGGTCCCGCAAGGTCGAGGTTAATTTCCCCTACACTTTCGTCCCCGATTCAGACGCAAAAAATCCATCCCCGGCCTGAAACATCGGATACCCACTAGAAGCGAGTGCGCGATGAATCAATACCGATGTGCACTTGTGCAAAATATGAACGGATGGCCACAGCGCCCACCGAGCCCATAACCCGCGGATGGGAAGGCTCGAATGTTCAAGAATGCGCCAAAGCATGTTACAATAGTGTGATCCGACTCACCTTCTACGACACCCTTCCCCGCGCTTCCACCTCCAAGTCCAGTAACCCATTTTGAAAGAAGTTGCGGTTCCACCTCCGGGGCAAGCTCCTCCATGTCCTTGTCTCGGGAAGTTTCATCAGACATCTCCTCATCCTCTTCGGCCAGTTCAACACTCAGAATATTTCCATCCTCATCTCTCACTATTCTCCCATGTCCTTTCGGTATCGAAGGTGCCGCAACAGGTGGCGAAGACGTGGAAGCGGCCGTCAGATTCATTGGCAAAGGTTCCGTAGCTATCCCAATAGGTTCCATACCCCCGGACGCGGAAGGATTCAGCGTGTGCACCAGCCCGAGCGCTGCATAACTGTATAGAATGAGTATCCCGAAGCCGGAACAAAAGAGACATAATGAAATTTGACGGCAGAGTGTAGTTGAGCCGAGCAACGCCAAAGTCGATTTAGATCGAGAGCGAGGGAAAACACACAAGACATTCATGATCGCCCGAGAACCTGATGCGAAGCGTAGGTTTGGAACACCGGCCCTACATAGGCGCACACTAAACAGATTGGCAGGCTAGACCACTGAGTCATGCTGGTGCGGGGGATTCCGAAAAAAGAGGAAGCAAATAGCAATATTCATTCACTTTTGGCGCACTGTTTTTCGGTTGTCCCACCGTTCGGATAGGATTGCAGGCCCGCGTATGGCTAGTTTCCAATATTGAAACAGTTCAGTAAGACAGATGGATGTGGAGGCGAGACGAGCGAGCGCACGGGGGGTTTTCTTGAGGTTACGCTTTGCATGACGGGCATGAACGACAGGTCTATGAGACGAAGAACGAGCTTTCTTGCGTTGGCGTGGGTTGGCCATGATACTAGCAAAAGTGGCTTGGAGCAGATAGTACGACGCCGCAGTTGACCAGGTAGCTTAGAGTGTTGCCCAGTAAATTGTTCGATTGAAATGTTAGCTTCGAGGAAGATGAGAATTGATGAGAAGGGTGTGACAGTTTGTCACGGTGCGTTACTCCGATCCTACCTCTTCCGCCACTACTCTTGAACAAAATGCCAAACACGCGTCTCAGATATTCTTCGCCTTCTTTTTTGACGCAACAGCTCAATGTACCCGATGTGTTCTGTACATCTGCTGCTCAACCAACTCACCGTTCGATCTAGGCCTCTCGACGTCTTGCAGGAGGTTTGGGCAACTGGGTGTTCGGAGCTGGTGAGAAAAGAAAAGTTCAAGGCCATTGAGAAGATTAGCTGACTGACCATCCCAATGTAGGCTCTGCTGTATTCCTCGTACGCTACCTCGCCGCCGCGATTCAGCACGCACCTAACCTCGAATCATTCTAGTTACTCTCTGTAACCCCCCTCGTCCGACGCGAAGTGCTGCTCAAAGTCCCCGTTGTGAGTTGCGATTTCTCGCTCATGTCCACCCGAATTCTTGGCCATCATGAACCTCACTCGCCACGCAGCTGAACCTGTATTACGAGGACAAGACGCCCGCCTCTGACAAGCCGTTCTAGCGTCCATAATTTAGACTACACTTGCGGGGTTAACACTTTCCATTCGATTTAGAATGCAAGGAAAGCAATAAATGGCAATAGTTATTGAAGCACCCCAGAGTACAATTATCCCGCCGAGCCTGCTGTGGAAGCAGAATATCCTTCGACGCGTCTGTCGAAGAGCTGTCAGTCCAACCCCTCGATCATAACTTCGCAGCGATTGTAGTTTCCTCTTCCATTGGGTGACTGGTCAAATCAATGCCTAGCTTGGCTTCTAGTTTTTTGGTTGCTGCCAAAGTGCCTCCAATTGGCACATCTACATCGTAGGATGCGTTTCAGACGGCGATGCGAAGGAGCTCGAACTCTGATCATGACTCACGAATCGTCTCCATTCCCAGTTCCTTCGCTGCTTTGAGATTTCTGTTCCCGGTTCGCAATCCTGTCAACACCCATAAATCGTAGCCGACGACTCACATCCCAATGTCATCCAGGAAAACGACTTCCTCTGCACGAAGACTGTTTCGTTCTAGGGCTATTTGGTAGAATCTCTTCTCGGGTTTCCTGGTGTCGCCAAGTCAGGGAACTTGTGCTTCCATCTTGGATAAGGTTGCATGCTTACCTCGAACCCAACTCGCTGCTGTCACAAAAGTCGTCGAATAGTCCGCGGAGCCTGGCCGGTGTCGCGCCTTCCCGATTCCACCCAAGAAACTCCAGTTCAGATTGCGGTATCGGATTTTCAGTTGAAGTGCGCGCAAAATTGTTGGTGAGGGCAATGATTTTGTACTTTCCACTGGCTAGTTCAAGTTCATGCGCTTGAATGAGTGGTCCCCCAGTGCTGGAAAACAAGAATGACCTCGAATTCTGCGAATAGCTCTGAGAACATGAGGGTCAAAAACACCGGCTTCGCGCATCATAGACCCGAATAGCTTCACGAAAGGGATGTTCAGCATCATGGATATTACGGAGAGGAAATCACTCGCTTCTCTGCCATCTACATTCAATGTCGTCGGCAATTCTGGACAAACTGAAGAACACAAGTGTATCGCCATGAGTTTCGTTACCCGGAAGTATTCGAGACATTTTGAGACGCGCCGATGTCTTTTCGTTTACAGTAAGCCGTGTACCACTTGTTTCCATTCGTTGTGTCGGACAAGTCGCGGGTGAAAGCGTCGTAGAAGGGTAACAGGGAAAGCTCGCCTCGCTCAAATTTCTGCCATGCGCCATTCGGGCCACGCTCGACGCTGAGATGAGAGAGAGCAATAAACCTTACTGACGCGTTATGAATGGATAAAAATTGGGAAACGTCACATGGAGCAGTTGAGATAGTTCTCAGGAAGACCGAGTTGCTTTTCGTATGCAGCAATTGCTATGAATGGACTTCGCATGACTACCCCACCGATCTAATGAGAGTAGCAGGATGGTAATATTGATACTCGGAAAAGAAGGAGTACGAACGTCGAAGATCACGGCTCTGATGTGAGACATGACGTGAAGATCACTCTTGAATTGAAACGCACACAAGAGTCAAAGAGACAGAGGTGAACGCGACAAGTTGAATGGTGGATTGCAAGAAACTTGAGTAAGAAACTGTAAGAAAGCGATCTCAGATCGACCGGCTCGGCTACTGTGATGGCCGAGCACAGCCTCCACTGATAGAAGGGAAAGTGACGTAAACTCTATTTTCGGGTACACTGCACTGCCACTTTAACAGCTTTTTTTTATTTCACAGTTTCGCTTTCGCTCCTTGCTCTCAGATGCTCTCATTGTCAACTAGCACTCGCACTGGGTTTTCTCGTGCGCTACGTTGAGAAACTGTAGATTTGTCTCGTCGATGTCCGCCGACTTCAATGCCAAGCCAATGAGCTCATTCCAACAATATATCGCAGCGGAATCCAAATGTGCACAGTTCTGCTCAGTTTCCTCTCAACTGGCTGTGGATTATTTCACTTCACCCCGTAAACTGTTCATTCAGTTTCTGGTCGCCGCTGTTGCGAGTCCATACCAAGTTGCTTGGAGCTCCAGTTCAAGCGGAATAGAGCGGAAACTTGTCCTTGTTTTGCGATTGTTCCGATTCTCTCGAGCCCATGACAAATATACTGACGCGCAGTCCACGGCGCTGTCTTGGAATATCTCTATCGAGTCAACTGTCTTTCCCCAGAGACTCCAGGAGATTCCGTGGGGTTTTAGCAGTAGCAGGTCCCAAACCAGTGTGAGGTGGCGGTGATCACAGCCACGATCGCAGTCTGAGCGCTGACCATATACATAAAGCTCTCTACGTCTCACTCCGACTCAATCAACCTCCTCGCACCATGTACGCTCAGCAGGGCTACAACCACCCGCAGAATATGCACCACCATCAGCAATCTGGTGCCCCGCCTCCACGCTACAGCACTCCTGGCGGTCACCACAGTCATCGTCAGAGCTACAGCCAACCGCCCGTGCACGATCCCCAGCTATACCAGTATTTCACTGCGGTGGATCAGGATAGATCGGGCTCAATAACCGTTACTGAGCTGCAGGCTGCCCTGGTCAATGTGTGTACCACTCACTCGCATATCTATGATGACATCTAATTCACATTGCTATAGGGAAACTGGACGCGTGCGTTAACGAACCCCATTCACCAAGAATTAGGCTCACAGAACTCTATCTAGGATTCGATCTCGACACTGTTAAAATGCTCATGGGGATTTTCGTGCGTCCTCTTTCTCGTTTACTTCCACTCAAGTCTGAGTTTGGCGCAGGATACCGACCGCAGTGGCACGATTGATTTCAAGGGTGAGGAATCTCAACCAGGCGCATTGTTCGTTTTACCCACATTCTACGACGCAGAGTTTGCTGGGCTATGGAAATACATTTCTGATTGGCAAAATGTTTTCCGACACTTTGACCGTGATGGGTCTGGGTCCATCGAGGGGAGAGAATTATCCGAGGTACGAAATGTCTCAATCACATCCCCTTCCTTCCCTCCTCATTATCATTATTGCAGGCTATGAGGAGCTTCGGCTATAACCTGTCCCCACCCCTCTTGACGCTCGTGGAACGCAAATATGGTGAGTCTTAACCGGTACTGGCCATCACAGAACGACACTCATGGCACCCAAAGCGTCCGCGCCATCAACAGGTTACGGTCCCCCTCCGGGAATAACATTCGACCGATTCGTGCGCGCTTGTGTTGTAGTGAAGACCCTGACAGAGTCCTTCCAACGGTATGTTCCCTGCGGTAACAATCAATCTGCGTACTTAATCGCATTTTCAGCGCGGATTCGGATCGCGATGGCTGGGTCCAGCTCAGCTACGAACAATTCATGAGTGTAAGCCCCTCCCTTGCTCCTTTCTTGTTGACTGAATGCTGAGTTTATTTTTCTTGTAGATGGCCCTCTCAGCACCATAGTGCTTTCACATCTTCCCCCATATTGTTGTACTGTACGCTGACATCTACTTAACTTCACATACGTGTAGCCCTACTTTTACCAGTCCTTGTAATTGGACAAACATCCTTTGCACTAAGTAATATGAGAATAACTTATATCAAAATAAAACGGGATATGAGCCTTCGTTTCCGTCCTTGCCATTCCCGTGTTCCTAGAGTTTGGGCTCGCCCAGAGCGTACATGGCGTCAAACTCCTTCTTAAACTTGTTGTACGCATCCTTCCGTCGAATCTTCATCGTCGGTGTCATTGTGTTGTCCTCTGTGCCAAAAGGATCCAATGTGACGTGGATGCGCTTCAAGCTCTCGAATCTAGGAACAACAATCCCGAGAACGTCAGCGAGCAACAATCCAACATAGCAGCGGTGCGTACCCTTTCAACGCTGCCTTCTTTCCCTCCTGCGTAAGCATCCCCAAGATGTGTTTGTTCACCTGTGGGTCCGTGCACGCAGCCTTCAATGCATCCATATCCTCTGGTGCGATCTTCTTGCCATAGATCTTCGACACAATGGGGGCAAGTTGCGCTGGGTCGGGGACAATGATACCGGCAAGGAACGATTGTAACGAGTCGCCGTGGATGTAGAGCTGCAGGACAGCGGGGCAGGTGCTATAGACGTTCTCGATTTTCTCCAACGCGACATATTCGCCCTGGGCGAGCTTGATGATGTTCTGAGCACAAGAAACGTGGAATCAGTGTCTATACCTGCCTAAGGACGGAGACACAAACCTTAACGCGATCAATGATCCTGAACCTGCCTTTAGCGTCGATTTCTGCGACATCCCCGGTGCGGACCCATCCCTCATCGTCAACAGTCTCTGCCGTGGTCTTCTCATCTATACGCATTACCACATCAACAAAGGGACCAGGAAGTGACTCTCAGATAATTCAGACCTTTATAATACCGAGAGAAGCAGTTTGCACCACGAACGTGTAGTTCACCTCGCGGGCACGGCAAATCCTCCGAGGTGTAGCCCATTGAAGGAACGTCTACGAGCTTCATCATGTTCGAGGACTGTGGCGGTCCCACTGTGCCAGCGGCCGTTGCGTCGCCCTTGAAGGATCGACTGCCAACACCGCATGTCTCAGTCATCCCATATCTAGGAATGAAGTCAGGAGCCAGTTTTCCTTTCACTTTGTGTCTCGTAC
Source organism: Favolaschia claudopus (assembly GCA_037176885.1). Lineage (NCBI taxonomy): Eukaryota > Fungi > Basidiomycota > Agaricomycetes > Agaricales > Mycenaceae > Favolaschia > Favolaschia claudopus. The sequence continues at coordinate 1,412,439 of JAWWNJ010000055.1, read as the reverse complement.
CCTGACAAGCTCTAATTCAGATACATTTCACAAGCAGGATAGACCCACACACCTTCAGCGAAATAACAAGAGAAGGCGACATTGAGGAAGTTCACGACGTCGGCACTGAGAGGCGCGGCTCCGCTCGACATCATCATGATGTTTCCACCAAGAACAGCACGAATCTGAATTTATTCATGTTAAGTAGGAGAGAAGGGAAGGATTCTTGTCCACCTGCCTTGCGGAAAACCAACTTATCCCAGAACCAATGGGTGTTGTCGCCGGTAGTACGGAATTTCTCGACCTTAGCCTGATAAGCCTTCCTGAACAAATCGCCCTTTACGCCGGGTACGTCGGCGGCAGCCATGGCCGCCTGATAGATCCTGTTCAGCACGCGAGGAACTGAAGGGAAGAAGGCAGGTTGGAGAATTTGACAGTCTTCGATGAGACGGAGAGGATCTCCTGTAAAGAAGCCAATTCTAGCACCGATAGCACATGAAGCCATCTCGTTGATGCGCTGAACGAAGCCTGCTATCAGAAAGAGAGGTGCAACTTCTACGGAAAATTGATACCCCATAGATGTGCGCCAACGGGAGGTAAGAGAACACGGAGGAGTCCTCGGTCATTTCGAGGCCAAGGAGGTTGGTCACGACGCCACTGGCAAACTGTCCGTGTGTAGTCACCACACCTGGTGTTCCATGATCAAACTTTTGTTTTGGGAATATTTTTTGCGTTCACAGACCTTTGGGCATATTTGTGGTGCCCTATGAAGGGATGAGAAGGGGTATTTGGAGTTTCCCAATCTTGCTCACCGAAGTGTAAACTATCGAGGCGATATCGGACGGTAAACAAGGAATTGGCTCAATGAGGTTGACTTGTCCCAGCGCTTCGACTAGAAGGGTGATGTAAGTTGCAGCAAAGGAAAGAACAATACGTGAACCGACTTTCTGACAGGTCCTTCACCACAATGTTGTGAATTTGGCCCCATTCAGTGAAAACTTTGGTGATTTCCGGACTCAGAGGGTCAATGCTGACGATCATCTTGAGGACGGGGATCTTGGGAGCCATCTTCAATAGAGCCGGGATATGATCCAAGGTCGAAAAAATAATAGTCAGCTCCGCATGGTTGATTCTGCAAGTCAATGAGAACGAAGGAGGAAGGTCTGTTAAACGCAAGCTACATGTGTTCTGAAGCATGATAAGCGAGACGCAAAGAGAAGCCTGAAATGGGGTCTTACCGACTGAATCTTTGCCCAATGTATCATACAAACTGACACCAACTTTTTTGTAACTGGTTAGGCCAATGTCAATGATTTGCCATTCTGCACCCGAGTTCATTGCAACCCGATTCAGATGACGATCAAGTAAACCTACCAGGCCGGTTGATCGACCATAGTCCCACCGTCGGAAGGTCTCCTCCGCCAACTGCACCAGTGTTGAATAAATGCGTGAGGGCACTTCCGATGTTGCGACGCCGAATGTCGACTTGGCCATAAGTTTGCCATTCGTAATGATTGGCAAACTTGAGGGGCTGCTTGGAAACGACGGGTCGGTGGCCGAGGAAAGGCCTGTCCCTTCCTTTCGCAATACCACTAGTGAAGATATCGGGTACAACCCGAATACTGTGTTTCGTAGGGTCCAAAAATCCCCAGATGCCTGGCAGTCATTGAAAATGAATGGTTGAACGGTGAGCGTTCGTGCCTTACCGTGGATATAGTGAGCTAGTGGTATGCCAAGTCAATTAGACGGGATGAATGGAGAGGAAGTATAGATACCAGTCTGGCCAGGACGCTTAGTTCCAGGGACTGGGACTGAGTGCTTCTCGGGGAGTTGGTCTGGGTAAGGTTGGATACTGTCTCCAGCGAGAAATTTGGCGGCCATGGTCAAGTAAAGAGCAAGAGCGCGACCGGCGCAATTTTGACCGAAGACGCATGACACGTGAAAAATCCCCTGAACATCATCTGATTCATCACTTTTCACTCATCCTCCCGCGAGCCGGTTCCGAATCCGTGCGCTCAAATAGTTCAACAGGTTTAATTGAGGTCTAACGGACTCAGAAATTACAGGGCAGACAATCTATCAGCCACAACGGGTCCTCTTCCTTCCTTCTTCATGTCCATAGTTTGCCACAAGTTGCATCCCTTGCCTTCATTCTGTGCCCCCGCATAACATGTCCACCAGTAACGATCGGTCTTGCCGTCCACTCGATTTTTCATGTCGGGACGTAAAATGGTAGGTACGTTGCATTTGCATCGCGGAACGCTAGGCCCGAAAAGTTGGCGTACAAATGAGAATGACGATTGCACTCACCTGGCGGGAAGAAAATCCGGTCGGTAGAACCGGAACGTTATATTTATGCGGCAATTTGAACTTTCTATGTCGCCCCCAGGCGTTCGAGGAAACGCGGGTCGATACATATCGAGTGCTGGCTGCGGTGGTATCGAGTGCTTGAACCTTTCTTGGCAGGAAGCGTGCATGATCGTCAACTAGCGATGCGATTACGAGACAGTTATTTTCGGGACTCAGATGCAACTCACCGAATTATGCGGGAGAGGCACGTTGAAGGTTCTAGCTCGGCGAGATTTCGCTTCGTCCAATGGGATGACCTCCCTCAGACTAAACACGCGGCGGGTCCCTAAAGCCAACCTCAGTTATAACACTCTACTTAGAGTAACAGTGGAACACCGACCGAGGCTCAGGGACGCTGTTATAATGTCATGAGCATCTTCACTGTTGAATAGAGTGTAATGTACCGATAGTCGGGTATGGTCCCAGGCAAGTCAATTGATCCGAATGAAATCTTGTAAGAGTGAACATTCAGGAGGTAAGGCAAACAAAAATACGAACCCGACACTTTCCTTTCCACCTTCGTAACAATTGGACGCAGCGACGTTGGCGCGCCAAGCGGGATCATCACCGGAACCACCATCCCACTCGAGGGGAAAACGGATCCTTCTTTTAATTTCCTCATTTACGACACGCTCAATGATGGCGCAAGCCTCTTCCATTTCAGGAGGAAAGAGAGCTGGCGTTTCGGCTATTCGACCGTTATACCTAGCTCAAGTTGTAAAAATGTAAGGCTTCGTGGGCCAAATCCATACCAAGCTCGCGCAGACTCTTGCCACTGGGCGTTATCAGCCTGGTCAGCTGCCGAGCCGTCCACTGCTGCAACGGCTCGCGCAAAAAATGAAGTTCGATGAGGTGACTCGACTCTGAGGAGTGTGAAAGGCGTTTTGAGTGGCGACGATGAAGGCCTTACATGCGATCGAAGAGCCACCATTTGTTTCTACTCCACCGTCTTGACAAATCTATCATCGCATAGAATAACCGGCACGCAAGCTCTGGAGGTAGAATGGACGGATGAAGGGTGCATGGCGTATGCTCTGCCACATGTTCAGGTGTGGACAGCATTAGCGGGGGCAGTTTTGGTGCAGTTTTCTCTGTTTTTGGAGGTTGCTTCAGGATTGTCATTAGGTCGACGGCTGGCTTTGTTTCCCCCTCTGGCAGGCGCGCGCGCGATGTTGACGCGACAGGGGCGACTTCGGGTTGCGGGTCGCTGATGCTGGGTTTGAGCTTTTTGGCAGAAGATGGTTTGAGCCAGCCCGTCAAATCGACGCGTCGACGTTTCTTTTCAGTCGATCTTGACTTGCGAGTTAGAAATCGGGCTGCAGCTTCGGGGTCCCCATCATGCTCTATGAGGGCTTCCATGATGGCTTCCTTGGGTTGGGTGACATCCAAAAGCGTTTCAACGATGGCGAGGAGGGTCTCGGTATCCATCCGTACAGTATATTGCGAGCACCGAGTCTTGACCGAGTCAACAAGAGTAAGGCGCGTAGGTCACACTCCGTCACGACACGGCCCAGGTCGGCCCGCGACCGCCGACTTACTCTAGAAAAGGAACCAATGGCCGCCGCCGGCCCGCCTCCCGAACTCAACTTTATCTGCGCTATCTTGGTCGTACTCCTCCCATCCGTTATGGAGAAGGATGTTCCTGCACTCGAGCAGCAGAGATCAAGAACTCCTCAAGGTCGCAGATTAGTTGAGAGGTTCCTTGTTCCAAGTCACGTAATCTAAAATAATTCAAAATCATCCAGGCAACTGCTCTATCTGCCTTGTTCTTCGTCGCGCTCGTCCATTGTGTTCACAATTCATGGGTCAAGATCGATTACGATGCTCTACGCACACCAACGCACTGCCAACTCTTGAGTCCCATCAGTGCGAACGAGTACGAGGCTCGCCGAACATCTCTAGCTAGAACTTTGGTCGAACTCAACGCATCTGCATATATTGCTGAACCTGGGGCTAGCTCTCTCTTCTATGGAAACTTCTCACAGGCAAACTGGGGTCATAGCGAACGCCCATTGTTGCTGATAATAACGCCTCACCAAAACGGAGACACCATTGAAGCAAAAGTTTCCGTTCTTACCCCTGCTTTCGAGGCGACGCGTGCCAAAATGCTGCCAGTGTCGGCCAAAGGTCGGAGACACCACTCATACTGCCAGCACAACCTGAATTATGACTGTAGGCGTCACATTTATTGAATGGGCTGAGGAGTCAAATCCTTATGAACATGCCATGTCCATTCTTTCTGCAACTCCAGGGTCTGTATTCGTCGATGGGCAGACGAGGAACTTCATCGTCGATGGCTTGCAAGCTGCGCATCCTCGAGCGACTGTATCTTCAGCTCCGTATGAAATCAAACGTCTACGCGAGCGCAAATCGCCCGCAGAAATCGAATTGATGAAATGCGCGAATGAAGTTCGTGATTGATCTTTTCTTTGACCCGCCATCCCGATCTTCGCTGCCTAGGCTACGGTACTATCTATTCGGGCCGTCCGTAAACAGCTTCATTTCGGTATTCATGAATCTACAGCTGGTACTTTGATGAAGAGCGCTCTAGCTTCAGCGGGTTTGAAAGACGGTGGCTGTTTAGTGCTTTTCGGAGGTAGGCCATTTGTATGCGTTGATACTTGTCTCTAAGTATGCCACGAAATTCCAGAGAATGCGGCCCTCCCCCATGGAGCCGGTACGGATCGAACACTGGGAAAGAACGATTTTGCTCTTTTCGACTGCACAGCGGGTCTTCACGGCTACAAGTCGGACGTTACTCGCGTATGTATAGCTCTTTTCATATAAAAGGCGCGTCTTGCTCAGGGCTGGATTCTAGACAGTTGCGCTTGACGGCTCCGAGATACCCGACGACCATCTTGAGATCTGGCGCCAGGTACATACCGCACAGACGGAGGCGATCGCAACAGCGCACGCTGGTACAATAGCAGCGCAGGTGGACAAGGCGGCTCGTGCTTCTCTCAACAACAGCAAGCACTTTACCCATAGGCTGGGCCACGGTGTGTTTATGTTCTATGTTTTCGATTTCTGTTTATAGAAAGTGTACCATAGGTATCGGTCTAGAAGTCCACGAAGATCCGTACCTCAACGGAGGAAGCCAAACAGTTCTTGAGACAGGTCATGCGTTTTCGAATGAGCCTGGTTAGAGTCCCTTTGATCAAAACCGAAGTCCCATAACTAAATTCGGTTTGTAGGTATTTATATCGATGGCAAGGTAAGTTCAAAACTATTATCTTGTGGCCCGTTTCAAACCTTTTGCAGGTCGGAGTACGGCTCGAGGACTGCTTCTACATCAACGAAGATGGCAGCGCTGTATTTCTAACTGCAGGAATTGGGGGCCAAGCCAGATCGCCTTGGGACCCGTAATACAGGCAATCATTCTACTTGATGTCAACGACAACACGAAATCCCGGAGACTATGTAGCCTATATATCTATGCTTGCTGATCCATTATCTTTATTTTGTGCGAGATATAACTTCCTATGCAGCACAATCCCAACATCACAACCACCCAGATGGGATACCCCCAAAGAAGATTGTTGCCCACCGAGAGAGCGAACACAGAACTGATGAATGCAGGGCTGAACATTCGAGAGACGCACATGATCATTTGCATCAGTCCACTGCACGCGCCAATGTATGAAGGGTTAGGTGCATTGTCCCGAATCAGGATCATGTTGGTTCTGCCCGCGTTGGTGAGCAGGCAGAGAGATACAGAGGTTGGGGAATACGAACGTAAACGCTGCAGAAGCAATGCGCGAGCAGCTCAGAATCAATACAATGCCAATCCATAATGTGAAGTTGGTCGTCAGCTCCACAATTTCGTTGTCGTCGTCGTACCCACGGCGTACGACCAGGTTTAACAAGGGCATGAGCGCGAAGGTGAGCGGCCAACATTGAGTGCATGTGTGATAGAGTGAAGAGCTGCGATACTTTCGCAGTAAGCTGGGCATGATGAAGAGCTGGAAAACAGCGAGTAGAAGACCGTTCAGTGACAGGGCGTTGCCGATCTCAGTCACCTAGAGCGGAAGTCATAAGTTTGAACATCTTCCAGAACACGGTTTGCTTACCGAAAACGAAAGCCCACCCTGTTCTATAGGCGTATAGCAAAAGAGAACAAAGACGACGTCAAATGCCGTAGCGGTGAAGGCAAGTGTGAAGCTTGACATCGTCAAGGCGCGCAACATCGGAATAGACAACAAATCCAGGGCACCAAGGCGAGGGGGTTGACAGGTGACACCCGTGTTTAAACTAGACCCACGGCGCTTAGCTGGAAGAGTCTACGATATAATCGCACTTGGTTAATGGTTGTTGAGATGAGATGAAAAAACGGACCTCTTCCAGATAGAAGTACGAGAGGCATAACCCAACCACCACACATAAGGCGCAGACGAAATTCGGCATGAAGTAAGGGTGAGCGAGAATGAAGTCGTAGCCCCAAAATTGGGGAAACTTTGTGCCCAAATTCGAGAAGGACCCGCCTTCGCGGAATTAGAAGACCAGTATATAAGGGCGAAGCGCGATGCTGACCTATGAGTGGGCCGATTGTGCTGCCCAGGGGCCCTACGTGGATTTCGTTGAAGTTCGTGTCCCTGTGAGGGGAACAGTGACTCACAGATGAATGCATAGAGGGAATAGGCTCTGGGACTGTTGCTCGAGTCGGTAATTTCTGCGAGCACCGCATGATAAACTGCAACATTCCCTGCAAAAAATCCGGCTAGAAACAGCAAGTCTGATGAGCTTTGTGATGCCTTGGAGGAACGCTGAAAATGAACCCAATGCACGGACGAATATGATGTCTGCAAGGGAGGTGCAGAAACCTAGAAGCAATGTGGCGATGGCGAGACCGACGGCGCAAATGAGTATGATTGGACGACGGCCAACAGAGTCTACGAATGGTCAATCGGTTCCCCGCGGAGAGATTGACCAGGCAGGTCAGGGAAAGTACCAGATGCTCGAGCCCAGGTATATGTAGTCAGGGTTTGTGAGACGGCAAATATCGATTCCTCATAGAATGAACTAAGATGATTTCGACGGGACAGAAAACAGACCCTACAACCAAGCCTGCTCTCGAGATCAGACGACGGAAGTAGAGAACAATTTCGACAAGATACCCGAGTAGAAGCCAATTCTCGCCATGTCGTCGGTCACACGGAGATCATAGAGCATTTTGTTGATGTACGGGAACAGCTGCGAGTAGGAAATTGGGTCTGAAAATCTTGCGACACATAGGGCAGTCAAGGCTCTGGGCAGCGGTGTCTTTCTTTTGGCGGCCTCAAGATCGACATGTTCCTCCAACAGAGGTGTTGATTCGTCGGGGGACTGAGAATCGAGATGAGTGGGATTCATGGTGGAGGTTAAGCTCGCGAGGGGAGGCCGGCGCGAAGCCTTTATAGGCAAAACTGAGGTATTTAATAGTTGTGACAGGAGTACGAAAACAGCAGTTGGTCAGAGAGCCGGAGTTAGGGATGAAGTAAGAGGAGACCCGAGGGCGGCAGGATATGCGGACATGAATGGTATGTTCTTTCTAGTGTTACTCTGCCTTTCTAGCGGACGAGAAGATGATGGTGGAAGACAGCCTGACATTCCAAAGCATTAGACAAACAAATCCATACAGTGGTGATCAGGACATTGTTCTTGTTCTCCCCCATCATCACGGTCCTCGTAGTAGTACCCCCACCTTCTTTCTACTGCACGCTGTATCACTTATTCTAAATGCCCTTCACCACACACGACACCCCCGTTCTGATTGCCCCTCGCCCCGTTCGGCTGAATACTTTCCTCACCCGTTCCCGAATGCTAGGCTCAGCCCCGGATCATCTTGAAAGGGCTCGCGTCGATGAAAACTCTCCTGAGATCGACGACCGCAAGGTATCAGAGGTCCTTGATAAAGATATCTCGTCGCAGAGATCTTCTCCCAGGTCAGTATTAGGCGATCTGTCCAGTAGTGGCCATCGACTTTGCTTTTTGCTCCATCTAAATCTCACTTCTTACGTCTCAGGTCCCCCCTTCCCTCCGAAGCCTTGGAAGAATTCCTTTCCATCTTGCGCCCCTCATTCTTCCCTCCCTCTTCCCCCGTCCTCCTCACTCGGCGCCAAGGCGCTGTCTCTCTTCCTACTTTCCAGCATGAGCGTTCCTATTCTCTCAAAGGGCGCGTGCTGCTACAGCAAAAGAACGACGTCGTAGAAGAAGAGTTGGAAGTCTCCCGCTCCACCCAACCTAGTCGCAACAATTGCACGCCTGACATCGAAGGCGATGACCATGACAGCAGCACTCTGCCCGTACGCTGGTTCACGAACGTTCTCTGTCAGTGTTCGAGCTCTCTTTATTGGAGTTACAATGACCTTCGTTAACAGCTTCTCCGATCTCTCGTATGCACACACGAAACCCGTTCCAACGTCACGCTTCCTATCCTGGACTAGTCTCTCCCGGCCCAGTATCGCCCATCGCCCTCTCACCTGCCGCAGTCCCCCTCCCTCTGCCCACTCCCGACGAATTGCTCGAAATATTATGAGTTAAACGCCAACGGACTCTTCTTGTATGCTATATTCATGCTTCATCTACCTACCCTATCCTACGTGTATCCATCTTCCACCCCATTGTTTCGGGACGTACCCTTCATGCTCGTATTTTACGTTTGTTCATATATATCAGTCGTCCGAACCTTCGTACCTTACAGTACTTTACATTACTAGTCACGGTTTTTACAGGTTTCTACGGTATTTATTGTAGCATCTACCAAAAGGCTGGATGCATATTTCCGGTTAAAATTGTAACTACACTTCATATATGTGGCTTTACTTTCAGTTCATGTCTCTCAACGGAATGTGCTTAATTTGGGAGACTTTGAAGAGATGAGTGTTTGCGGGACGTTCTTTTGCCACAGCACTCTCCCCTTGCGCAGACCATCGCGTCGCTATCTAGAGTTGTGGCGTCATTCAACTCGAGTTTAGTGACGAGATCTTTCCAAATTGGGAGCAAAGCGGTTGTTTGAACGTGTTAGGTGGGAGAGTCCGAGACACCCTGCTCGTAACTTTACACTATTAACTGGGTCGCCTCGCTTGTTCCTCAAGGCTTGGTTATTTAGCCTCTACCCTCAAAGGGCGTGTGCTCTATCTCTCCAGCTATGGTTGACCGGCCGCGACACAGCGACCAGGGTGAGCAAAAACCATCCAATTCTGTTGGAAACTCGATTACTCAACGTGCCGAGACAGCGCCTCTACTTCGGGACTCAGAGTACGACCCAGAATTGGACGAATATCGCGATGAAACCGCCGAACCCACTACCTTTCTCGAGCGCATCAACGCCATCGCGCAAGAACCCTTAACTCCCCTGACCCAAATCCTTCTTGTGGTCGCTTTGTTCCTGCTGCTGCTTAGCGCGGTATGTAGGCCGCGTACGTACAGAAAACCTGCTAACGCGCTGTGTCAGGTCTTTATCGGCCTCTTCGCTGGAGAATACACGAAGCTGAAGCAACACGAACGAGATGGAGGTAAACCTGCTTCGACTGTTACAGTAACGTCAACGTCTATTGTCACCAAGACCGCCATACCGCCCCCGGGTCCCACTTCTCCTCCGGCTGAGGCATGTTGATACCCCTTCTTCCTCCCACTCTCGGTCTGACCCGATATACAGCAACCCTGCTTAACAACAGAGTGCATAAAGCTCTCAGCAGCTATTCTATCTTCCTTAGACGAGTCACAAGACCCTTGCGAGAACTTTTTCGATTTCACCAGTCAGTTCCTTATAGACACGACCGGTTATTGGGCTTAATTCTAGTTTCAGATGGTGGATTTATTGCTGCGAATCCACTCCCCGCAGACAAGGGCAGCTTTGGGCAATTCGAAGCTTTAGCTCAAGACAACAAACGGGTCATTCAGCATTTCCTGGAGACACCTTCGGCGACCTCTTCCTTCACCACCTCTGAGGACGAGATACTTCTTCAGAAACTGCGCAATTTCTACTCGTCGTGTTTGAACGAGAACCGCTTGGATGAAATTGGAACTGAGCCTTTGATTCACTTCACCAAGACGTTGAAGAAGTTTTTCAGAGAGAAAGGGTTGGTGATCACGAAGGAGAAGGACGACAAGCCTACTCTCACTGTGAAAGGTTTCACAGCTGCTCTAGCTTTCCTCCATTCTAGAGGTGTCGAGGCGCTATTTTCATTCTCCATAGAGGGCGATGTGGGCGTCGACCCCAACTTCATGAGCTTATGGTTTGACCAAGCAAGCTTGGGTTTGCCTTCCAAGGAGTATTATGATGAACCATCTATCGTTCAAATTTATCAAGACGTCGCGGAAAGGCTATTTTTCACCCTGTCAGACGAGGAGGAGAAGTTGTTATTGCGCTCCTCAACACCAACTTTGGTGGAAAACGCGGAAGCCTGGCCTTCGTGGCCGTGGCCCCCGTGGGATCCGGATGAAGATGACGACAAAGACGAAAAGCCTAACCGTACAGAGGCTGCGCACAAGTTGGCGAAACAAGTCGTCGAATTCGAAACTCGTATCGCGAATGCGACCTTAGATCCGTGAGTTTCACGAGCCTACAAGGAATACTGTGTATCTCTGAACTCTTTTTCCAGCGACGTGTATCAGAATCCATTCGTTACCTATAATCGAGTTCCGCTAACCAATCTCACGGACTCCCTTCCGCAAATCAACTTCGGCGAATATTTTGCAACCTTCACTCCCCGCAACTTCCCAGAGAATGTGATCATCACCTACCCTGCGTATCCGTCCTCGGTGTCGGATATCCTCAACGACACTTCGGCGGAGGTGATCGAGGGTTATCTGGTTTTACGCGCCGCCCTTGCACTCGCGCCTAATTTGGGAATGGCAACGGAGGCCTGGCAAGCTCAGCGTACTTTACTTGAGACCTTGACGGGTATCAAGAAGGGTGCAGTTGGTGATCGTGCCGAATATTGTGTAGGTAGAGTTGAGGCACATCTTGGGTTCGCATCTGGAAGATATTTCGTCAACGAAACGTTTGGTGGAGACTCGAGAGAGAAGGGAACGAAAGTCATTACTGATATCGTTGATGCTTTCAAGGCTTCGCTCCCTCATGTTCCATGGTTGGACAAGACCTCGGCTGATGCAGCCGCAGAAAAGGTAACTTATCATATGGAAAGCCACAACTTAAACTCAATGGTGTTCACCAGGCGGATGCCATCCGAGTCAAAGTTGGATACCCAGTGTCTCCCGACACGCGCAATCCGGCTTCGATATTGCGGTATTACAAAGATGTGAAGGTCAATGAGGACACCTACTTTGAGAACATTCTCTTTGCCAGGTACGTCCACCCTGAAGGATTAGTTGAAAACATCTTTTTCCAACAACTGCGTTAACAGAGGTAGTGACTCGTATAAGATGTGGCAGAAACTTGGGAAGCGACGAAATCTTGACGAATGGGAGATGTGGCCGTCAATGGTCAATGCTTACTTCAACCCCCCTTCAAATGAGGTTTGGCACCCTGTGGCACATTCTGGGGTGAAATACTGAGATGATATTCAGATCGTTTTCCCCGCTGGCATTCTTCGTCCCCCATTCTTCTCGCATGACTGGCCATCTTATCTTTCCTATGGCGCGTTTGGCGAGGTCGCTGCTCATGAACTGACTGTGAATGCTCTTCGTTCGGCTAGCCTCGTGTTACTGATTCCTTTTGGCAGCATGCTTTCGACTCGGCCGGCCGATTATATAATCAAGAGGGAAAATTAGAGAATTGGTGGACAAACTCAAGTAATGAAGGTTTCCAAGTCAAGCAAGATTGCATTGTCGCCCAATATTCGGGTAAATCATGAAAATTTTTATCAATTGGCTGCGCCTAATGTACTATTCAGCTTATACTGTGGACGATGGTAAAGGTGGAAAAATGCATGTCAACGTAAGCGTGCTTGGTTTGTTTTGCTTCCATGTCACAACTCACATTCTTTTAGGGCAATATGTAGGTTATGCACTTCCTTACGAAGTCGTCGACTCTTATACCGGTTAGGACTTCCGGCGAAAATATTGGAGACACAGGCTTGATACAGGCGTATCGCGCGTGGAAAGCTCAATACTCGGAGTCATTCCAGGCCGGCAATGAATATCTGTTACCAGGAATGCACTACACACGGTAGGAGTCATCCATATACCTCTCACATTCAATTGATCATTCTGCCAGAGAGCAACTGTTCTTCATTGCGTTCGGTCGGATTTGGGGGAACATCATGAAGACTGCTGCTCAAGTTCAACGGGTGAGGACTGACCCTCATTCTCCCAATGTATACAGGGTGGATGGGACAGTTTCAAACATCCCCGAATTTGCGGCTGCGTTTAACTGCTCTCCGACCGCGAAATTGAACCCTCCTCGGGAAAAGCAGTGTTTGTTCTGGTCGTAGTAACTTATGTACAAATGTGTGGATCAGTATAGTTTATACAACAGCCAGCTTGCGAACCATTTTATAGTACCCCTTTGGTACTGGGAACTTCGTTGCCCCCTGTCTGCTCGATGGCTTGACGGATGGCAAGTGCGAGTGCTTTGAACGCAGATTCCGAGCTGGATTGCTCTCTCAGTGCAGAGCATTGCACGTTTGACTGGCAACGCACCGATGGTGATCGTTTTCACCGCGAAGAACATCAACGTGCAGAGTGACTCCAGAAGCAATCGCAAAAGAGTAGAAAATGTGCGGAATCATCTCTGTCGACAAATCACCTATTTTTTCTCGTTTCAAGCCAAGATCTGTGACACAGTATGGCCGAGAGCAAATATCGATGACTGCTCGTGAGAGCGCCTTTGCGAAAATGAATGATGGAGCAACACTTGAATCAATTGTCGATTGACCTCGTCGAGCGGGGCGAAGCCAGTCCCATACCGGCGGATGCCCCGCACCTCTCCCAGCGCTTCTTTGAAGGCCGTACCAAGAGCAATCGCGCTATCCTGTATACACGCATAGAGATTCTCGGCCAAAGCGCATCTCTTGGGTTTAGGACAGCTTATCTGCGGTGTGATGATCGTCGATCCACAAGTCGCCTTTGCACTTCATAGTTAGCGACATGCCGCCGTGCTTTGCCAGCGCCGTGTACATCTACGTGGGTCGACGAGCTATTGACTGAGCAGGTCGAATTCTGCAGCAGACATACATGATCAAGAAAGCCGATCCCGGTGGAAACATTGATAGTCTGAGTAACCCCAGAGCCAGGAGCACAGTCCAAGTTGAGAGTTACTTCAATTTCTGTTTCGTTGGTCTTGCGAGAGACTGTTGCTTGTCTAACCATGGTGGTGATCTGCGAAGAAATTTGAGGTCACGGTGGTCACGACACCGCTCTCATGTCCTGCGCTGTTCTGCGCCAGCGCTCGACGCGCCTCCATGTCGCGCTTCGACCACGCGCCTCTTACCTCTCTCCTTCATCATGCAATTCCCGCCGATATATCTTCTCTTTCCTCCGCAAACCCAAGCCCGCTCCGAAAAAGTCCGACCCAGTCCCGGTACTAACCCAGGACAATCTTTTTCACCCCTTCTCGAAATCTCCGTTTCCTATGCTTCAGGCGCGGGGTGAGGCTATCAAAAGGATAGCACCCTGTCCTGTTTGTACGACTTCGCATGAGCAAGGAATTCCACACGAGCATCGAGAGCCTCAAAATGTGGATTTCGAGTGCCCCGATTGCGGCTGGCCCACACATTGTTCGGAGGAGCACTGGAAACAAGACGAAGAACATCAAAAGTATTGCTTGCGGCTCCGAGAGGCTAATGAGGATGAACACGATCTACGGAGTGGACGCAGAATGGTTGAGTTTGAATTACCTGGCATGCCTTCTCTTAAGCACACTACCGCGTTGCTAAACGTGATCTCAGGACCCCAAGGGTACGAAGAAGCTATATCATTCGCGAACTGGGACGTTTTCTGGTACACGCGCGGGTTCATGTCAATGGACACGGAACGGTCGCGTCGGCATGCTAGTAAACTGCTCACCTACCCTATTACTATAGGCAGTGCTCTTCACCAATGGAGTCCTTTAATGTTGAGCAATCAACGTCTAACACCAGAGGGCAGCAGGTCCCTCGCTGGTGCGTTCCAGATTTGAGACTGGTTTCTTTTCCTAATTCTGGATGCGTCTTAGCCATCAGATCTACTTTGCATGTCCCCTTGGGTGCCCCCGAGACAGCTGAAGCTCAAGTGGGCAAGCCTCAGGTCCGAATATTCATTCTCGGAGCGCGTGCTGAGTCATCTCTGCCCGTCCATGTCTGGGAGCAATTATGTTTGCTCTTCCCAGCAGCCCAGCTGCATATATTTTTTATCGGCCCCCAGGTCTCTTTACCGCGGGGGGAAACGCCCAAACCTCCCGCCCAGGTTCAGCCCTCTCATTCAAACGCTGCCCCTTCCTCCTCCACCTCCTCTCCTTCCCCGACTGACTCTCCATCCACCGAAATCGCCATTAATGCTAAAGTTCCCCCAGAAGAAGTACACCAAAACAAGGTCGCAGAGCTTCAAAATAGAAAAGAGTACCTCCCAAATGTATTCAAACCTCCGCCACCCGTACCCATTGACCGTCAGAAGTACACCCGAAATTCGATCAGTCGCTACGGTGTCCCCTCGTACACCACACCTTACACCAAAGAGCTGACCGTCACCGGCCTCCAAACAAACTATCTCGACGTTCACCACCTTTTCTCCGAGTCGCTGGACCCTTACAGCGACGCATTCTTCTTTTTCTCGCCTGGGTTTGGATTCCCTTCCGAAAATTCCTTCGCAGAGGATGGTGTTACGCCTCTACCACAAATTGCTTCCCCAACCGAGTGGGGATCAATACTTCCCCTCCTTCTGGAATCCAAATGTCCAATATTCGTCACCGGGTTCTCTCCTGCGGACGTGGAACGAGATGTGAGGTCGTTGTCGGAGGCGCCAGATGTTGCGGGTCAGTTTGAGTGGGTAGTTATGCCGGGTCCGAATACGTTCAGCAGCGAGAAGTGGGAGATTTCTGACTTCGATCCGCGAGTGATGATAAAGGCCAACTGGGGGATCTGGGCAATCAGAGGGAGGAGTAAAGACATTCAAGAGCGGAGTATGCTTGACGGTCTACTGCCATGGCGTCAATAGGGTGCTTTGTAGAATTTAATAATCGTAAATGCAGATTAGCCTCGAAATCAAAGGAATCCGGGGCCTGAGGTACAGTCGGCTGCCAGAACTTAACTCTTGCCACTTTCCTCGTTAAATAGCCTGCTTCATCGCACCCACCCCAAAGCGGTCATGCTCTTGTTTCTAAATTCACACTCGAGCGCTCAAAGACTAGCGCCACCAATATACTGTGAGAGTACCCGTCGACGATGACGAAGCGGTTGTTGCTCCTCCCGTTTTCCAAGCCAAAGGCGCTTTCTTCGAGGTAATTGCACTTTGGTAGAAACGCTCGCGACCGCGAGATGGACCCAGGTAAACGAGTTGTTCACTCATTCTACTGGTGAGCTTCTTGAACTTTGAATGTGTAGAGACGGCGCCTTTGCTTCGGGACTCGGAATACGATCCTGACCTGGACGAGGATCCACATGAACCGACAACGCCAACGTTTCTTGACCGACTCAACGCAGTTGCCTCGGGTCCCTCGCATTTCCTAAACCGAATTTTGCTTATAACTGCTTTGTGTTTACTCCTTCTGAGCGCGGTATGTATGCTGGGAAGCCATGGAAACCTCCCTGAAGAACACTCAGGTGTTCATTGGGCTGTTCGCTCATGAACGCAGTAAGAGGCTCAGGCAACGCGAGCGCGATGGAAGTAAACCCGCGCCCACTGTTACAGTCACCTCAACATCTGTCCTTACGACTACTGCCTTGCCACCATCAGGCCCAACCTCCTCTCCATCCGAGGCACGTTAGAACCTTGCCAATCCCAGTCTTTCTGGTTTAAACTGAACACAGCAACCCTGCTTGACTCCAGAATGCATCAAACTCTCAGCATCCGTTTTATCTTCCTTGGACGAAACTCAGGACCCTTGCGAGAACTTCTTCGACTTTACCAGTGCGTGTCTTATTCACCGCACCGTTCTGGAGGCTCATGCCGAATTGAGATGGTGGATATATTGCTTCGCATCCACTTCCTCCCGACAAGAGCTACTTTGGTCAGTTCGAAGCCCTCGATCAAGCCAATCAACGTGCCATACAACACATTCTGGAAACTTCGTCAAGGAGCTCTCCAATCGACTCATATGACCGGATTCTTCTACAAAAACTGCGCAGTTTCTATTTGTCATGCCTGGATGAGAATCGTCTGAACGAAATGGGTGACCAACCTTTACTCGAATTCATTCGAAAGCTGCGCCGATTATTTCAAGAAAATGAAGTTTTTGTCCCGGAGAAGGAGAGTACAAAGACTGCTCTGATTGTCAAGGGCCTGACTTCTGCTTTGGCTTTCCTTCACTCACGAGGTGGGTTCAATGCTCTCGTCCGTCTCCTCGCCGATTGATGGAGATGGTCATTAGGTGTGGAGGCGCTATTCAAGTTTTACACCAAGGGCGACATTGGCGCAGACCCCAAGTTAATGACTCTGTGGTTCGACCAGGCAAGCCTCGGTTTGTCGTCCAAGGAATACTACGGAGAATCCACTGTTCAAGAGGTGTACTTGGGTGTGATACAAAAATTGCTCTCCATCGTCTTCGATGGCGAAGAAGAACAGGATAAATTCAACCGTACACGCAAATTGGCTAAACAGGTTTTCAACTTCGAAACCCGTCTTGCAGAGGCAAGTCTCGATGCGTTAGCGTTCCCGGTTCCACCACACATACACGCGTCTCTTATTTTTCTCTGCAGAGAAATTTATCATAATCCTCTTGCGACGTACAATCGGCTTACCCTTGCGAATCTCAGCCACTCTTTTCCGCAAGTTGATTTCGCTGAATATCTTGCCACTTTCACACCCGATGGCTTCCCCGAGAATGTGATCGTCACTTACCCCGCGTATGCGACCTCCTTGTCGGAAATTCTCAACGACACATCCGCGGAGGTGATCGAAGCTTACTTGGCTTTCCGGGCCGCCCTTGCACTCTCACCAAACCTGGGAATGGCTACGGAAGCCTGGCAAGCTCAAAGGACTTTACTGGAGGCTTTGACAGGAACTAAGAAGGGGGCGGTGGGTGACCGTGCGGAATATTGTGTCCGCCAGGTCGAAATACATCTTGGGTTTGCAGTTGGCAGATATTTCGTGAACGAGACATTCCGTGGGGAATCCAGAAAGAGGGGGACGAAAATTGCCACAGATATCGTCGATGCCTTCAAATCCGATCTTCCGAATGTTACCTGGTTGGACAAGACTTCTGCTAAGGCAGCCGCGGCAAAGGTAGCCTGCCGCCTGGATTATCCCGTATCTTCATATCAACTTCGTTGGTAGGCAGATGCTATTCGAATACAAGTCGGATACCCGCTATACCCTGATACGCTGGACCCAGCTTCCATCTTGAAATATTACCAGGATGTCGATGTCGATGAAAACAAATACTTCCAGAATATTCTTTCTGCTCTGTGAGTTTATCTTTGCGAGTGACTCCATGTATTCAAAAAATCAAACAGAAGTAGCATTTCATTCAAGACGTGGTCGAAGCTCGGCAAGCCACGGAATGTCGACGAATGGAGGTTGTTGTGGCCATCGACGACTAATGCGTACTACGACGCTGGTGTGAACCAGGTCGGTTTCCCGTGAACCCTCGGGGAAGCTGGCAGCAACCAATGTTCTTTCAGATTGTGTTCACTGCGGGCATCATGCAAGCCCCGTTTTTTTCCCATGATTGGTGGCCCGAGCTCAGTTTCATCCTTCGTTTGCGCTTACATCTTTACTTATAGGCCGAACTATCTCTCCTACGGCGGTTTTGGCCAAGTTGCCGCTCATGAACTGACCGTGAGTGTCAATCAGGTGCCGAGTGTTACAATTCAAGGGCATACCTCTTCTAAGCATGCATTCGATAACGCGGGACGCTTGTATGATCGAGAGGGAAAGCTTGAGAATTGGTGGACGAACCACAGCAATGCTGCATTCCAAGCCAAACAAAACTGCATTGAGTCCCAATTTTCTGGTCAGTGTGCGCAACATCCCATTTACTCAGAACTTGTATATCATATATCATAGCGTACACTGTTGATGACGGCGAAGGCGGGAAAGTGCAAGTTAACGTAGGCATCCTTTGGTCTCAATGCGATTCTTGGCTCCAAATTGACAACCTCCCCAGGGAAAACTGTGATGATGACTCCTTCTCGTGCAGCTTGTCAATCCGTTGATACCGACTGGCAGAACGGCTGGTGAAAATATCGCAGACAGTGGTTTGATCCACGCCTATCGTGCTTGGAAAGCTCAATATTCGCAGTCACTGCAAGCCGGGAATGAATATGTCTTGCCTGGCATGAATTATACACGGTGCACCTTTGTCTTTTCTTGTAGAAGCCTATTGAACGTTTGGCGGCAGAGAGCAGCTGTTCTTTATCTCATTCGGCCGGATTTATACAGGCATCATCGAGCCCGCTACTCAGATCCAGTGGCTGAGAACGGACCCACACTCGCCTCGAATCTACAGAGTAGACGGCACAGTTTCAAACATCCCGGAATTTGCGGCCGCGTTCAAGTGCTCCAAGAATGCGCGACTGAATCCTCCTCGCGAAAAACAGTGCAGGTTCTGGTCGTAGGCGACTCCAGATGTTAGCAGGTGCGTGCAGTGCCCCGAAGGCCTCAGCAGAATCAGATAATGCAGCAGAGTTCGTTCGAAGACTGTAAATCGTAAACTGCAATAATTGTACATATGCAGAGGAAGAACCGAGGAAGTGCTACAGCGAGAAAGGGTTGAGAAAATCCTGCTAGATACCACGCCAAAACCTCCAACTTGCAGCACCGACACCTCCAACCACGAAACCGACGCCACCAGCAAATGCCCCAAATACCTTCGTTGCAGTCTCGCTCGGATGTTGTTCCCACCGCTTGACGAATCCAGTCAATGCGTCCCAACCATCCCGGCCGTCTGTCACTATAGGCACTACATCGGTATCCTCTTTGCCTTCATCGTTACTTGTGTCCTGTCCTCGATCCGCTCTAAACTCCTCCATCGCCGTGGCAATATTGGTCATGCTGAGCAGTCCAATCGACGGTTGTGGCTGAGAGTAATTGTGTACAGCGTATACGTTGCGTAGAAAGACATCGCCAGCGAGCCAGTCTCCCGCATTGACATTGTCATTCGCCTGCAAGCCACCGGTGCACCACCCGTCCTGTGCGCCTTCTGACCACGCCACATCCGCAGGGTGCAAGACGTATTCGCGAGCTGGATTGCCGAGGACGAGACCAAGGATGACGGCACGTGTGCAACGAATTTGGTAACCGTTTATGGGGTCCTTGCGCGCAGCTGAGCCAAGGAGAGAGTAAAAAGCATCAACGTCGGCAGTAGGTCCTAGTAAGAGAGTGGTTCCGGAGTCGATGACACATATGGGAGTATCAGCGCTGGGGATGCGAGATTCCGAGATAGTGAAAGGCTGGCCATCGACAGTAAGGCGCAAGATGGGGAGCTTCCAATAATCGTATTCCATGCCGGAACGCAGAACAGGAGAGTTGTTGATGAGCGTGGGATCGGGCGCAAGAGCGGGATCAAGAGTGCCGAAAGTGAAAGAAGCAGTGGGATCGGCGGTGCCGGAATCACGGGCGAGATGGAGGGCAAAAAAGTGCTGGGAAGGAGAGAAAACAGACATGAGGTTCTGAAGCAGTGTTGGGCCTTTGGTGGCGGAAATTGCGGCAGTGGCAGGGAAGCAAAGCCCCAGTATTCCTGATGTGGCTGTTGAGGCGAGGCCCAAATCCGCTGTTTCAGATACAGTAGCTAAGACTTGCGAGTTGACTTGATACAGGTTGCCGAAGGTGACCGAGTCGTAGACAATTTCTCCCTTGACGCTCCCAGTCAGATAATCGAGCACGAAGGGACTGCCTGTTCTTCTGAGGGTGGTTGAAAGGTCCGGCGAGTACTGAGGCACAGCCTTGCAGTCTTGCTCTTCACATGCATTGCTGACCACCCACAAGTCCGATGAGCCAGTGTCACAAATGAAATCGAAGGCCTATTGCTTTAGTGAATATTTCGAATCCTGAACTTCGCAAGAATTTTGGCCACCTGTTTGCCAATGACGGCTTGAACGACATATGTGCTGAAAAAAATTATATCAATGGCGTGAATTGTTTAAGACGAAGAAAAGGGCCTTACTACTGCTGGATATTTGACAAAGGGATGTCGTTGCTCACAGCCTGACCTAGGCGGCCCAAGCGACCTAGTCGAGGTATACTTCCGGGTACCCGAATGAGAGGAAGCCTGATACCGGGTTGCAGCGCGTTGGCGGTAAGGATAAGCAAGGTCAACGCGACCAGGAATCGCAAGGACATGAACATAGGAGCTATAGTCTTTGCAGTATTTCAAGTTGAGTTAATGGAGCCCGGCAGCTGGCTATCGCATTAAAAGACGCTGTTTGAGATAAGGATTGCCAGGAGAGCCAATATGGGGGAGACAGAGGTGAAGAGACGTGTGACAAAGTGACGGTGACTCGTAACACAGCCTACAAGTGCTCTGTCTCCTCCGTCCACCATGCACACCAGCGAGTACGACTATCTCTTCAAGCTTCTCCTCATCGGTGACTCTGGTGTCGGCAAGGTATAACTCCTGTGCCCTATATATCTTTCCACTAATACCCTCAAGTCTTGTTTGCTGCTTCGGTTCGCCGACGACACATACACGGAGAGCTACATCAGCACCATTGGCGTTGACTTCAAGATTAGGACAATTGAACTTGAGGGAAAGACAGTCAAGCTACAGATTGTGCGCCAAACCGCTCCCCTGTTGGCTTTTTGAACCCCCCACTTACTATCGCTCTTTCTTCAGTGGGACACCGCCGGCCAGGAACGGTTCCGCACGATAACGTCTTCGTACTATCGCGGCGCCCACGGCATTATTGTTGTTTACGACGTCACCGACAATGGTGCGCATGAAAAGCAGCTTCGCCGCTCGTTTCTTAACGACTTCACAGACACTTTCACGAATGTCAAGCAGTGGCTGCAAGAAATTGACCGGTATGCGTCTGAGGGCGTTAACAAGCTACTTGTCGGCAACAAGTCAGATCTCACGGGGAAGAAGGTCGTCGAATACTCTGTCGCAAAGGTTTGCCTCGTGGTGGACAGTGCACCGCAATCGACTCACCACCTGTGCCCGCTTGTTAGGAATTTGCCGACCAATTGACAATCCCCTTCCTCGAGACCTCCGCAAAGAATGCTACCAACGTCGAACAGGCCTTTTTGACCATGGCGAAGCAGATCAAGGACCGGTACGTCGCCGCGTCATTTAGGTGTACTGTTCACTAGACACGTTCATACAGGATGGGCTCCACTTCCACACCCGCTGGCGCTGCTGGCAAGTCGTCGACGATTACGCCCGGTCAAACCATGACGCAGCAGCAATCGTCCGGCTGTTGCTAAACGTGGGCTCTCATGCTTTCAACGTGGCAGCGTAGCAAACCCGACATGAGCCGCCCTCTAGGTTGCGTGTTCAGGTTTAATCTTCGCACCTCGATGGACTGCGCCGGACCGGACTGGATCTGTTTCCTCTTCTCCCGCCCTCACTCTACACATAGCGTACAGCGCCCCGTATACATCGCCACTCGCGTCTTTACATGTTGAATGCATTTCTTTTTATTCTGATACCGCGTGCGTGTTGTATGCTACTGTTATTCTTTCTGAATACGCCCCCAAACTACGCTGCCGTGTTACTGCGGATATATTGAAGTCCACCTCAGGACCGCATGATAAGGTTCAGCATTGAATGTTTTAAACTCCAATCCAGCTCACTATTCAGATTGATTGAATTGGAAAAAAAAAACCAGAAGCAATTTTCCCCTTACAGAACGAAGCTCATTTTGCGTCGTGTGTGATGGGTCTCTTGGATATAAACCCGGTCTAGCTGCGAAGTCTTTGCGTTTCATCTCTCGACCCACATTGCAACTGAACCATCGTCCGTCCAACCATGGCGGCTACCCCCGTCAGCGTGGTCACCAATTCGTTCGTAATCAAAAGGTAAGAGTCGGGTTCGTCTGTCTGACCCTGACGCGGCACCCCCTGCATTGAACCTTTGGATGCTCTGTATGATCTCCAAGGTCGACAGTGGTCATTTCTGTCTTGACTGTTTTTCTTCTCATTTCTTTTGTGTCCTCGAGTGCTAATACCATCTCAGTCTCCCTACCCGCACGTATTATCAATACGACGGTACGCCCGTTGCCTACCTTTGGGTCATGTCACTCACTGTTGTCTACTCGCCTTTCTTCACAGTCGGTGAGAGCTTTGGCACAGGATAAGTTACAAGACCCCGGACTGACTCTCCCTAGTGTTCAAGTCTGCCGACGCTGTCCCACAACGGGACCCCAAGCCGGAACAGAGGCAACGTCTGATCCACGCACTCCAAGTCACAGTCCACCCTGACTTGTTCAAACCCCGAGCCATTTACGATGGCAATAGACTTCTCTATTCATCCAAGATCATTGACAACGGAGTCGTGAGCTCGACTATTTCATCTTCAGAAGGATATGACTGAGATTCTCACAAGTTCCGCGTACACGGCTCAAACCAAAATGCTGAACGGAATGCTCGGGGGTGGTGGGAGGTCATTATCACCCGTACCGTAGGCGAACCTATCATGCCCTCGTCAGTGTACACTCGTATTCTAGGGCCGTGTGCAGGCTGACGTGTCCCACAGCAATGTTCAAAAGCTCATGGAGCGAGGAGAGGCCACCGTCGAGACCACCACCGCTATTAATCTCCTCCAGCTCCTTCTCTCGCAGGACAAAAATCAAAACAACCCCAATAATGGTCGCGCATTCTACGTGCCCGACGGCAAGCAGCCACTTCGCGGCATGGCGGTTGAGCTCTGGCGAGGCTATTACCATGCTGTGAGACCTAGCGTCGGGCGGATGCTAGTTACCGTCGACACCACCGTCAGTGCCATGTATATGGCCGGTCCACTTATCGACGTCTGTCTTGCTGTCTTGAACACCCGCGACACTCGCCGTTTGGCGATTCAGTTTTCTGACCACGACAATTACAAAGCGCTCTTGAAACACTTGAAGTATCGGCTGATTCACGTTAAGACCCCAGGCAGCAACAAACTACGCACCAAGACTGTCCGCGATATTGTGCCCGCACCAGTGGGAGAATATCAGTTTCATAACAACGAAGGTGAACCCACCACGATAGCAGTACGTGAAAATCTCTGTAATCCGACCTCACTGAATTCATGATCCATCCCAGGCGCAGGCCCCGGGAAGCTTCACCAAAGGGTTGTCCGAAAAAAGTGGTTTTTGAGGCCAAAATTTGACGATTTCCTTGTCCGAAAAAGTGGTTTTTGAGCCCAAAATCTGACAACCCTTGTCCGAAAAGTGGTTTTCGAGGGCGTCGAGGGGTCTTCGAGCCTATTTTTGCACGCATGTCTGCCACTTGCTCGGCGATCTTCAAGCTCGGCGAACACTTTGCTCAGATTTTGCCACGAAAAGGTGCGTTTTGAGCCTTTTTGAGCCTATTTTGATGGGAAAATCGATTTTTGTGACATTTTTTTGGTCGGGTCACCTATGTGACATGTCACGACCCCTGTCCGAAAAGTGGTTTTTCAGGCCGATTTGAGCCCCAAAAAAGTGGTTTTTGAGGCCAAAATCTGAGAATTTTTGGGACAACCCTTTGGTGGAGCTTCCCGGGGCCTCCAGGCGCACTTTCACAAAGCATACCAGATTACGCTCCGTCATCCACAGACTATCGGCGTCGTCACGTCGGGAAAGAACGCGCCTTTCAAAGTTGTGCTTCCCTTGGAGGTCTGCGCCCTCGCCCCGGGACAGGTGTACAAGAAAAAACTCCCCCCAGATGCGACCGCCACAGTCGTGGGCTACGCCGCTATGCCTCCCAAGGAACGGCTTCGTCTGATAACTACGGGCGGTAGTACTCAGCAGCAATCGCCCATACAAGACTACGATCACAGCCAATACCTCCTCGATGCGGGGATGTTCATCGACAAAGAGGCGATTCACGTACGTGGGCGCCAACTCAACGTGCCCACGCTTCAATATAATGGGAAGCCTTTGGTAAGTTCTGCTCTGAGTCCGTCAATCCACAGTCCTAACTAAATCGACAGGTTCCTCGCGATGGGGCGTGGAACGTAGTTGGGGCGCGTTTTTTCAAAGCCCAGACCATGAAGTCCTGGGCCATCCTCAATTTCGACCCTCAGCATATCCCCGAAGAACTTACGCAAAAGACAGCTCAGCAATTGGCGAATTGCTGCAGTCAGCTCGGTAACCGTCCCTACTTAGTTTCGACTTAAAATATTGACTGACATGCTCTAGGCATGAGTTCGTAGATTTTTTTTGAATTCTTCGCCTACTCACGGCTTTGACCGTAGCCGTCGCTCGGCCAACTGCCTTGCGAACCTGCAACGCGCAAGACGTTGAGAGGGCTCTCAAGCAAATCTGCCAGGATCTTGGCGGCCCTCAACAGGTGGATATGATCGTCGTGCTCCTTCCCGCCAAGGCAGGTTCCATGAAGATCCGGTCGCGGGGTTCAATACTTATACTATCTTGGATTAGGCGGACCCTATTCGCAGTCGTGTCAAGTACGCCTGCGATGTTGCGCTGGGTGTGTGATGTACCCTTTCGTTGCTTAACTCCTCATAGTATCTTCCAGGTGTACGCTCTCAATGTCTGCGCGAGCCTAAACTACAGAGGGCCAATAATCAGTACTTCAACAGTAAGTAATAGCTCCATATCAGCTTCGTCTTTTCTGACCAATGGCTGCCTCCGTAGACGTGGCTTTGAAGTAAATGATCTCATCTCTCATTCCAACTCACTACTCATTTTCATCAGGCTCAATGCCCGCCTTGGTGGATGTAATGCAACGGTAGACTCACCGGCGTTGAAGGAACTCAAATCCCGTCCATTCATCATCATGGGCGCGGATGTGTCGCACGCTGCGCCAGGCGAGAATCGTCCCTCTGTGGCTAGTCTCGTCTGGTCCCACGACATGGTCAGTACTACTCTCTTGTTGATAGACCTTATTCATGCTTACCTACATCGATGATGCAGGACGGCGCCGCGTACTGTGCTACCTCGTCGGTGCAGCTCCCGCGCACCGAGATGATTGTCGATCTCCAAACCATGGTTGATACGGCTTTGACGATGTTCGGACAGAAGCATAAACGAGGTGTGTTGGAAAAATTAAATTTACCTTATAAGATGCTGACCCGAACAGGCCCGGCTAGTATCGTGTTTTTCCGCGATGGAGTTTCAGAGGGCGAATTCGACACAGTGAAAAAAGAAGAAATCAAAGCCGTCCAGGGTAACTGACCGTTTGTACACATGGAATGTGAACTTACTCTAATCGTTTGTGCAGAGGCTATTGACAGCGTCTGGACTAAGTTCAAAGTGCCAGACCCCAAACCAAAGCTGACTTTCATGGTTGTGGGGAAGCGTCATCATGTGTCTTTTTTCCCTCGCTCACCACAGGAAGGGTAAGCGCATTGTCCCCAGCGCTGCATAACTTGGTCCAACCGCATTGTAGGGACAAGACAGGAAATTGCAGAGCGGGTCTTGTGGTCGACACGGATATGGCGTCCCCGCAATTCGTGGATTTCTACCTGCAGTCTCATGCCGCGATCAAAGGAAGTGCGTTTCTGAGTATTTTTTATCCCTATACGAACCCACTGACTCTGCCCTTTTCAGCGTCTCGTTCTGCGCATTACACTGTCTTGAAGGACGAAGTTTTCGGCGGGGACATCAAGAAACTTCAGGAACTGTCGTTCGCTCTGTGTCACATATACGCGAAAGCAACGCGATCCGTCTCGATTCCTGCTCCGGTGTACTGTACGTTTCCGACTCTTACTTGCATCGGATACTTCTGATAGTCGGAATACAGATGCCGACTTGGCTTGCGCGCGCGGGAAGTTCCACATCGACCCAAACAGCAATATGGATTTCGAAGGCTCCGTGTCCAGCGGCGGGCAGACAATCTTCAGTCTTGATCCCTGGAAGGATGCGTTCAAACCAATCAACAACGGTATCCGTGGCGCGATGTACTTCTTGTGACTGAATCTTGACATACCGCGAAATGCGAAGGGCTGCATATCTTTTCTTGATTCCACATACGAACGAAATATCGATGAAACGTATATACAAGCTGTACTGAAACTATAACAAACCGTCGAATGAACGAGTCTGATTTCGAGTTCTTCGCCTTGGATCCTGAGCTTTTTCGGAGATAATTGGATGGAGGTCCATCCGCGACTCAGTACGCAAGTCTCATCGAACGAACGGGGACCCGGCGGAGTCTAGACCTAAGGAAAAAAATTCCGAACAACGCAGGCTATTATGTAGTGAGAGCAAGATCAGTTATCGTTGGACCGATGCGAGGATCGCGAAAATAATATAACCAGCAGGGTAAAACCGTAGCCTCTCGTTTATTACAAGCACCGACGACGCCAATACAGGAGAAGTACAAGATGAACCGGCAGTAAAAGACGAGGGCGACGATCCTAGTTCTGAATCGAGCTCACGCCGGAAAAGAAGGGGGAGAAACAGGTCCTCGGAAGTTCGTACAATGCAGCGAATGAACGTCGTCTTTGCAAAGTCGGAATGCACAATCAAAAAATGAATTCAGAACAGAACTGTTCGAGATCCGAAGTTCATGAAGACAAGGGCTCGTAGATCTTGATAGACTTGAGAGATTCGATCGTATACGGTGCATGAAATTTTACGTGCAGGAGAAAAATGAAGACTTCCAGCCAATGAATTACAAACGGCGTCCTTCAGTGCCAGACTATTGGCGACGGTGAATGTTTTACCGTTGCAGTGCCAATAGATCTCTGGAGAGCCGACCCTGAATTGCGCCGAGGATCGCATGGGAGGCGCCAATAATTTTGAGAGCCTGTTTATTTAAATGAACACATCTGTGTCTGTGTATCTGATTCTGAGCACAGATATCATACGGTAGATAGCCCGCGGGACCGCAAGCAAGGAATTGCGGGATCTGCACGCGCGAAATCAATTCCAAGACGAAAAGACGAAGAACCCATTCCAGTTTCGTCTCTGCATCATTGCATCATCTGTTCGCAATATCGTCGCTCTCTGCAATTGGTCTGAATCCCATACCAAATTAGCCGGAACCCAGCCTAAGTAGCTTCACGCTCCGCTTTGTCCTCCAACCATTTGCGCACCTCCTTTTTGTTGAGCATTCCCACCACCCTCATTCTCTCCTCCTCGGTACGGGACCTGTAGAGTCGCATAATGTGGCCGCACACGCTCCAGATGTCCTCCCACGCCGCATCGAAGAGACCCCACCAGCAATTTGGCGGTGTCGAGGGGAGAGAGATGTTCATGTGCCGCGTGGTGAGCAAGATCGCGGCGCTGACGATCGTGGGGACGCTGTAGAGTGCGTAGACCGGGGTTTGTAATCTGTTTGAAAGTCTAGAACGAATTTGTTACAGCGGAAAGGAAGCGGGACGGACGCGTCGTTGAGGTATCCCCACGCGCGGGAGCATGCGTCCTCCTCGCTGGTGAGGCCCAGAACGCGTAGGTAGTTGATCAACGTGCCGTAGGGCAGGACGACGTGCACATTGAAGCCGAGGCGTTTGAGGATCTGCATCTCGGAGACCACGAGGGCGTCCTTGAGCTCGTAGAACGTCGAGCCGAAATAGGACATGTTAGCGTATTTGAAGGGAGAGTCGCTTTTCGGGCTGAGGGAGTGGGTGGCGCGCTGGATTAAGAGGTCATACACGTTGATGAGATCGCGCATGCGTATGGGGCATTCTTCGAGCTTGGAGGCAAGGTAGAGGGCACCCATGCCGATGTCCTGTGTGAACCACGGCTATTGGTTGGTTGAAAGGAAATTGGATTGGCAGACTATTACTGACGCCTATTCCGAAGTGCTTCATTGAGGTAACAAACCAAAAGCGGTGAAAGAGAATCTGGGCAGTCGCAACTGCTACCTGCTTCCTGTTCTCGGAGGATTTGAGAGGTGGAGAGTGGTGGGGCCAAGGAAATGAGGGACATACTGGTTGAGTAGGATGCCAGCTTGGTGGATGAGCTTGCAGCCATAAGCTCGTAGATCTTGCTCGAGGTCTGCTGGTATTCCGTCTTCATTAGAGGGCGTCCTTTCAATCTGGCTCAACGACGCAAGAGGATAAGACATGGTCGTTGTTCGACGTTGACTTGTTCGAGGGTAGTAACTTAGGGTTGGGGTTTACTCAGCCACACTCCTTCTTGGACTCCTCCATAATGTCCAGAGACGACTATTCCCCGCGCAGGGGCCGTCCTGAGCCCACACCGCGTCGACTTCTCGACCGTATAGAGCCGCCTCCTCGAGCTGCCCGCATTGCTCCTCCACCTATGGATTCCTATGTTCCACCACCGTATGACCGTGACCGCCGTGAAAGTCTCGGCAGAAGAATCGATTTCGACCGCAGAGATAGAGGCTGGCCCCGACCAGAACGTCTTTCACCCCCGCCCCCAATGCGCCCGCGTTCCCCCGACATGTTTGACAGAGATAGACGCCCACCTCCGCCGCACTTTGACATGCGTGAACGATCGTTTGAACGCGATAGAGTGGACAGTTATCGACCAGATCCTCGCTGGGACCCAAGACGCCCTCCTTCTCCGCCTCGTTCCGCCGGTAATTCAAAATTTTCGCTCTTGCACGACTGTCTCAAGGTGCAAATCAGACAGATATATGCGACGCGTATCCCGGTCTCCCCCCTTTCGTCGTTCAAGATCCCCACCTAGACGTCGCATTTCCCCCATCCGTCGCCCTCCAAGCCCTCGCCGCCGCAGTCGCAGTCCCCCGCCCCCTTTTGCCACCCCCATGAAACGCGTAAAACTTGGCAATCACACCATTGTAGGTCCTTCACGATCTCCCTCGCCACATAGGCGCGGTCTTCCCCCTCACCTTCGCTCCCGTATGACCCGGAATACCAGTCCCCCTCCTCCACGCTCTCCAGTCCAAGTCGTCAAGGACGCGGCGCAACCGCCGGAACCAGTAGAGGAAGGAGAATTCTCTCCGCCTCCTCCTTCTCTTCCAACATCCACACCAGTGCGGCCGCGTACGCCACCTAAGCCTGAGCCTCCTTCTGTCATCAAGACTGAGTCCGCTGTCAAGGCCGAGCTCCCAGAACCAATTCTTCCGGTCAAACGCGAAACTTCCCCGAAACCTGAAGCAGCTTCGCCTGCGAAGGATGTGGCTCAAGACGTGAAGCCACCGCAACCCGCCTCCTGGAATCGTCCGTCCTCTGTAGTTGAGCAAAAACCGAACATTTCTGAGCGTCACGAAAAACCGGATGTCTATATGCGACCTGCTTCACCTCCGCGGCATCCCCGTGAGTGGGATGAGAAAATTGACGTCCAAAGGCGAAATCGTTCTCCGCCGAGACATCCTCGCGAGCGGGACGTCAAACCCGAGATTCAAATCCGAAATTCTTCACCCCCGCGACACCCCCGCGGTTGGGATGAGAGACAGGACACCTTGATGCGTCCTCCATCTCCGCCCCGCCAACCACGAAATCGTGGTGGCCCCCCAGCGCGTGGGGCGATGCATCAGCGCCGTTCCTCACGCTCTCCGCCGCGCGGTCCTCGCGGAGACCGCGACCACTTACCCTTCCGTGGCGGGCGCGGTGGGAGAAGAGGGATGCATCCGCAAGCGGCTTCTTTCTCCAACGCTGGGCCTTCCTCCTATCCAGGACCAGGGCCGTCGACATATCCTTCCGGACCCGGTCCTTCAACGTATACTGCCTCTGTCACCGCGCCTCCAACACCACAAATCCCCGTTGTGGAACCGCTTCCACCGCCCGCCCCTCCCCCGGAACCAGAGGTGCCTCTGCCAAAGCTGCCTCCCATCCCTGCATGGGAGTTGCGTGACCCTGAGCGTGCCGATGTACGTTTATTAACCCATTCCCTCACCATGCTCATGTCAATATTCCCACAGCTCGCTGCCTCACAAAAAGCCAGCAAAGCCCAACGCGCGGCTCTTCGTGCGCAATATATTGTCATGGAGAAGGTCAACCGGCGTGCACTGCAGGAACTGGAAATCGCGACACTCGAGCTGCGCGCCGTCGAGGGGCGGCGCAGAGTCGCGGACATGCACCTCGAGAAGGCGCGCGCGGGAGCGTTGGGAATCGAGTATATACCGCCTCTACTCGATATCGCGCCGGCCACGCCAGATCTCATTGCCGTGGCGCCCTCCCCGATATTGCCGATTCCTGTTGGTCGCCCTGTGCGAGCATAGTTTTGCAGACTTCCTTGTTGAAGACGGTAATGCGAAGTGTGTGTAGTAGTTGCTGTATTAAGCCTGTACATACGTATGATAAATACATGGCGGGTCTGGCGCGGTAGTTATTTTGGTATAGGTGTGCATTCCATGTGTGTTCGTTTGGGATCCATTGGGAGGGCACAGAAAAAATTGAGGTTCTACATCATTGAGTAGGGTTAGGGTTGGGTTTGCAATTTGTCGATGAATTCGAAGACGAACGAACCTGCATGGCCTCAAATAGCCGCTTGGAATGCATTTGCAGCTGCATTTGTTGTTATAACAGCTACACTGGACGCGTGAATATGCGTGCTACTCACGACGATGCATTCCTTTCCCCCATCTTCACGACAAATTTCGGATTGTGGGGCATTCCTCTCGCTGTCGAAGGTGTATCGCGACGACGGGGCGCGCTTTTGGGCTGCACGTTAGGGTGAGTCAAGTCCAGGAAGCTCGACTCACGTCCACGAATGCTTTGAGCACGTCGTCCGCGTTCTGATTTTTCGGCGCCATTTGGTGTTGGAGAAAGCCAGGAATTGCCGAAACGCGACTCAAGTGACGTCATCAAAATGCTTGTATGGTTGAACATTTTTTTTCTATTTGTACTTCCTATCCTCTCCGTAAGTTAAGATAATGTACCCTGGCCACCACGTCCTCGTTTTATCTACCACCCGCGATCCGCCAGACGTCCACCCTTGAGTTTATCGTCGCTAGAAACAAACCAAACAGATGAGACGAGGTGCGAAGATGAATCAAACTCATACATTGTCAATCCCACCATGGCGGGGCCCAAGTTCTCGGAGACCTGGAAGTGCGAGTCAGGATGTGTGATGTTGGGATAAAACGGTGGAATTCACTTCAGCCAGGATCTTCGGGTTATTATAGTGTGTTACCGCTTGCACAATCGCCCGTGCACGTTTCGCAGCGTCGCCCGCCTGCACATGTCGATGAGATCCATCTTCACGCGTTAGTCATTCCACAAAATGACTATACCTTGAAGATTCCCGAACCAACGAAAACTGTTTGTTGAACAAAAGATCGGGTTGTGAGCGTTGTGTGACTCCCGCGATTTTTTTTCGGCATGAGTAGAAGACGTACCTCCGTCGCATCCAAGCTGCATCATCATAGCAGCATCAGCTAGAAGAAACGTCGGTTATGTGGTCAAACACATTGCAATGTAAAGAGGAATGCGCACCCGGGGTTGCAATACCACCCGCGGCGAAGTTGACGACCGGAAGGCGTTTCAGACGGGCGGTCTCCTTGAGAAGATGGAACGGGGCTAGCGGCGCAAGGAGTTGATAAGTATTGGAAGCTAAGATGGCACAAGCCAATTTTACCTTGAATTTCTTTGGCGTAGAGGTAAAGCTCATCCTCCGTCATCACGCTTGCTTTCCGTATTTCCATATTGACCGCCCGTTCATGGCGCACGGCCTCGACGACATTGCCCGTGCCTGCCTCACCCTTGGTACGGATGAATGCCGCACCTTCAGAGATCCGACGGAGCGCCTCCCCGAGATTCCGTGCGCCGCACACGAACGGTATTTTGAAATTATGCTTGTTGATGTGATGCTCGTCGTCCGCAGGTGTGAGCACCTCGCTCTCGTCGATATAGTCGACGCCAATGGCTTGGAGAATTTGGGCCTCTACAAAATGACCAATTCTGACCTTGGCCATGACTCGATATTTTTGGATTCAACTTGACAGTAAAACAAAACGAGGAACAAACCAACCTGGTATTGTAACAGCTGCGATGATTTCCTTGATCATCGACGGATCGCTCTACAGATTTTGAATCGTTTGTGTTCATTCTTGAACGCAAGAAATAACTTACCATCCGCGCGACTCCTCCATCAGCGCGAATATCCGCGGGGACGCGTTCCAAAGCCATGACCGCGCACGCGCCTGTATAAAAACAGAACACACAATTAGTGTTGCTTGTTCAGCATCCTAAATGGCAGCGACGAGCCCGCTTCCTCCGCAATGCGAGCTTGTTCCGCATTGACAACATCCATAATCACGCCTCCCTTGAGCATCTGGGCCAAACCAGATTTGACTCCAAAGGTGCCGAGACTGCTGCCTCCACCTTCGCGCTGGGCAGTACGCGTGGGGGCGGCACCATTTGCAGTGCTTGAGGCGGGCGCGGCTGGAGTGGTCATGGAAAAGGATCGATAGGAGTCAAATTTTGTGACAATGGGTCACGCCGGAACAAGTTGCCGACATACCCGCCGGAGCTTGCCGGGTGACAGTGTGACGTTGCGTCTCTTGACTCTCTTCCTGCGAGCTCAGGGTGGGCGAGCTTGCGAGCCCGCCTGAGTGGAAGGCAAGCTAGAAATATTAGCTAAGATTTTGTGCCGCTTTCATTTAGTGATTTGTGTGATCCGAGCCACTTAAGTTCTCGCTTCCGCTCTCTACCTCGACGAAAGTCTCAAGTCTTCACGCGTATCTACGTTTTTTCTGCTTTCGAAATGCCTTCGACATCTCGTTGTGGACAACCTCTCCCTCTCCCAGCCGATTTCGACTATGTGGCTTGGACTACGCGTCCCGACGATGTGCCTCCACTTCCAAACATGTCCCTCAGAGAACAAAACCAGGAGAACATTCGCATCGAGAACGACAACGCTTCTAGTGTCGGTTTCACGCGCGCCTACGAAAATACCTCGAAGACTGGTGCAGCTCCCGATGGCCTGGACGTTGGCCCACCTCTTCGGCCTTTCTACGCGTATTCCGCCCAGGCAAAAGACTTGCTGGTTTTCTCCGACCAACTACGCAGCTCGGTCTCTCCTCTCCCGAATTTCCTTACAGAATACATCGCTTCTGAGCAGCTGAAGAAAGCAGAGTCGGATGCCGCCGAAAAGGCCAAAAAAGAGCGAGAGCGCGCAGAGAAAGAGGCAGAAAAGGCAAAAGCTAATCAGTCGATTCTTGGGACCAAGGTTATGAAAAATCCGCACCTTATCTCCTCCGCTCTTAAAAGTCCTGTCAAAATTCCTAACATCTTTCTTATGTCCCTTCACCACGACGTCCATTTCCCTCTCCATTGGTGGTCGGATCGAGTCATCAAGGACGCATACGAGAACGCGGGCAGCATCCCGACACACCAGATCGACGCAGAGCAGACGGCATCACTGGTGAAGCCGGAGAAAGTCCTTGTCGTTGACGTGCCGAAGGCCGCAAAGATACTGGGAGAAGAAGGAGACGGCCCGACTCTCACACCTAACGAATGGCGCGGCGCCTCGCAAAACGTTCTCGAGGCTCTTCGCCTGATCTGCGCCCCAGTAGACCCCGAAAAACCGGAGACCAAGAACACCCATTACTCTGAATACGAGCTTCATGTCAAGTTTTTCGCCAATCTCGAAGAGTTCGAGTCCATGTATGAGGTCTGGTACCGCACCGAGCGCGAATTGCGAAAGCGCATCTTCGCAGATGGCCTGTTTTCTCTGGATTACTACTCAACCAAAGTAGAGATTGCGCTGAGCACCTATACACAGGCAAAAACATTCGCCTCGGCTACCCAGCCGCGCATCCAGCCCCCGCAGCAAACGTTCTCGACCTATAAACGCCCGGGCACCTCTAAAGAAGATTCGAACCCAGCTCCGTACAAACAGCAAAGAACTAGTCGCTTCGACGAGGTTCGGAATGACAGGTCCTCTCGGGAAGGCCCTTCGCAATCGCGTGACTTTTATAGACCTCGCTCTCGTTCTCGTGAGCGCGCAGCGCCTCGTTCAACAGCGTCCGACCGATCCCCTGTCTGCCTGATATGCACGGGACCACACCGTATCGACCAACATCCGGAAACGGTCCGATCCTTTCGGGACGGCGCGGATTTCTTCTCGAAGACAGACGGACCGGGACGAGACCTTCGCACTCTCAAAGCCTTTCGTGGACCGGAATCAAAGATCCTCTGCATCAAATACAACCTCGGTGGCTCTTGTCCACCACACCACGGCAATACAGACCGACTACACGCTTGTTCCTTCTGCGGCGGGCAACACCCAGCCCTCTCCCGCGACTCGGGCTGCCGAAGAGTCAGGGATGGACTCTTTGTTCCTTGATGACGACACTCGCACAATCGATTTTTCGGAGCACATTCTATCCCCTACACACTCTAACCTGCGGTATATTGACCTATCCACCCTTAGTCTGTAACTTACCGCGCCACCGGCCCTAGGAGGGTCGCCTTATTATATAATCACAGTTTCTTCCCACGGCGCCTCCCTGCTCTTTCCGCTGCGTTGTTGCCCATTTTCATCTGGTATTGGCGGCAAAGTGCGTTTCTAGATCTTCTTTACACTCGCCGGAGGTCATATGCTCTAAATTTTTGGTAGGTGCTCGAGATACGAGACATAGCTGGGTTGGCCGCCTCTGGCCGGCGGCCAGCTTATCAAACGAAAACTTGCTCATTTTTACAGTTCTCGACTCAGTTTAAGTCACCAAAATGCTCTGTTTAAGGATCCTGAAAGGGTGGTCTATGAAATACGCGCAAAGACGCGTCGAAAACTGTATAAGTGAACCCGAGAAATCTGAGATTACATAATAAGTGGACCATCCTGTCAATGTACCGTGGGAAGCGACAGACTAATATATCAGGCACGAGGACTTTTTTGTTTATATTGTCTGTTTATAAGAGACTAATCCACCCTCGCTCACAAGCGACCCCGGCTATCTGGATCACCAAACGACTTCTCTGACCTCCTTGATCTTGTGGTCCATCCCTATAACACACACGCCATCGAACAACTGCTCCAAAAACACAATCTAACGACAGACTATCCTTTTCTTGTGAAGAACCTCCATGAAGGCTTCCCGTTGGGACGTCTGCCGAAATTGCAATCAACAATCATCATCCCAAACCACCCTTCGGCGACAGTCGAATGGCAGACCACACGGGACTATCTGGATATGGAGCTCGCTGCTGGCCGGATGGCTGGCCCGTTTTCTCGCACGCAGATGGAAGAGATCTGTCGCGGCCCTTTCTATTGCTCACCTCTTATCGTATCCGTTCAAGACCAAGGTCCTGGTCTCGATTCTAAGAAGAGAGTCTGCCGACATCTTTCGAAGGCGGATCGTGTCTCTGGCATGCCATCAGTTAATGACTTCGTACACAAAGAGGATTTTCCAACTCGTTTTGACATGCCCTGGCAAGTGGCGGACTTGGTGAGTTCTTTCAGTCATTATATTTGCCCCAACACCATTTTCTTTGGGTCTTTGGACTCCGTTATGCCAAAGCTTCGGCGGCGGTCTCTCCTTCTCCTCTGCGTGACGACGCTCTTCTGCCCCGCGTGACGACGCCCTTTCGCGTGACGACGCTCCTCTGCCCCGCGTGACGACGCTCTTCTGCCCGCGCGACGGCGCTCTTCTGCCCTGCGTGACGACGCCCTTTCGCGTGACGACGCTCTTCTGCCCCGTGTGACGACACTCTTCTGCCTGCGCGATAGCGCTCTTCTGCCCTGCGTGACGACGCTCCTCTGCCCCGCGCGACGGCGCTCTTCTGCCCGCGTGACGACGCTCTTCTGCCCTGTGTGACGACACTCTTCTACTTGCGTGACGACGCTCTTCTGCCCTGCGCGACGGCGCTCTTTTGCTTGCGTGTCTGAGCTTGCATCTTCTTCAGCACATGCGAGTCGGGGACTCATCAACCTTCATCTTTAGATTGCAAACGCTCCCGTAGGCGTACAGGGCTGTGGTTTTGACATCAAGTCGTTCCATCGGACCTGTCCCGTTCTACCCGCCCACAAACCTTTTTTGGTAGTTTCATTTGACGGCGGTTTCTATCTGGATCACTGTTATCCCTTCGGAGCGGCGTCTGCCAGTAGTAATGCTGGGCAGATCTGTAATGCGGTAGTGGACATTTGGGCAGCGGAGATGGGAGACGACGGTGACGTGAGGAAATACGAGGACGACCTGTTCGCGCTGCGCTACCCCAATACTATTGGCCCTTTCTCAAACGGCAACTTCCTATATCGTTTCGATCGTCACTCTATTGAAGAGCCCATTGCACCTATCGACACACCATGGCATCCAACGAAGACGGGCACAGAGTTTCGAAATTCAATAATTTTCTTGGGATTGTGCTGGGACTTGGTGGACCGGCGGGTCACTTTGCCGCAAGAGAAACGTCTCAAGCACCTTGCCCGAGTACGTACGATGTTGGACGGGATGGAGGCGTCCCGAAAGTTTGCTCTACGTGATTTGCAGGAGATTCACGGATCTCTCTGTCATTTGTGCTTTATCTATCAAGATGGTTCGTCAAGACTCGCTGTCTTCTCCAACGCGATGACGACTTTCGACAACAATGTCTTCAAGCGGCGGTGGCTCCCCGGATCACTCAAGGGCACTCTGCGCTGGTGGAAGAACCGGCTCGAAGATGCTTCCTTTTTCCGTCAACTGAGACCTCTGGGTCCTCTTCGCGATCTCCGTATCTTCGTCGACGCCAGCACATCATGGGGAATAGCCATCGTCATTGGCCAGCGCTGGTGCGCGTGGCAGCTATCCCCTTCCTGGAAACGGCCCGGCATCGATATATGCTGGCTCGAGTCCGTCGCGATAGAGTTACTGTTCATGTTTTTAAAGCAACTCGACTTTCATGATATCTACCTCCTCATACACTCCGATAATAAAGGTGCTATTGGTGCTCATACCAAAGGCCGTTCCCCTAACACCGACATCAATCTTTGCGCGCGCCGCACTTTCGCGATCGCGGCGTGTCAACAAATAACCCCTAAAATTGTCTACGTCCCCTCTGCTGAGAACATCGCGGACGCACCATCCCGCGGCGAGTTCCTGCCTCACTTCCGCTCGCGCGATAGATTGGAGCCGACATTTCTCTTGCCTGACGACCTTCGTGGAATCTTTCTTGGCGATACCGCGTTCTCCTTTTGAGGTGGTGCATGTCTGCTCTCCCGCCCATCGACTCTCTTGCTTTTCATTTCCCTCGTGCAACGCGCTCGGTTTCGCACGAGACGGCCTTCGGCCCGCCTACGTCTCTAGTGTGAGAATTGTTCTTTCTGTCCTTCTCCTCTCATCGATGTCGTTTCTGACGTTGCAAAAGTTCCGCGTCTGTCTTTCGTGACCCATTGTACGCAACGTACAACTCTCCTTGCAAAACTGGCCTGCCGTATTCAACGCCGTCTCAATCATCCTCGTTACTTCGCTCGACGCCATCAGACAATGGTCTGGGCGATACTTCTTCGTGCGCGACACGTCTTTCGCATCGTGAATCTCACGCTCACACACAGCGGCAGGTTTTTTGTGAACCCCTTGCTTGTTCATCCGGCGGAGGAAAGCAATCCTCATTCTTCGTATGTGTCGTCATTCACAGCTTAATGTACTGCTTCATTGTACCACTGGTAGTGTCTTTGCACTGGTAATAGACCCGTTATCCAAACACGCATCCCTTCCGGAAGGCATTCCATTGCCAACAATTTTTCTCCCATCCACATCGCCGTCGCCTCAGACCACGTCGATTACTACGGTCCTCCGCAACGAGACTTCCTTAGTGAGCGCCTTTGAGGATGAACGGATCTCTTCCTCAAGTCGAGCTGCGGATCCCCAAACGGCACTCATGGACATTCGACGAGCCGCTGCAAGCACCCTCTCACAGAAACGGGCTCGGAAGTCAGCAAAGGCCGCACTTTTGGGTCCCAGTCCGTTTCGACCCCACGTTCCGGCTGATCGTCGGCTTCTTCTTTGGACAACACCACACTCTCTAAAGGCGCATGAAAAGATGCAGCAGAACGGACTTTCGCTTGATCTGCAGAGGAAGACTTTCGAGAATCTACTGCATGCACACGTCCCAGAAACGCGGGAATCTTACGCTGCTGGCCTCCTCAATTTTAACTTGTTCTGTGATTACCACGGAGTTGGCGAGTCCGCTCGGATGCCGGCGGATTCTCTTCTTCTTGCGGCATTCGTGTCTAGCGCAGCTGGAACTTGCTCGGGAAAATGTATTCGCAACTGGCTAAACGGTCTCCGTCTGTGGCATATCTATAACAACGCAGTTTGGAACGGTGATGGCCCGACCATG
Organism: Favolaschia claudopus; assembly: GCA_037176885.1. Lineage (NCBI taxonomy): Eukaryota > Fungi > Basidiomycota > Agaricomycetes > Agaricales > Mycenaceae > Favolaschia > Favolaschia claudopus. The sequence goes on along the minus strand of JAWWNJ010000055.1, from coordinate 1,373,810 downwards.
TCTCTACATAAGAAGGCGGCTGACCGACGTGGAGTTTCTTTCAAACGCGCTCCGCGGGGACCCATCATGCGCGACCATCTGCGCGCGTATCGCGCCTCTCTAAACCTCAATTCGGCTCTGGGCGCCGCATCGTGGGCAGCAGCACTCACAGCATTTTGGGGCTGCCGTCGCCTCGGAGAACTTCTCATCCGCAGCAAGACCAAGTTCACTACGCTCCGAGATACTTGTCGGAGCACACGCATCTCTTTTTCCGCCGTGAACAGACGAGAAGTCGCAAGTATTCATCTTGTCTGGACAAAGACTACTGGCGAGCAAGGCGGCGAATGTATTCTGACTGCAGTTTCCGGACCCGACTCAGATCTGTGTCCTGTCTGGGCTCTCCGCAATCATATCCGAATCAATGATTCTCCTCCTCCCAACACGCCTCTTTTTTCCTATCGGGTACTTTCGACGTGGCAGCATCTCACTAAAGATTCATTCCTCCAGTCGTCATCTGAGGTTTTCAGAACGGCACACCTGGACCAAGTCTTCGGGCATAGCTATCGGATCGGTGGCTCTTTGGAGTTGCTCTCGGCTGGTGTCGCTCCGGAGGTGGTGATGAAACTGGGGGGTTGGACGTCCCTTTGCTTCCTGATTTATTGGCGGCGTTTGGAGCAAATCCTGCCAAAGGCAATCACACGGGCGTGGGACCAACAGATCACAGAGTTTGCGCGTAGTCATGGCCATCCCGTGGATGCCAATGCCTTGTCTTTCGATGGAGAATAATGAAGCCTCTTACTCTCATCTCTTCTCAAGCAATTCTCAAGTTGGGTTTTGCATTTGTCTCTCTTATTCATATTTCTTTGGTCACTCAGCTCTTGTGTGGGGCCCTCGGGCCGCTTCACTCACCCTCGCACGAGCCTACGGCTCTTTTGAGCTGCGCTCCCGTTGGGCTGCTCCGGGTCTCGTTCGCCCACACCCTCGGGGTAGCCCTTGCGTACGGGTTTGGCCGTCCCGCGTTCGGCACCTCTCCCCTTCGGCCTTTGCCGCAGTCTCTTTGGTAGACCTGCAAAGCCCGAATCCGCCGGGACGACCAAACCCCCCGCACACCCACACAACACCTGAATCCACCTTGTTTTGTCGCTTCTCCTCTTGCATTCACATCCCCTCTCATCTTCTCCTTCACAAAATCTGATTGCTAATATATTCTAGCTTGCCTCTCTTTCAATCACGTTTTTGGCCAGACTGCCAGCCCTACTTGCGTCTTGGTCCCAAATTGCAACCGGTGAACAACATCGAACCCAACCAAAGATTACACGATCTGGCAGAGCTCTTTCTGGATTTTGGATGCCCGTTTCTACTTCGCTGAACGCGAAAACCATCCAGTCAAGATGGGAAGTCATCGACAACAATGCGATGATCTTCGAGAACCCTCGGCTCGCCATCCATCGTCGACCAATCTTTTGACGAGACGCTTCCCTTCCTCGCGTCTCGAGGACATGGTACACCTGCTCAGGATCCGACAGAAATATCCGCTTGTCTTCAGCGAATGACTCTTCTTCTGGCGCTCTTCGCCGAAGCGACTGGTTCCATGATGATCGCGTGTACGTGGACCTGCGCCAGGTCGCCCACGGTAGCAAAACAGAGCAAAACGCTGCCACTGGCAAAAAATCTCAGTGCTTCGGCTAGGATTCTGTTGGTTTCAATCGAATCAATTATCAAATGTTACCTCTTGACTCAGGGTCGTCTCTGGTCGTCCGCTACAGTGGGATCGGTCCAGCATGCGGTCTTGAATTGAAAACTTGTCGCGTTCAAGTACCTACAGCACAACAGCAGACACAGCGGTTAATACGGCGCTTAATGCGCCACAGCAAAACACTGACTTCCGAACCAGAACCTAGGCCTTGCGTTCACTCTTCTTTACCTTGGGCAAGGCACGCAACAGCCATAAACGCCTATACAAGGCTAAAAAGCTATAAACCGGCGCCACTGCGAATGTACTAATCCGAATTCTATTCATCCAAGAATCAGAACCAAGATGTCTGCATGTCTAATTGCTGCATCAAATCCTCCTTCCAGGTCGGAAATAGGAAAAAAAAGCTCAATCACGGCTCGCGTTTGGTCTGCGGATTGTTTTCTGACACAGCAATGCGACCGATTGAAGGGATATTGGGATATTTATGCCCGTACTTGCCTTTGATTCGAGCTTGTGATGCGATGAAACCAGTCGCAAGGTCGGGAGTTTCGTTCAATCTGTTGTCCGGTGGGAGCTCTGCACTAGTCCTAGCCGCCGGCGTTCAATGGTCAACCACTTGCACCATTGCTAGTGGCACAACAATAGTAATAATTCTCAGCTCACTGGCAGTACGGCAAAAGGTCATTTCCGGTTTCTGGGCAGTGAGTGAAGTCGCATCAATGCGGACAGTTATCGGACACTGTGGATGTATGTACCGAGACGTAAAGATTCAACCCTTCCATTTTATTCTGTTGGTTGCATCGTAATAAAATGCATCCAGCCACAAAAGCACCGCGCAACAGCATGCAGCGCGTAATGAACGCCGTTTAACGCGTCGTTATGGCGTGGTTTATGGATGGCCACTTCGAGTCCGTTTCCGGATCGGGCGGGACTTCGCCGGACTCCACACTGAGTGAAAGACATGAATTTTCCATCCGACAAAACGGACTCAATGGATAGCGAGGGTCAGCGGTTCAAATTATGGATGAATGGCGAATCGAGTCCAAACGTTACCCCGCCGTGATTCCGGCGTTTGTGCATTAATGGTGCCCATCTTTTAACCAAGGTATGATAGATGTGGCAATTCCTAGGAGACGGCCGCGCAGCCCGCATTCCTGCGGCCGCTGATGTCGTTTGGGAAGCACGGAAAAAAATTGCAGAATTAGCGAGGTGGATACTCGCGCTATGCGGTGTGGATCCGTAACACATGAGATCTCCAAGGCCAGATGTATTCGCACAGGCCGCTTCAGTTCCCTATCTTCCTTCATCCAAGCTTGTAATCAGCTGGTCGGGAAGAAATCGAATTATCGGAAAGTAGAACGAACGAATGACAGGATTGACACAACGCGTGAAAACAAGATAGATACAAGGAACGATGGGTGTCAAATGCGAGCGGGCACCATCGAACAAGCAAGCCAATGTCCACAAATGTATCGAGTGAGAAATCATCCATCGATGGGTGGCGCGTGAGTCAGACGACCCCGCGGGAGCCACAAAGACGGTCTACTCTGGGCCCGGGTCGGCTGGCATGAGCCTTATCCGTCAAGCTTTGCTGACTTGCTTGGCTGCGGGCGCGGCGTGCGGGCTGCGCGGCGATAGTGGGTGTTGGCACATAGGCTTTGCAGGGACAGGACATGACGCCGGAATCATATGTCGTGTATATGTATATACAACTTCAGGATAGAAGCGGGCGGGGTAGGCTGAGAAAACCAAATTAGGTATAAGGGAAGGAGAGGACGGAAATGGGGGAATAAACGTACCGGTTTCGGCAAGGCGAGTGGCAGGTCCTATCGACGGAGTTGGTATCGGTTATGATACGGTAATGCGGCGCGAGTGGAGCTGCGGGTGCGAGGACCCGCATGATGCTGGGGTGCGGAAGGCACATGTAGCTCCGCGACGGTCTGCCGCCGTTTCTGAGGCCGCTGGGAATCATCCTCCCCGTTGACAACGGTGCGTTTGCGCTTTACTGCAGCCTGTCTGCGGATATATGGGGGGTGCGAAAGATCCTCGTCGATATCGGGAAGCTCGAACTGGAGGAATGTGGGGCTGTGGTACGGCAGCGGGATGGGAGCGACCAGGGGTGCATTACAGATGACATGCGTAGCTCGAGGCGGTGGTGTGCCGGCTGTAGAGGACGAGGCGAACGATGAGCATGTATCTGTGGGCGATGGGGGTTCTTGGAGACAATAATTAGACGATAATGTAGCTTAATTAGAAAAGATAAACTCACGGCCGGGATACAGAGGAGTATAGGGACCAAGGAGAGAGTGCCAAGGTTCTAGAGTGGGACGAGATAGTGGCCAGCACGCATAGGGAGACTCTGGAGAGTCGAAGGAGCGCAGAGCAAGGTCTTGGAGAGGGAGGTAGTCTGAGGGGAAGTTCATGGTGGAAGCCAAGAAGAAGGATGAAGCAGTAAGAGTGCTTTTATGTTGGAATAGACCGGAATGGAATCCATATCCGAACCGCCGCCAGATCTTCTGAGTTTCACGGTGGGTTGCTGTATGTAAACTGTTCAGGGCAAGATCACTTCGCCCAATTTGGTAGGTCACAGCCACACTGCCACTTGTGCCCAGACAGCTGAGACACATTCTGAAAGAAATGTCTCTGGCCTATTCTGTTCCCAGAAACATTCGCAGGCACCTCCCCATTTACACACAATTTCGCAGTGGAGGCGCCCAGTGTTTTATTCTCATTAAAAACATCCAAGGACACACCCCAGTGCGTGTATCCTGCGTGATGGATCCTGGACTAATCGCATGATACATGTCAGGCCCTTGCAAAGGATCTAACAGACTCCCTATTCGACCCCGCAGACCCGTCCGCAGCCCGAATGCGTGTAGAGCAGCACTCCAATCGCCTCATCATCAAAGGTGCCCGGCCTGAATGGAAAACCCGGGTCGTAGACTGGTTACGCGACCGCGGCTTCTAGGAAATTTACGTTCGAATCTCCACTACAAAAAATTTCCAGGACACCCAGTTTCCGCAACTCGCGAACCGCATCATCTCCGCGTGTGTCATGACAATCACAGACAGTCGCCGAAGCATCTCGCATCGCGCATGACTGGAGCCCCCAAATGTCGCCATCTATATTTCAAGTTGGAGTGTCTGAACCCGATGATGCAAGACTCATACGGATTGATGCATGCCTCACTGATTGAAATACATATGTCGCTCCTCCGCATCACCCTTCTCTCCAGTTGTGACGCCCGCGACTTGCCTGAATCCAGTCTTTTGATTTCGAAACGGACCCGCGCGACGACTTGGAAACATCAATTCAACCCCGGTTACCCGCAACAGTCCCCAATTACAGTATCCCAGCCCGACGGCTTAGACCCTCCGATCGGCATTTTTCCGACAGCCTGAGCAGTGCTATTTCCCGCAGTTCCTCAATTTCCTGGCGACCGCGGATCCACAGCACGGTATGTCCTACCCGTGCTCGGAAGCGCTGCAATTTTCTGTTCAAGTGTCTGGGCGCTCGCGGCATTTTCGGGTACTGCGAAATGCGAAACAACGCCCTATTCCGTTAATTCAGTGCCCACTCTCGTGAAAATCGAAATCACATTCGATTCCGAACAGCTTCGGCGGCCGCCAATCCGGTGGCTGCGTGAGGGGACGAAGATCATTCAATTGGCGCCGGAGACGCTTATCCGAGAGCGCTGCAAGCAGCCTACAGTAAGAATAAGCCTGAACAGCGATGGATCATGGAAGAGCTTACACCGTCAACTATCCGTCGTTCCGTTGCTGCAACTGACATGCAATCGGGCATGACGGCCTAGTATCAACACGAAACTCGGTCTCGTCCGTTGAACATATGGATTTGCGAGAGATCGTAAACAGCAAGACAACGAAACTCCCGAGCCCCGCTTATTTTTTAGGATGCGTTTCCTTGGCTTGTTGCTGCTGCCTAGCTACTGTAAGCAAACAGTTCATCTTGTCTCAAATTCGATCGTCAGGAAAATACAGTGGTGCGAAAAACCCTGAATACGACGAATAATGTCCCAGCGTCTAGTTTACCAAAATGCTTGGAGTGGTTGAAAAGGGAAAGTGGCTGTGCATGTCAAACGCCAATCAGAGGATCGTGATCGCAGCGTTTTCCCCTCCCACGCCTCGTAAGTTGCAACTGCCACCACTGGCAGTGGCAGCGTCCAATGCCGCTGTCCAGTGTCTATCTTCGTTCGAGTGTCTGCGCCCACCTTCCTCCTCCATCTCACTTCTCTCATGTCAACCGCCTATTCCACGTATCCTCGCCACCCAACACCATAGTGTCGCGAGTTGCTCGACCGTTCCTCGCAACAATTGATTGACGATCGCGACCTCAACGCTGTCTATTGATTCTTGAACGCCCTCGGCATAACGGTTTCTCACAAAGCGACGTATAGATAGCGTCCCACCTTCCGACGGAAGAACGATTTTGCTCGCGCGTTTCACTAACTCGAATCAAGATATCCTGATTCTTTCAATGACCCAAATTCCCCTTTCCTTCCATTCGACATGAAAAAATCCGGGCTATCTGTTGTGTTCTTAACATAGGCACAGGAACGACGGATCTCCTGATCTCAGCAGCTCTTTCTTTTTGGATATGCTCCCCTCCTGATACGCGCCCCGAACGACCATGTGCAAGAATATATTGGCTTACCTCTAAGGCACTATCTGGACTGGCATCCCTAGATTGGCCCTCTGCTCTTTCGGAGTCTTCGTCCTCCATACCTCAAGCACGGGAAATCTGTAACGTCTTGGACCTCTGATATTGACTTTCAAAACACCGGCCGTTCTCAAGTAAAAGCTGCAATGTGATGCTGAACATTGGCTCTGGTCGACACCACTATCTGGCTCTGGTCGGGGAATCATCGAACCTCAATCGGAATTCGTATCACGCAATCCTTTCTGTTCAAATAACCGACCCGATGGGATTTTCAACGGATACCCCTTTCTTTGCCTGCACGAGTTGTGGTTCTGGGAGGATTCCTTCTGGGACCTGAATCGGGCCCTCAGCATCTGGTCACAACGGAATCCCACTGGACAACATCAAGCCACAAAAGTCTCTAGATTACTCGTATTCTATGCTACTTCAACTGTGATCATGATCTTACCCGTAGTACGACCTGCATTCAGTTTGTCGAACGCCTCCTTGACCTGATAAAAGCCATAGGAAGAGTCGATAATGATCTTGTCCTTCGGCAATTGCACGATATCTTCCAAGAGGGACTGCTTCAACTCGAGATTGATGCAAGTGTACGATTTACCCAGCCCTATGGTCCCCGAAAGCGCTCGGAGCATCATCTGCGGGTTCCAGAAGTAGGTGTACATGCCACCAGGCGACAGCCGGTCTGTCTTGTCGCCCACGATGGTCACATATCGCTTCGCAATCCCGACACACTCCTTTCCTCCAACGCAGTCGATAATAGCGTCTGGCTCAAGTGCCTTCACTCCCTGCCTGACATCCGTCTTCGTGTAGTCGACGATTTCGCTAGCGCCAAGACTGCGGACTAATTCAACCTTGGCGGCGGAGCACGTCGTGATAACTGTCCAACCGCGCTGCTTGGCCAGATAGACCGCGTACATGCCACTACTGGAGCCGCCGCCCAGCACAGCGATTTTGCCGTTCTTGACATATGGCGCAGCCCGGGCGATAGCTGTCTTCGCCGTGAGCCAGACGAGCGGAAGCGCGGCCGCCTGTTCCCAAGACCAGTCTGTCGGCTTGCGAACTATGGCGGCCTTCTCTGTGTTAATCCTCATGGTTTCTCGAAGTGTACCACCTGAGGAGTTCGGTCACTTTGCGTCTGCCAGTTGATTATCTTCAAATGCACACCTGAAAGGAAGTCGACCATGCCGAACACCTCGTCACCTGCCTTGAAGCCGGATTTCGCCCCCGCCTGCTCTATGACGCCAGAAAAATCCTCTCCCACACCCTTTGGCTTTGGCATCAATTGAGGTAGCAAGGGGTATCCCATCAGCTGGAGGTCGACAGGATTGAGGGATGCTGCCTTGACCCGTACTTGGATCTCGGAAGGTTGGAGTGGGCGGGCGTCAAGGGAGAGTGTCGACTGGGCGAGGGCTTTGGGGTAACCTCCGTAGGTAAAGGTCCATGCTTTGCTTTCTCGATTCATGTTGGCGGTGAGATCAATGGTGAGAAGCCTCGAGTGGTACTAAAAAGTAAGGATCGACGTTGGAAGGTGGAAAGGCTTTTCTGAGGCGACTTCTCTTCAATGATCACCGAGTTCGCGACTTTCAGCAGCGTCCTATTGCCTATACAATCGGATCATCAACAGTGCTTGAGCGTTGTCCAAGCACTGTGGCTTATTCCGCTCCTGGACTTGTGGGCGGATTTTATCCGTTTAACCGCCAGATCGCAGTGGGTGGTACATGAGATTATCCGGTTCGAAGTTCAAGCGGTATATTGGGTGAGCCGAGCTGGAAAATGTCGCTGGATTTGTCCTGTTATCCGACCGTTTCGGGAAACCTGACTTGCTTTATTTGGCGATCCAGCGATGAATCATTCCAATAAATTTACATACAACATAAGTGGAGAGTTCCCTAGCAAGACGTAATACAGTATTCAACACCGAAAGAGGGCGATCTTCCTAATCATCAGGAACCACTGGTTCTACTTGAAGGAGAATACACAGCGATAGACTTGTTGCGACAATGCTTAACCAACGGTAAGAACAATCCAAACTGGAGGCAGCAGCCTTGAAGTTTGCTACGACCAGAATCGGCATTGTTTTTCACGCAGAGGATTCAGTTTCGCACTTTCGCCAACTCGTGCGCAGTCTCTGTTCATCTTCGTCGTGAATCCATGGAGGCCATGGCCATGAAGGCAAGGCTTCAACGCTCTCAGCATCAACCAAGGTTGGGGTTGAGGCGGACAGCACTTCGTCTTCCTCTGAAAGGGTGAAGAATAGTCTCTCCGCAACCTCGTGATATGTTTCGACGATTCCCGAGTCATGATAGTATTCTTTCGAAGGTAAGCCCAGGCTTGCTTGGTCAAACCACAAGCTCATAACATTAGGTTCAACGTCAATGTCGTCTTTGATGGAGAACATAAATAATGCCCTGACGCCTAGTATGGTCAACGATTTATAGGCATATACACTAACGCCGTACCTCGTGAATGCAGAAAGGCCAGAGCAGCAGTCAAGCCATCTTTCTTTCTTTTTTTTTTTCGGAGCGTTGGGTCTTTGAACCTAAACGATTATCAGTCTGCAGAAGCATCCCGAGTCGTCCGCTTTGGTTACTGGTTGTGGACCAGGTCAAGCCATCTTTCTCCTGCGTGAGTTTCGGTCCTTTGCCTCGAAACAATAGCTTCGGTGTCTTGGTGAACTCGAGCAAAGGTCGGATTCCAATTTCGTTCAGAAGGTTTTCGTTTAAACACGATGAGTAAAAGCTGCGTAATTTCTGGAGCAACATGTCGTCGTAAGTGTTGGAGAACCTTAGAGGACGGCGAGGGTGTTGTCAGGAAATCTTGTATGACCCTTTGATTTGCTTGCTCCAAGGCTTCGAACTTTCCGAAGCTGCTCTTGTCTGCGGGCAGTGGAATTGCAGCAATGAATCCGCCATCTGAAACCAACCGAGTTTCGACAACGGTTACGCATACGGGCACCAACTAGCGAAATCAAAGAAGTTCTCGCAAGGGTCTTAGGATTCAGCTAAAGAAGACAGCGTACCTAAATAGATTCTCTACGTAGATGAATAGAGTACATTGTTGAAATTGTTAAATGGATGCCGAGAGTCTTATGCACTCCGGCGTTAAGCAGGTTTGCTGGATTGAGTTCAGAACGAGCAAATGGGATGAAGAAGAGGTTTCGACGTGCCTCGGACGGAGGGGATGTCGGATGCGAGGGAGGTGAAACCGTAGTAGTAACCACGGATGTTGAGGTGACTGTAACCTTAGGCGGAGGTCGACTTCCATCGCGCTCGCGTCGCTTCAGCTCCAAGTGTTGTTCAATGAAGAGGCTCATGAACACCTGGAAGCTCTCTTCAATACAGCTAATAATTGGTGTCGCGGTGTACTTACCACACTAAGAACCAGCAGGAATAGGACAACTAGACGAAGGATTTGGGCCAGTGGGCTTGTGGGCTTTCGGGTTACGGCATCGAAGCGCTCGAGAAGCGTTGGTTCCGCGCTTTCGTCTTCCAGGTCAGGGTCGTAGTCCGCGTTTCGAAGTAAAGGCGCCGTCTCTACAGCTGAATCAGTTTATTGGAGTTCGAGTTAATTCGAATCCCGCCCGTCCCAGTTTTACAATCGAATTTATCCCGCGCTAACCTTGGTCGGTGGACTGTGGTGGCCCCGGAGCCCGGTCGACCATAGCTTCTGCCATGTCGCAGGGGTGATTATATATAAGGCTTTCAGATAATCATGCAAATGCGCCCTTTGAATGGTGCCAGCTCAGTTCTGCAGTCAATTGAATAAGTTCCTCTTGGTTTCAATTGAGAAGATTGAAGTAGAGTGAGTTCGTGAATTGGACTTGGTTCAAGGAGACAGACCACGTAAGTACGTTCTTGTCATTCTAGTGGGTGCTTGTCATTGTTAGGCTTTACCTTCGCCGCGCCAGAAATCTAAAGTTGCGTTTGCTTCGATGCTCGATCACTGCTCAATATCTCACAAAGGTCGGTCTACCAGCAAATTCAGCTAATTTCTATTCATTTTGTGCTAGGCGGAATCGTCTTATGGTCTCGTTCTTTCACCCCGGAGGCCTCACATCTCGCCTCATCCTCCGCCTCTCCCGTAAATTCTCTTATCCGCGAAGCTCTCATTGAGGGCAGGACTACCGAGGAAAAATACGAAAAGGATGGCTACGCCGTCAAATGGACTTTTGTAAACGACCTCGAACTTATATTTGTGGTAAGTACGCGCGCGCGGTCAATTCCGATCTAGTCCACACCCGCTTCATTCGCCCTTATGCGCCTATAGGTCGCCTACCAACGCATCCTGCAACTCACCTATGTTGACGACCTACTGGCTGCACTCAAGACTCTGTTTGTCAAAATGTTCCAGCCATTCCTAGCGTCGTTCGTAGCGTCACTCCACGCCATCAATAGCGGAAAGGCGACCGTTCTAGAGGCAGCGAATGCCTTCAGTTTTGCTGATGCATTTGACGGCTGGGACAAAATGTTCGACAAACTGCTTCGGAGCTTGGAGGATAAGGCTGCGCAGGTGTGGAGTTTCAATTCACAACTCACAACTCTCTAATGTGCTCTATTTGAATCAGGATCGGAAATCACGCCTCCGCCCGGCGGTGCGGCCTGCCATCGAGGAGACTAGCACCCCTCCCTCAGAAGAGGTTGAGACACGTAGGACCGTTTGATGCATCTCGTACACAAACTCATCCAATTTCTCTTCTAGTTCCGACTCAATCGCCTGATACCCCGCTGGACGAACAGCAGATCGCGCGAAACGTTCAGGCTTTGAAAAATCGGCTGCGGGGACGAGGTGGGAAGCGAGGGGGGCGAGGGGGCGGACGATCGGACGCAGGAAGCGGACGCGACAGTGTTCCCAACTCCGAGTAAGTGTCATTGACATTTTGACTTGACTGCGTTTTGCTTATTTGCATACAGCTCCGAATCGACCACCAGCAAACGCAAATCTAAACCCGCTAAAGCCCAACGCAAATGGGGCGACGAGGCTCCTACCGAGATGGACATGGCGTCCCTTGATTTCAGCTCGGATTCGCCCTCCGCTGGCGCGGGCCTCTCCCACGACCTCCAGGCCTTGGTCGACGAAGCGTCCCTTGGGACGCGTACCCGCGACGGAATGTACGAGGTAAAAGACTGGGAGTTCTCCAAAGACGACGATAAAGCGATCGCAAGCGCGTTGAAATCGTCAGACGCCAATAAGGATAAGGCGGCATCGGGATCATTGGGTGCTCTCGGGTCGCTTTTCTCCCGACTTACGGGGAGCAAGGTCCTCACGGAGCAAGATCTCAAGCCCGTGCTTGATGGCATGAAACATCACCTTATGAAGAAGAATGTTGCGATGGAGATTGCGGACAAAGTGTGTGAGGGGGTTGGTGAAAGTCTAGTAGGCAAGAAAGTGGGCGGATTTCAGAGTATGCGTTTCTTTTTCCTCTTCAGTGGCAAATCAATCTTAGCCTTTTCCAGCGACAAATGCGGCCGTTCGTTTGGCGCTCTCAACGTCCCTCACGCGAATCCTGACGCCGAAAACGTCCACGGACCTGCTCTTGTCAATCCGCACGAAATTGTCTTCGCCTCTGGCATCAACACAGCAACGGATGCCTTATAGCATCACCTTCGTCGGCGTAAATGGCGTCGGGAAAAGTACGAACCTCTCCAAGGTCTGCTTTTGGCTTATTCAGAACGGGCTCCGGGTCCTCATCGCCGCATGCGATACATTCCGGTCCGTCGAACCTGATTTTTCGAGGAGCTGCTTTTGATTCTGAGAGAACGTAGGAGTGGTGCGGTGGAGCAATTGCGCGTGCACGTCCGAAATCTTGGAATGCTTGGCGTCAACGGTGCAGCCGACAGCAAGGGTCGAGTGGAGCTGTTCGAGCGCGGCTATGGCAAAGATGCCGCTGGAATCGCGCGCGAGGCGATTTCGTATGGTGGGTCCTTGTCTTCTCCATTTTACTCCCTTGTCTAACGCACGCTTCTACAGCCAAAGACAACGATTTCGATGTCGTGCTCATCGACACAGCGGGTCGTATGCAGGATAACGAGGTGCGCATCAGCTTCCGCTGTCATACGTGATCTTCGCTGATCGTCGATCCTCCATCAGCCGCTGATGCGCGCTTTGGCCAAGGTCCGGAATTCAACGAGCCGTTGATTGCCCACTATATACTGATCCTGATTTGCAGCTGGTTGCAGTGAATTCACCAGACAAAATCATCTTCGTGGGCGAAGCGCTCGTAGGCAACGAAGCGGTGGATCAGTTGACCAAGTTTGACCGTGCGTTGCGTGACTTTTCGTCTGCTTCGGGTGCGGGCAAGGGGCGCGGGATAGACGGGATGCTCGTTACCAAGTGGGATACCGTTGACGATAAGGTGCGCACGATCGAGTTCCTCTGCGTTGGTCCACTCATGCAGTACAGGTCGGCGCTGCCCTATCAATGACTTATGTGACCGGGCAACCCATCATTTTTGTGGGTTGTGGACAGGTAAAGAAACGTCCCCTTCATAATGATGGTCTTGCATGTTGCTGATCCCAAATGCTCTTTGTGTAGACTTACACCGATTTGCGACAGTTGAGGGTTGCAAACGTCGTTCAGGCTATTTTGGCTGATTAAAATGTATTACGGGGCACCACATTTTGTGTGCTCGAAGGCGTAGATGCTACACTAAATTCAGACATGTATTACAGAATCTTAATGTTACAGCTATTATTATATGCCAAAAATGCAGTACACCACTTTCTAGCGAGGATTCCCAGTCGGAAGCGAGAGGTACTCAGTACTGCAACATACTCGAGAATGTGCTGTGCCACTACGGGGAACATTTGAAGGAGTGCAAGCCATCCCGGGGCATACTTCACGATCGACGGGCGAGGAGATCGACCGCATGTATATGTAGGGTTCAGTAAACTAGGTCGTTCGGAATCTTGTCGCAGGGTTGGCCTAGATCCTATAGAGTTACCAACCATGTAACAACCCTAATTTACAGTCTACGTCCCTATAAAATACAAAAACTGCTGCTACATTTGAGGAGCTCTGTCCCCCAGAAGATTAGAGTCCGGCTCCTCCCGATGCCATGTATACTTGCGGCCAATACGGGCCAGTTCATTATTCCTCCTTTTCATCCCGCTCGGGTCAAGCACAAACACGGAGAGGTAGACATTCCCGTACAGTAGTGCGGCAGCGTGGAGCGCCGACCAAAGGCCTCTCCTCTGTACAAGCAGGAGGAGAACAAGGCAGCTAGTTGCAGCTGCCCAATACTTCACCGCAGTTAATGCAGCTAGAGTGCGGAGGACGAGCGCGTTCGGCACTCGGCGCTGCGAGAGTAGCAGAACGGCGGTCACCCCACCTACAGCCCAAGTGACGATGGGAGACGCCATGGACCGTAGCTGGGCAGAAGAGCACCCGACAATACCCGCAGCAGAGGTGACGGGTAGCCATATCCAAGCAGGTTCGCGGAATGACCCATGTGAGAGACCGGCCAGAGATGAGAATAGCGAAAAAATGCTACAGTAGTGGAATGTCAGGAAACCTGTGATGGCGGCGAGCGCAACGAATAGAGTCGACAGCCCTCCCGGTGATGTATGGTGCAGGGGTTGACTTGCGGTGTCGACCGCATCGTGAGACACATCACGAAGGATCACCAGTTTGGTGAAGCCTTGCTTGCCAAGTTCCTCCAGCGTCGAGTCGTGAAGAGCAGAATTCGCCTTGCCGCTCACAAATGTCCGTAACAGGAGATGATGAGAGATGAGTTGCCGTAATTGACGGACACAAAAGCTGAGATTCCCGACGCCGGTGTAAAAGGTGGCCTCGGTGAAACACAGTTGTTCGCCGTCAGCCAGAAGTCGAAGCACTCTTTCAAAAGTGAATCGAATCAATCCGTCTGGGAATATCCATGTGGGTTGAAATCCGCCAACTATGTCTGCAGAGTGTAACGGATTCCAAATGCCCTCCGTGTTGGGTAGGATGCCTCGTGTGAGCCAAAGGCATTCCAATACTCGAAAGAATTGGAATGCACAGGGCTTTTTGCGACATGATATCAACGTCTGAGTCGCAACAATGACAGGTTCCAATGCGCAGACCAAAGCGGCTAACTTGGCAGCCGAAGACGTGGAATCGGTGGGAGAGAGGGATGGTAAGATATCCCAGGCTACAGCGGAAAGGAGGACATTGAGTTGGTCCAGATAGCTTTTGATGAGACCTTCAAATGAGGAGAAATCCGGATAACATTGGGTGAGAGCAGCTTGCTGATTTGTCAGATGTAAATAGTAAATCACATTTCTGTACATATCAGGTCATTCGTAGACAACGACGTAAAGAAAGATAACCCACCGGAAAGCGTAGGCGGCGAGATGCCAGGTCTGCAGCTCCGAGAGAGCTCTTTGGCAAATTTCCAAGTGCCGCATCATACGCGGTAAAACAAAACGCAGGCGGTTGATCTCATCGCGAAGAGATTGCGGAATGGCTTTATCCTCGTCTAATAGAAACGTCGCAACATCCTCAGAGCATCTGCGGGACCATTCTAGATCCTGTCTTACGGCGAGCCACTGCCGATCCAACCACTGTTGCTCAAACTCTACAGTATCGCATGATGAGAACGCGGTATCATCGCAAAGCTGTCCACGGAGTTGAGCGCGATGAACGTCCTCTCTATTCCCCTCGATGCCAGGAAGAGTACCTCGCGGCGAAGAGTCGTCGAGACACTGACGACAAACATCGGCAGCATGCTGATACTGGTTGATATAACTCTGAAAGGGCCTATTCTGCAGGGCAATGCAGCACATTTCGAGGAGTGAAACCGGTCCTTTCTCTGCCACAGCTTTGAATATCGTATCGAGTCCCGTGTAGGGGATTGACCCAGGGCTTTCGCCGTTCGGATGAAACAGATGGCGCGGTGACTGGAAGTACTCGATGAGGGTACGATGGACTGGCACAATGTGGTGTCTGCGGACACGATTGCCATCTCGATAGGTGGCCTCTCGAATTTCGAAAAGCACGCCACCCGCACGTCGCGCGACACTCTCAATTGTTTGGAGAGTCAGAGCCAAACCAGGAGGGAGGGATGAAGCTTGTAGATATTCCAGGAAAATTTCCCATGTGACGGCGCTGGGAGAGAACACGAGAAGTTGTAGGAGTATGATCAAGATACGATCGAACCCGGACCCCGTTGGAAGCTGGGTAAACCCCTGCAGCTGGACGTGCAGGTAGTACGAGTACATCTTGAAGATTCCAAGCGGAGTTTTCCGCAGCAGCTCCAGTCGCTTCTCGGGATTGAACAGCAACATTTCCTCGTCCTTGATCAAGTTCTGCAAGAAGTAGACGTATAGAAACATGTTTTCCGATCGCTGTACGATGTCATTCACCAGAATTTCGTCAACCGGGTGGCCCTCTGGAATGTAGCTTCGTACGACGTGACGGGAATATGCCTCCAAATCGGCCTGAGTGGTGCCTTTGGCTCCCAGCGTAATTTTGGGCCAGTCAGCGAGGAATTTATCCGCGGGGGACCCTTCGCATCCAACGAGAAGAACATGGGCCGTGATATCATTCATGATCCATGAGAGTAATCCGCCGGCTCGATGAGCGTCTTCGCACTGATCAATCGCATCAACCACAATCCTTTTTTGTATCGCATGAGCTTCGAATTTGAGAGAGGGGCAGGACGAATAGGCACCTGACTGTGTCGAACGACGACAAGAATTTGACAACCCAGTTTTGAAGATCTGCATCCCGGTATTTATCTGACTGCGCACTCAACGCGTACTCGAGAAAATCTTCAACAACGGTGATATCCGCTATGCGCATGCGATTGTCTTTAGACAGAATTTGCCGCAGGAAACTCATGGCGATGGCTTTGAACGAGGTTTTCTGAGGCAGATTTGAGTATGGATCAACTGCCGGATCCGCCCCACAAAAATAGTATAAGATTAATCCGCCACGTCCATCCTTTGTGACCGTCTTCTCAAGTTTCTGTATTATGTGCGCTGCGAACACCGATTTGCCGCTGCCGGGATTTCCGGTGATGTAGAGGCGGGCAGCGTCGTCTTCATACGATAGCCAGCGGACGATGGCCGGGTGCGTATCACTCCAGGAACAAGGATCTGGGATGGAGCTAGTCTTGGCCACATATTGAGCGAGATGATGCTCGTAATTTGTACAGTGAAGGCGCTCTACGAGTCTGCCTATTTTACCACCTGTCAAAGAGTGTCATTGGGCTGGTATACCAGGAGGAGAGGGAACCAACGAAGATGCCGTTCAGACTGAGTTTTGATGTGGGTGACTAATATCCCGAACTGAGCTAAGTCGAGCGCACTCCGCATTCTGTTCCTGGCAGTTTGAACTTTGTGGAGGAGAACGGGCGATTTGAAACTTCGTAGAACTAGCAAATCCTTAGATTGTGTATGAACTACTGAGGCAACGAAGACATACTGCGCTGCTTGATTGACTCGCCTTCCCCTGCAGTAATGGTCGATTCCAGTCAGCAGCAATGGATAATTGTCTTACCTCCAACGTAAACCTTCAAATCCTTCACAAAAGTCAAAAAGGCTTTTAATACAGACAGAATAGCCCGACGATCCGGATTCGAAGGATTAGCTTCTTTTAGCTGTGATGATAAGAGATTCAGCGGTGCTTGAACTGGGCATTGGAATGTGAACCAACTGTTTGGGACACAAGAGGTAGGCCTTCGAAGCAGTCGTTTAAACCCGCAATAACCTCTGTACGATGTCCAGTTCTGTGTACACCAAGTACAAAATAACGGCGCACCTTCTAGAATTTCTGTTTTTGCAGCGGCAATCTTCAGAAACAAACACTTTTCAGAATCTTGTTTGTTGGGCCCTCGAGACATTTCTCACTGTGACGATGGACCTCACAGCGCCGTAGACTGCACCCACAATCCAATTCGTTTCCGAAAAAGACAAGAAGAACAGATCGCATTTGTCAAGGAAGAGCTTGGAATTGCGCATGACAATATGGATCTTTTTATGCCGTAGTTTGAGCTCTGTTGGCTGAACGTTGCATTCTCGGAGGAGGTGTTCAAGGGATTCGGTTTCATCCCACTCAGAACCGCCAATTTCCTTCACCAAGGCTCGGAACTCGGCGAATAATGCGGAGAGATCCAGTTCGCCCAGCGTTGACATACACCACACAGCGCAGCCGATGGGGAAAGGACGTGAGAGGACTGGGTTCCGGAACGGAGAGAGTAGAGTACAAGGTGGTAGGAAGGCATTTGGGCCTTACATAGAATACTGACAGTGAGCGTCTCTTTGCTGATTGACCGAACGGCAGGGAGAACGGAATTAAAAGTTGCACAGCCCCTTCACTTCTTCACTCTGCCTTATGCTGCCAACGACCCTCCACGCAACTTTCTGCCAACTGTTCAGGCTCAGTTGGCTATGGACTGACTGTTCATTCTCTCTGGCGAAAACGAAGGGATTCCAAATCTGAATGGTTACTGCTACCCTGGAGCGAGCGCTAGGACTAAATCTGGAATGTTCATTGTCCACGGCATGTTAATGGCAGAGGGCGTGAGGCAATGAGGTATCATAATCATAGCCTCCATTGAATGCATTGCTCAGCGGGCCGCTCCGACTGGCGCCAATCTTTATCATCAAGAAGCTCTGTGAACGACAAGTTGAATTAGCAAGTGCTAGCTTACTTCCACTCTCCAATCATGGCCAAACGTCCTTCAGTGACCTCTTTGTTTACCGCTCCAATTTTGGGCCTCTCCCCCATCTTGAATGAGACCCGCACAATTCATAGCTTTGCGTCGCGCACCTTATCCCTACTAGTAAAATGTCTAAGCGCACCAAGCGAAGAAGTAGATGGTGCCCTATCATCACCAACAGACTCGCGTCTTCCGTGCGTTCATTGTTCAAGATGTTCCGTACCTTGAGCGTCACTCTCATCTTCGTTTGCACAGTCGCCTGCCGCCATATCTTGCTTTACAAATCCGGAAGGAGGAGCTCGCGTCGCTTGTAAATGAATTATCGAACCCGGCGCGCTCTTGCTTGGCTTGCACAGGCGGCTATGGAATGGGCAAGTCGACAATGGGGTTGTTGGCCATGCATCACAAGCCTGTGACCGCTCTCTTTCACCGCCGTCGCTGGATTAATTGTTACACGTTTACCGACACTTCGAGCTTTTTGCAGACTTTGGCCACTGAAATGGGCGTCGCATTCCATATGACCGAATGCAAAGCAGACGCATGGAAAATGTTAGACGCTATAGTTGCGTCGCTCAACGATAGGCACTCCCGTGGTCCTGACCGTCGAACATTCCTTGTGCTCGATGATTTGGATCACCTATATTCAATCGACAAGGCGCTCTCGAATGCTGTGATTGAAGCTCTAGCGAGAGTGCAGGGCCTAACACTCCTATTAACAGTGAATGGGTGGCCAACCACCGCTCCGGACGTCGTTGACTGGACTCTACATCTCAATCCCCTTTCACCAGAGATGGCCGAATATCTCTTCCAGACTGTTTATGCTGTCCCGCGGCAACGTAAAGAGCTCAGAGAACTTCTGAAACTTGTGGGTGGCGTCCCACAATACATTGTTATTCTTGCCAACCTAGCGTACGAGCGGCGACTTCAGCCTGCGGACCTACTACAACTCTTGGAGGACCCTGAGACCAATCTGCTTGGGGCTCATGTAGATGGCGGGCGATCTCTGGAAGCTTCAATGCGTGCATACACACCCGAAGAAAGACTCGGGCATGATCCTCACGCACTGCGCGTCTTCCACATTCTTGCCTCCCATCCTGGAGGCATCCAACGCGAGCGCTTGCAGAGCTACGTTGGCTTACCACCAGAAACCCTCGATTCCATCTGCAACCAACTCTCCCGCTTGTCGTTCATACAAGACGAGAATCCTAGTCGTCTCACGTTGACGCGACCTGTCCGTGAATACGCCTTGCGGTTCTCTGAAGTTGATGACGAGACACGTCAGGTGCTTCTATCGCAAGTTATCTCCCTCGCAGAAATTCCGAAAGGCCGGCTCCGTCCTGGTGCCCCCGAATTCCTGCAAACTTGCCGACTGTTCGAGGAAGAACGAACCAACTTGGAGAACATCCTCTATTCTTTCCTTAATAAGGAGCATATGCCCATTGCGGTTGAAGCAACTTTGCAATATCTTCGGCCACTCTGTGCTGTCCGCCCATCCCTGAAACTGGCTACGCGGGCAGTCGAGGTGGCAGAGAAGCTTTCGCCTCCAAATCCTGCATTGCTTGCACAGGCACTACGGACACTTGCAGAGATAACATACAATAACGGGCTATTCGAAGCCGATAGAATCTTTGCCAGAGCCGAGATCCTGTTTCGAGATATGCAGGACGAACCGAGCGTCATTGGTGCACTGGAGTGCCGATTCTTTTTGTCAGAAATTCGGCATCGATCTGGCCTGATGGATCGTGCAACGGACGGGCTCATCTATGCAGAGGGCTTCGAAGAGGCCGTGCAGCGCGCGTCGACCCTCTCGAGCGACGCCGGAAAACGATGCCATGCAATGGGTCTCATGAAAATTGCTCCATATACCGAAGATGAGAGCCGTGCGAAGGAGTTTCTTCACACAGCACATGACATTTTCGACGGCTTGAACGACGAATATGGGAAGACATTATGTGCGATGAAACTAGGGGTTAACAGCCTACAGCTAGTGAATCTAGCGCAGAAGTTCGAAGAATTCGGCGATTTGGACATGGCGGCAAGGTGCTACTCGGCGATTGCACCCTCTTACATCGAGTATTGCAAGGTCGAAGGGTTTAGAGACATGCTTCTTATCAGGGGAATGGGAGACGACGCGATCCTCAATTTGCTCACAAAGGCAATCGATATTTATGAGCTGCTAGGACGAAAGCTGGACGTTGCGTTCTCTCAGTATCATCTTGCGCAGCTCCTTCCACCTGCTCAGGCCGTGAGTCTATACTCCCGTGCCATCTACCAGTTCAACATCTCGCGCTTCACCCACCACCGCGAGCGAGGTACTCTCGATATGTGCTATTCACTGGTGGAGGAGAGAAGCTACGCCGAAGCCGTTGCATACCTCGAAGTTATGCAAGACGAAATTGGGTACTGTGGCCACATCTTTGTGGTGCGTTGCAGAGAGCTGTTGACGGAATGTCATTGCCGTTTGAATGCGCAACGGCCCGCTGCTCAGGCTGCGTCGGCAACTCTAGAGGCTGTCAGGCAACTGACCGACAACCATTCGTCTGAAATTGAGTCGTTGACGCCGAGATATACAAATTTGTTGGCGGCGCTGGAGGGACAGATGGATGTTTTGCCAGCTGTTCAATATGAGACACATGTTGGTGAGCGCTCCAGGTTTATCGAGGTGGATTCTTCCGATGATTCGGAGGAGGAGGAATCGTGAGTTGCTCGAGCATGTGTACTTGTACTTGATTCTGTAAGTGTAGCGCTAGTCTGTATCAAATAGTTTCGTCATGAATATCTGTTCAGTAGACGGTTTGTGCCCGTGCTGTTGCGTTTTAGCCAACATTTATAAACGGTTTCGCTGCTGATCATCGTATAGACTGGCATTTGACAATTCGTTGGCCTGCGCCGGTTGAAGGTTGCGAGCGTTGGTGCATCTCAGAGGAGTCGGTACCAACTTGACTGTTGGGAGAACTAGAGTTACATTTTGGTTGCAACTGTCGTCAAATCTCCAGTCCAATGCAAAATGACTTGAATTGAGGATACGCTCGCGCATCAAATGTTAGTGCTACTGATACATGCATTCCGGGCAAAAAGTTCATTAAAAGAGTGTTCGTCTCAGCGAAACGTAGAAGTGAAGAGTAATATGTCCGTCCATCCGAGTACACTACGGGTAACTCATCGTCGACGGGTAAGGGGCGTACTTCTCAGAATTGAAATCAACGTGACCCTCGCCCGTCGCGCCGCTGCGAACCGAATCCATGCGAGCGAAAGGCGCTTGGGCTTGGAAAGGATAGACGGTGAGGAACTCGGCGGAGGGGGCGCTGCGCTTCCTGCGGCGGCGCAAGAAGAAGAATACGCCGAGAGCGATGAGGGCGAGGAGGAGAAAGCTGCCGACGAGGCCTCCTGCGATTGCGCCGGCGTTGGACGAGGATGAGAGGGCTCCTTGGGGACCATTCGTGTTGGCGGCATTGGCGACGCCGCTGGGGAAGGGAGAAGAGACCGAGGAGACAGAAGACACCGTCGAGGTCTTGGTGGAGTCAGTGACCAAGGTGTCGCTGGGGCTAGCATCGGGCGTAACGGGAGGAGGACTGGTCGGCACAGTGTCGGCAGCAGCCGACGTGGACGACGCGGACGACTGGGAAACCGATTTAGAGCCTATCGTCTGAGATGGCAATTGGCCTGAAGAGAACTTGGATTGTGAGATGAGGGTGGTGCTCTGACGGGACGTGGTTGCTTCAGAAACTAAGGGCGGTTTCATGGTTAGGTCAATTAACTTCCACAGCTCATTATCCGGTGAACCTTACCTTGGCCTTGGGTGTTATTGTTTCCTGCGTTATCTGGTTTCCCTACAACAGGTCCTTTGTCATTGTCATCTTCACCTTCGTCGTCGCTATCTTCATCATCGCTATCCTCGCCGTCGCTATCGTCGCTATCCTCACCGTCGCTATCTTCGTCGTCACTCTCCTCGCCTTTCCCCTTTGCAGGGGGAGGCGGCGGAGGTCGAGTAGGCGGTAGCGGAGCTGCCTTGGTAGTCGTTGCGGGCGGCGGCGGCGAAGGCGCGGGTGGCGGCGGTGCTCCAGCGGGAGGTTTAGGTGGTGGAAGAGGCGCACCCGCACCAGCAGGACCCGTTGGAGGATCTGGCGTAGAAACCGGAGAAGGAGAGGGATCAACTCCTCCGGAGCCTGGCGGACTCGCGCCCAGCGTGTCGGTCAAAGAATGAATAGCGTCAATACCATCGCCCTGCGGACTCAAATTCGGCTGTGAATTAAACGGACAGACAAAGAGCGACTCACGAGGATCTGGTCAATGGGATCTAAAAGCCCTCTAAAATGCAGATGCAAAACTGGGGGCATTATTCATTCGTGACCGGCACAAGAAAAAAGGGAAAAGCTGGGAGGAAAGAAGGAAGGGAGAGAAGAAAGGGCTGTAAAGCCTCAAGGAGCATCCGGATATTTATTTATACTGCCAAGAAGCTAAGCACCCTTGAATCCACTTTGACGGTTGAGCAAGGCATAGAACGTAACGTCGCGACGCGCTTGCATCGGTTACAGTTGCGATGATCGTCCGCGTTTATTTTGATTTTTATGGCAACGATTAGCGTTCTGCTCTGCCAAGCAGAATTTACTCGCTGATCCGAGGATGCCGTCTGATTTCGGTAACGTCAAGCTGTTCGGGGACCCCAAGAACCGCCAAGTAAGGTCACAGTCACAGTGTTCCTCCACCATCAGGTCGTCCATACAGGCGCATCCTGGGTGGGGGACACTTCTTAAGTTTAGTGGAAGGATACGGGAGATATATAGTGTATACATAGCTTTGCTCAGCTCCTTACAAGTATCGGCAGGCGCGTTGTAAATATCCGACGCAAAATTATGGCTTTTGATCTTGCAACGACATTGACCAAAAAAGGCAATACACGTCGAGCCAGCTGAGGCGAAGGAAGTTGAAGGCTGATTCATCAATTTTTGACCCAGCTCGAGGCTCCACAGCGTTCACTCAAGTAGCCTCGAGGACATTTTCAGAGAAAAGAAAATTTATACCTTCATCTCACACTCGGAGTCACAGTGCATCCGAGTCTTCGGCTTCCATCGTCGCGCCGAGCCTTCATACACTTCAGGTGAGGGCAAAGGGCTAACAAGGAACTAGATAAAGGGATTGTAATCCATACAATGGAGATTGTTATGTCCAAGAAAAATCAGCACAACGAGTCTGATTCCTCGGAAAACAAGTATTACCTCAGTCCTTCTTGACCAGGGGCTGTACATTGGCTGTCGCAAGCATGCAGGTCATCCAGCACCGCAGAGCTACTACTGGGAGCTTCTCTCGTGTTGCAACTAAACCTTGGTGAAGTCAATAGGGCCGCTCTGCTTCTGCGATAAATTAATTTGAGGATTGTGGACGACACACTGTATTTCCTGTATATTATTGAAGTAATATAGGTGGTCTGTTTCCTAGGCTGCTTGATAGATATACTCCTTTGCAAAGGATAGCAGAGGCTTGGACGAGGAGGATATGAGGGCCGATCGAAAATCCAACTTCACAATCCTGAATAAGCAGTGAAGGATGGCCCGGGAACATGTTCAACACACCTACTGAAATTGAACGAGGGCAAGATCTTTGTATTCAGACTTCCCTTGGTAAGTACTCCCTCAGCCTCGTACCAGTCCATCTCCTCTCCAATGAGTTGCTTATCCTCAACCTCAGCACATTTAAATTGTTCTGCCTCTGCCCTTTCACTTCCGACATCTTGTGTCGAGGAAACAGTATGAGACTCTGTCAGAGATTTGTTGGGTAATCAAGCAGATTGGAACTCAACTGAAAAGAGAAACTGTGTGATACGTACCAAGTCGCAAATGACTGAAGGGCTGGCACTCAGGAAAATAGCAGGCAGACATTCTAGGCGAGGCTTGACAGGTTGGAAGTCGTGTTCTGAGAGATAAAAGCCATACATTGAGTTATCAGAGGTATTTGACGCGTAATGGGGGTCCCAGACGCGTCGAAACACGCAGGAACGCGTTGCTCATTAGCCGGACACGCGTCAGAGAAAGAGCACGTGAGTTCCAAAAAAGGAAACCTATGTAATGAGGCCGAACAACAAAGAGCCATGAAAGCGGAGAGAAGAAAGCTTGAACTGAGTGAGAAGTCGACGGTGAACGAAGACTTGGAATGTGTCCAAGTCGTCGCGGGTCGACGCGGATGCTCTGATGCTTATCTGTTGTCCACAATTGCTGTCAATGCTGAGCAGACGGTTCTTGGGGTCCTTGTGCTGCGGAACGTTACCTTCATCAGATGACATCAGCGGATCAGACAGCAGAACGCTAATCGTGGGTCGAAAACAGAGCAGAACGCTAATCGTTACCATAGATTTTCGTGTGCGACCTTCGTTCTCTGCCAGAATGAGTCAAAGAATTCAAGCTTGCATCAGGCGCGACTTGAAGAGGTCCAAAGATTCAAACCCAATCGACGCGAGGATTAGCATTGTCCAGTTGTGTCGCGGTTGAGCTGAAAGTTGGGTTGAACGAGTGTCACAAACTCGGTCACAATCGCGATCCGCTTAAATCCGCTTATGTTTGGCCCGCTCCTCCGACGTTCATTCTCCCGCTCATCCTCAAGGTATCTACCGCCTCTCCCCAACGCCCTAAAATTCAACTACCTCTCACAGAAACATCATGAAGATCACTCCAGTCCCCGTCCGGCATGACAACTACGCATATCTTGTCATAGACGAAGAGACCAAACTCGCCGCGGCAGTCGATCCATTCGATGTAAATTCACAGAAAATCAGCCAAGTCCTCCAGTTGAGACGGCAATATAGGTAGACAAAGTAACAGCTGCAGCTGACAGCTTAGGCGTCCAACTCGTCGCCTCACTCACGACGCATCACCATGAGGTATCTCATATAACTAAACCATATTTTGCTTGCGGTCTAAAGTGAGTGTACAGGACCACAGTGGAGGCAACAAAGTCTGTCCATCGTTCGTTTATTTGCGAGCTCACTCATCTGACGATTGTCACAGGTCTTTGTATGTATATCCCTCTGTGCTGCTTCTGCATATTGGCTATAATCTACTGCTACTGCTCAGGCCACGACGTATCCTGGTGCTACCATCTACGCTGGCTCACATCAATCTCCCGCCGCAACAAAAATCATCAAGGATGGAGACGAATTCACCATTGGCCAAAATATTCGCGTCAAGTACGCCGATTCGGCCTTGATGCATTTTCGTCACTGCGCCCACTGACACCACCCCCAGATGCCTCGCAACACCTTGCCACACTCAAGACTCCATCTGCTATCACGTAACTGACAGTTCATCGCACCCAGGCGGCGTCTTCACCGGCGACACCCTCTTCATCGGCGGTTGCGGCCGTTTCTTCGAAGGCACCGGCGCACAAATGCATGCGGCCCTTTCGTACCTTGGTACCCTGCCAGACGCCACGCTCACATACGTAGGACATGAATACACTTCGGATAACGCGAAGTTTGGATTGCATGTCGAGCCGGAGAACCCCGATCTTAAGCGACTCAAGGAAATTTGTGACAAGAACAATATTACGGCGGGCTTAACAACCATTGGAGACGAAAAGAAGTGGAACGTGTTCATGCGGTTGGGAGAAGAAGCTGTTAGGTGCGGTTGTCTTTCGTTGCTATCCTCCATAACGGCTCATGTTTTTTGTCCTTAGACGTGCGACGAAGGCCAACTCGGACTCCCCAGAATCGACTGTGATGGACACGTTGAGAGACCTGAAGAACAATTTCCGAGGGTGAGGAATCCGGAATGCCCGTAAAAGATGATTCATAATGTACACTTCTTGCCTATCCATCCACTCAGCTCAGCTGCCGCCCATTTGTAACTTACCATATCAACTCTGTATCAGTCAGTCAACAAACAAATGCTGTTGCAACATCTTTGCTCAATTGCGCCTGCTCTGATGAATGCGCAACCGGAATGGTTCTGATGTCGCGAATGTACAATAAATACTCACATATTGTGTGTCCTATGATACACGCGCCCGAAATTATATATGAAGCGAATCCATTTTATCCACTACCTACACCGCCGCGCCGCCGCGCCATCATTGGAGATCATAACTGGCATGAGACACCTCAACCAAGACCAACGAACTTCTTGACGGCCGTCCGTGCGTATGGGACATACGACAGGGAGTACCAGGTGTAAGCAAGGTACTCGACAAAGACGAGGACTGTAAACAATGCATCAAGTTTTTTTCGGAGTTGCGGGAACGTATACGCACTCAGACATAAGATCTGTTACGGAGTGAAGGCCGGCAGTTAGTACATACGGTCATGGGCGCTGACAGAAGAAATAACGGACCTCGCTGCCGAGGACAAAGGCGCCGACAAAGATGAGACCGATGGAGGCTAGCAGTATGAGCGTGGCAAGAACGCGCACTGGCTTGAACATCTGGAAGTGGGAGATTGTCTAAGAGGGCCAAAGGCGCGACAAAGGCAGCAACATACGAGTTTCAATTGTGAAAAGAACTGATTTAATTGCGTTAGGTTAGCGGGTTGTGATACTGGTCCAGTGCGCACGTACCCCGATCAAGAAACCAGTGCCGACGAGTGAGATGACGGTTCCAAAGCCATAAAGAACTGCGTCGCTCGTTGAGCAATGCTGCCCCAGGGACACATAGCATGCCAGCTCACCAGCAAAGATGGAAACCTGGCCGAGAAATAAAACTATGGCACCCAAGATACTCAGCAGGAACCCTATGCCCAGACTGCGAGCGAGATATCAGGAGATCTGAGAACTTGTAGCTGTGTCGTGTGGATGAATTCACCAGCCAATGAAACCGTACATCCGCGTGGTGCGGGACAAGCCAAGGAATTTGAATGCAGAGTCGCCTTCGAAGTATTGGGTCTCAGGGATTGCGGAACCGGCGGATTCGAGGTTAAACCATCCTTTGCTGGCCATTTGAGTGAGTCGTCCGCGCGGGGGAGTGTAAGTTGGTTAATTTGAGTGGTTTGGAAGAGGAGGAAAGGAGGAAAAAGACGAAAAGGCGGATACAGCTGTGCGCAGTGCTGGCCGTGCAGCGAAAGGTCAAGCTAGCTGACAAATCTCGTTCCCGTTATCAAAACCAAACAAAGGTGCCAAGACCAACTTCAACTTGTTGCTCTCGACGTCGACGGTGCAAGGATTCGTAACGACGTCATTCGTTGAATATTCGTCTCTTGTCACTGCCAATTACCACTCTTGCTGCCTTTCATCCGAATCGCTAACCAACCGAACTCACCAAGAATCCACCAAGTATCCACTCGCAATCCAATTCCGCAGCTGCCATTGATTTTTTCGCCATTGATTTTTTCCCTCACTATTCCGTCTTCTCCGTCGTGTATAAAATGAGAGAAGCTGAAGGGCTACTTACAATCTAACATTCATGTCTTACCCCAAGATTGACCTCCACACCCACTACCTGACCCCCTTTTACCGAAAGGCCCTCGAAAAAGCGGGTCACGTCCCCGGCCCCGATGGCCTACCCTTTACTCCAGACTGGTCGCCTGAAGAACATCTCACCTACATGGATAAAAACAACGTCGCAAAGGCCATCCTCAGTTGCTCCTCTCCCGGCACGCACCTGATCCCCGGCGACGACGAATTCGCCCGTGAAGTCACCCGTGAAACCAACGAATACGCCGCTGCCTTGAAGCGCAAGCACCCAACTCGCTTTGGCTTCTTCGCGTCCTTGTCCCTCCCCGATGTCCAGAGTGCCCTCGTCGAAATCGACTATGCACTAGACACCCTTGACGCCGACGGTTTCGTCCTTCTTTCCAACCACCAGGGCATGTACCTCGGCGACCCGCGACTTGCACCCGTGTACGCAAAGTTCAACACACGACGCGCGATAGTCTTCGTGCACCCCACCGCCCCATGCGTCGGCCACGCATGCGTCCACAGCGACCCTGCCCGTAAACGCGTCCTCGACGGCGCTCCTCTTAACGACGCCTACCCCATCCCCATGATGGAGTTCCTCTTCGACAGTACTCGTACATTTGCTGACCTTCTCGTCAGTGGCACCGCCGCTGCGCACCCGCACATCTCGTTCATAGTGCCCCACTGCGGGAGCGCTCTTCCTAGTGTACTCGATCGTGTTCTCATGGTCTCGCAGCACAAATTCCCCGGCTACGACGCCCGTGATACGCAGCCCATCTTCGAGACTGCTC
The DNA here is from genome assembly GCA_037176885.1 of Favolaschia claudopus. Lineage (NCBI taxonomy): Eukaryota > Fungi > Basidiomycota > Agaricomycetes > Agaricales > Mycenaceae > Favolaschia > Favolaschia claudopus. The sequence goes on along the minus strand of JAWWNJ010000055.1, from coordinate 1,345,645 downwards.
TCAGAGACATGTTTGCGAATCAATTTTATTTCGACCTCGCCGGGATGGCCATGCCGAACCAGATCCATCATATGTTGCGGTGGATTGACCACTCGAGACTTGCTTATGGATCAGATATTCCCTGGACTCCTGCTTCCCGAGCTGAGGGACTGCTGCAGACCATGCAAGAAGAATTCCCCAAGCTGTTCACTGACCAGGAGATAAGAGACATCTGCGAGGGAAACGCAGCAAAGTTGTTGAAGAAACGTGAATCGTAGAGTGTATAATAATCGATTGCAACAATGAGTATAGTTCCGATACATTGGTTGAAATACAGTTACATCTCGGATAATCTCTAGTAACACAGGAACGGTGTCAAACAAAATACATGCTATACCTCAAATTGTGATGAATGGGGCGAAAATGCGCTTGATAAAACTCAAGCTGCTTGCTCGCAAAGTCGGGACTGTCCGAATCAACGGATAAATCGTCGGAATAATCCACCGACTCGTCGTAGTGAAATTTAGCACGACGACAGACCAACTGTGAAGGAGTCAATGCAAGGAACCAAACAGCACTTCTAACCCACGTCGGCGTCTGTTGGACGTCAGCTCTATTGCGCAATAAAAGACGGAACAGCTCACAATAAACAGGCGCCGGTATCTTGACCGATTTCGTTGCACGTCTAGAGATCGTCTTCAGATGTATTCTGTTCCGAAGGTCGGGTTATACTTACTCATAGTTGTGGCACAGTGTGTAAGTCAAGCCTTGCATTCTGGGAGCAACGACATGAGGAGCGGATTTGCCATGGAAGGAACAGACAACGCACAAATCCATAGGTGGTTGTACTGGGCCTAAGATAGTGTAATGTGTCGGCCGGCTCGCTGGGCGTGGCATTCAATGAAAGTGACAAATTCAAAGGCGACGAGTCCTACTTCCCTGCAGTCCTTGCTGGGACTGAAGATAGAAATCCACATGATGAGGATGGGAGAATCCAGAACCGGAGTCCACGACAAGTCCAGGGAAACAATTATTGTTTCCCTGTCTGTCCGTTGAAGGACTGTCCCGAGGGAAAAATCGCACATGGTGCCTGATGAGATTCATTGTTATTCCACTTTAATCCAACTGCCGGGTACCACAGACCGTTTACCACAAACGACAAACACTATCGTTGGTCTGTAAGGCTCCAGTTCTTTCAATTTCGCGGCATGAGACTTCGCGCCCGCTTCAGCAGTTTTACAAGCCCCTGACGAGACATCGCTAGACACAGGTGCGGATAGACTCGAAAACGTTTAAACCTACGTTCAATTGCTGCATTTTCGTGGTCGAAGACTTGGTCGAATTGGCCTTCGGATACGCCGTCGCGAAAGTAGTAGATATACAAAGGAAGTTGGGCATTTTTCTTCCAAAACAGATATAGTGCTTGGCTGTCGAGTATTGATCAGTGTTGAACATGGAACGACTTTGTTCACTGACGACACCATTTCTTCCAGTTTCTCGATTACCTCAAGCCGGGATCTTTGGAGCCTGACCTCTGCTCCATATCTTGTTGCACGTGGGTCCAGGGAGAAAACCAGTCCCGCCATGGAGGGTAAGGTAGACTGAGGGCTGGGATGGGAGACATCGGCCCCTGGTAGAGTATCAGAATGGCTCAACGGGCTCAGAAGATTCGCAAACCCAGGATCATGGTGCTATGTTTTATAAGGCGTTTCATCGCAATATCCTGGATATAATTGGTGGGAGAATCGACGAGAAACGAAAGCCTACGGAATCATCTGGCACAAAATTGACTCCCCCGAGCCTCGCGTTAATCCTGAAAATATCTATGACCAACTGTTCTGCGCAATCTAGCACAGAGCGATACTTTAGAATGACATTGGCATAATATTGGCTGATTCGTTTCGGATTGTTCTTCACGTTGGTCCACAGCTTGTCTGTCCATTTCTTCAGACAATCGAGTTAGTACCTTATCAAGAGCAGATATTCGAGAATAGGAAACTTACGATGCATTGAGTTGGCACGCCTTGGAGTACGTCGCCAAATCGCTTCACTTTTGCGTAGAGATCGGCGTCCAACTCTCTGAGAATTGCGACGATAAGGCCGGGATTATAATCACGACACGCGTTGTTAAGGGCCTATTCGGAGTGAGACATTGACGAGAACTTTGTGCAAGTGCAAGTGATCAAACCTTATCAGCGGAGCACGGATTGGCTTCCACTATTGGTGGACTACTAACCCCTGGATATGCATGTCAGGCGAGGTAAAGCGATAAGATGGACGAGAATTACCCATGCCTGACCCTCTCAGTTTGAGTCTCAACAATAACAAAAAAAAATGAACAACGAACCAAAGCTACGCATTTCACGGGTCAAGCCGGCGACAAATTGCGTAAGCAACGTATGCTGTTCATGCAGAGTGAAATCTACGATAACCCAAGAGTTGAGGGTCACCGGCTCTGCCAAAGATTTGCCAACCATATTCCATGACCCCGGCCGCACCTGTTACACTCGTCACAAGCTGGTTATACACAGCGCTGCAGAAGAATACCGCGAGGTCTTCAGTTTGGTTGTGACCATACCGAATCTTGGGAGGGTCAAGTATGCGTCCGTCGACGAGCTGAGGATGATCAGAGCCGGAAAGGGCTATACCAGCGCCCCGAAGATATTCTGAATGTCCATGATCTAAAGCTGACCACTCATTTTTTATGTCTAACAGTTTCTGCTGGGGATTCTTGACACCGAATTTCAGCACTTTCGCAGCCATTTCAGGTGTAACTTTATTCTAGATTCCATTCATCAATATGCTGAAATATTTGGAAGATACAATTTCCGCACCTGATACAGTTGCTGTATCGTCCTGCAAAACATCATGGGGAACATCTCATGACTGCCTCGGATGCCCAAGGACCCGCGCGGGATAGTTATATTGTAGGTGGTGCTGAAATGCTCCTAGCAGTGTGGATGAGCTGGAACGAGGATGACCGAGAAAAAACATGCTAACGGCAACAGTTATCCGCACGCTGCGTTCTCTATCCCCTTGTTGTACAATTTTCTGAAAAGATTCCGCCCCGACATCATATACGAGATCTCTAATTTTGATCGTCCTGGCCTCGGAACGACCACGATGCATCACTTTGACCTTGATACCTCGCAAAAAGTGGCGAAGTACTTGGAACTGTTCACTGCTTATACTGCTGAGGACTTTACCCTGCCTCAAGCGAAGATATTCGTGGCATAACCTTTCCAGCTCTTGGTCGGGTACACTGAAGGACATTAGATCTCTGGGACGGTCACGGTGAAAAGACTGACACCACCCCCACGGTAGTATCCACATTCACCACGATTCGGTCGAAGGTGGGTCTGACACTCCTAGGAAACATGATTGTATGCAAATCCAACAGAAGGGCTTGAATATCCTACTGGAAAACACCTCTCCAGAGTTCTAGTGGAGCGATTGAGCCTGGCCTGGAGCATCAGCAGACCAATACAAATGCTCGACTAGTACGACTTACGGCGATCCATAGTGTTCAAATTTTTCTTGAAAACACTGGTGGAATTGTACAGATGATCCCTGGAATAGAATAAGATGGCAGCCTCAGTCGTTTGATCATAGAGCGGGCACTTTTTGGGTTGTGCTTGAACGAAAACGTTCAACATGTTTATCGCATAAGATAATTGGTCCGGGTTTGTAGAACGCAGATTTCGCAAGATACTACTTAGAGTCAACTCTTTGGGTCCAATTGTGAGATATGTCGGTGCTAAACGTTTACCTAAGGTCAAGTTCTCCTACACATACGATCTTCACCTCGACTTGACGCCTCCTTGGATCGTCCTTGTCGAATGCGATGTAAAACTTGAACGTGTGAATTATCATCGAGACAAGAAGCCGAAGGAACAAGGAATACGGATTGCGAATTTGAGGAAAACAGAGGCTTCACAGCACTGTATAGGTTGTGCTTGCCATCGAAGGCTGCATGAGCGCGTTTACTGCAATGTCCATTCATCTCTGGCGACAACACTAACCTCCAACAGGGTTAAAAGTTTTCTCCTGCTGTAGCCTAACCATAATGTCGCGACGCCTCGCTGGACCGAACTTAACTTCAGTCTTCTGCGTCCAGTTTGCCTTGAACTCTGCAAGAGCCGTGAACCTTCGGATCGGACCTGATAGACTGATAGCTCACGAACCCACTATATAGAGAATCAAAGGCATCAAAGGCAGTCTTCACGATACGTCCTAGAGCATATTGCAAGAACGTCAACTCACCATGATAGTGTATAATCTTTGAGTTCAATGGCAGCGGAAAAGCGAAGGAATTGGTCCAGACAAGGGCTTTGCTAGGGTTTCCGAGCGTTCCGTGACGAGGGATCTGAACCTGCATTGCAGAACTGCTCGCGCTTAGGCGTGGGTCGCAACCCGCTTCCAGTCGTCCGTCGCGGTGAACCGAGGGAAGACGCGCCAGGTATGCCGTAAACACATGGCGAACATGTGCAACACGTGGGCGAACACAAGTTGCGGAGACTTTGTACATAGAGGACTGTGCAACAAGCGATTCGAACGAAAGCAGGTTTTATCACAACGTAGGTAGATACAACATGTAGCATTTCTCATGAAAAAGTCATCAGTGTTCGTTTACGGGCATTTTCTTCGCAGAATGTCTTGTACTTCCGTGATATTCCGTGCAATTTCCAGAGTCGGCGGGCTACCTGGGGCAAGCGGCAGGCGCTGCTTCGTTGCAACCAACGAAGTCTGAACCCCAGGTAATACTCGCGGAATGAAATCGGTAATGAGCTTGTCCTGTTCACATTGTTAGTGTTTTAATTCGTTATGGAGATGCGTCGCTCCTACCTCGGGACGAAGCAACGCCGACGCGCGTTGAAGCCACCATAGAGCAGTTTTGAAACCCTCGTCGTTCGGCGGCGTTTCAGATATGACGGCGGAAAGCTGGGTGTCCGTATTGATGAGCAAAGTGAAAGAGATACGGATATCAGGGAAAAAAACATACGCGATGGACGAGTGTCAATAGAACAGCTTGCGAAACCAACGTCGGACCATTCAATGGCATGATCAATTCTGGGTTCGTATGTGCGAGCAGCTCCCGAAGCTTCGATGGATCCTGGGTATGAAGTACTCCTAAGTAGATATCATCCCACTGGTCCGGCTTGATGGGGGGCGAGCGCTCTTGCGGAGCTGATTGTGGCGGAGGTTGCGGCATTGTCGCGGGATGAGACGCCTGTGGAGCCGCAATCGGGGCATACCATGCCGGATGCATAACGGGAGCCGGCTGCTGGAAATTAGGTGGATAGTTCGGAGGTTGGTGAGGGGGAGGGGGCATGTTTTGCTGCCGAAGGTGTGCGTTGGGCCCCTGGGGATGTTGCTGAGGATGCTGGGCAACCGACGGCCCGGGTGAATTGTGAAGTTGGGGTTGCTGATACTGGTGTAACGCGCCAGGCGGAGGACCAGCCGGATTCATGCTCAAGAATTTGACCTGTTCCGCGAGCGCTCGAACGGTAAGTTCAAGCTCCCTGATCGAGTTCTGCACCACGGTAAGTATGACGAGGGCTTTTGATATATTTTTGCAGTTACCTCTTGACTGCGGAACGCTTCCCCTTGCCATGCGGTCAACTCGCTCTTGACGCTGAGAATCTCAGTGCGAACTTCACGAAGTAACTCTTGATGCATCACAGAAGACTGCTGGGTGAATGCAGGGACCAGATTTTTGTTCACAGCGTCCTTGACGTGCCGATCGATGAGCGGAGTGAGATTCGCAGAAAGCATCTGCGCGAAATGGGAAGAGATGTCCGGGCGAAGAAGTAGCTTCTCCATCTCGACGGGCAGACTCTGTGGAGGGATCAGGCTGAAAAATTTTCTCGGGAGCGAACCACCTACTTGACTAATGTAGTCCACAAGGCCAGAGCTAACCTGGTCATTCAGAGCCGCCTTAACTTCTCTCTTCGTAATATTTTCGAGCGCAGGCAGAACGGAATTCTGGACTTCACTTTTCACCGCCACTTCTACCACACGCGTCGTATTGCGAGTCAGTTCTGTTGAAATGAGCTTGAGAATCTTCTCCTGGCGAGAGAAGTCTTCCGATTGATCGTGAGCTCGGGCGTCCTCCAAACGTTGGTCTATAGGGGGTCAAAAAAATGCTAGACAACGAATCAGGTTACTGACGTTGTTTGTCCATTTCTTTGCCAATGAGACGACCAATGCGAGTATGCAGACTCTCCTCCATCTTCCGGATCTCTCGACCGAGCGCCTGGCCCAGGACGGAGTCGTTGATGAGTGCAGCATCACTATTCTTGGGGTTCTTATCCTTGTCCTTGCCGTTGTCATCTTTCTCCTTCCAATTGACATTCTTGCCTTTCGCGCCTTTACCTTTTGCTTCGGGGAGGCGTCCTTCTTCCCGACCCGCGTCGCCCTCAACATCCTCAGACGGCGGCGTCCTCATGCGGGCCGGAGGAATGACGGGGGCAGACGACACCAGAGGAGGTTGAGCCGGCTGGCGGCTCTTGGGCTCCGAGGGCGGGAACTGCGAAGGAGGCGGAAGTGTATAGGAAGGGAACTTGGCCGGTGTCGAGGACAGAGCTGTCTCGAACCACTCCTTGCGGATCAAGATCTGGTCCACCCCACTGGAATGAACGGAGAATGCCACTAGGGCAAGTTCTCCGGGAGGAAGCTTCGCAGCAACGCATGCGGCGTGCGCTTCGTCCCCGTTCGGATCCGCTTCAGCAGTAAGAATAACAAAATGGATAGTGGGCTTCGATCCAGGGAACTCGACAACCTGGTCGACGTACGCACGAACTGTATCGTCACTACCCATCATGGACGGCTCCAGATGAAGCTTGAGAGCAATGAGACTCTCCCTCCGACAGTTCGCCACCCACAGGGTCTGGATACGGGAGTCGTAGCTCACATGTCCGAACATATCTGGATCTTCTTGGTTGCCATTCACGAACTTGACAGTGGATAAAACATTCTTAGACGTCATGGAGAGCAGTTGGAAGATAGTTCCATTTTTCCTGCCTACGACGATGCCGCCATCGACATAGGTCAAGGACGATGGGATATCTTCCCCGCGAATCTTGTGCGTATTGTACGGAAGCTTGTCGTGGATGTTCCAAATGATTAAACTGGAATCTTCAGAAATAGTGGCCAGAGCGTAATGTATGATGTCAAAGTCGAAAGCAACCAAAGGCTGACCCCACACAGTAAGAAAGAGATCAAGAAGTGGACATACCAGACTTACAGAAGGAATGGAGAACGCCTGCGAAATATGGGGAAGTTCTGACTGGGAGATGGGGCCATGAAGCGAGTGGACATTCGTCAAGTCAATCAGATACACCTTGCTGGGAGAAGCAACAGCAAGGGTATCAGGCTCTTTGGGATGCCACTTGACGGAAAGGAGCGCGTCCGAAGTGGAATCTGGACCAACTGGAGGCACACAGAGCAAAAGCTGGCCGCTGGTTGAAAGTCAATAAATGCAGTGAAATGACAGACTCTCTGACTCACGGAACATCGTCAGTGATGATGTCGGGCAACTCCCAGATCACAAATCCACCGTCTGAGGTAACTCCAGCCAGACGGTTTCCATGAACGGCCATGTCGCTGACACTGGACGCATTCTGGAACGTCGAAGGAGGTAATTGAAGTAAAGTGCGGTCACCACTCGACCTGGAGATCACGCGAACGCGACCTGAGGAAGATGAGACAGTATCCTGGCTGATGAATGAATGAAAGGAACCCCACCCCGTGTCATGGCGTATGCAACCCAATGAGTTGCCCCAATCGTTGTACCAGAAAGGAAAACTGGATCTTGCTTCACCAGCGCGATAGCAGTCGATTTAACTGCATCGCGAGAAGCCTGTACCTCGTCGAGAGGCTGAGAGACATCAAACACAATGCTCTGGGCTTGAGGACTGTGCCGAGTCAATATCACAACAGTATAGAGAGATCAACGAGGACTCACCTAGGACTCTGATTATTGTTTTTATTGTTGCCCTTGACTTGACCCATTCCCCTCCGGTTATAGCCTCCGCGCGGCCCCGGGGAGCTTTCCTTATCCCTGCGATTACCCCCGTTACCTCCCTGAGCATGTTGGCTGGCTGGGGAGTCCGCCACACGAGCGCGCTGAGCCGGCGCCTTCGGAGGGGAGGCACGCGGAGAAGCCGTCCGATTGGGGACAGGCTTCGACGCAAGCGGGGGTGGAGGGGCCCGAGACAGTTCCGTTTGCGAATAATCACTGTCGCGGTTGCTTAGATATGACTCGTATGCCGGCGGACCAGAAATCTGGGACGCCGTGCCGCGTGTGAGGTGCTCTAACAGATTGTCCACAGACTGTCGCTTCGGGTCGGAGAGATTCGTCCAGCCTCCAGACTCTTCCGTGCCACTAGAGACGCTCGGAGGTTGTACAGGCACGGGCTTCTTTTTGACGGAGCCCGTGGATGGCCCAGACAGTGCGTCAAAGGGCGACACGAACTCGAACATCGACTTCCGCGGAGACGGTGGCTGTTGCTGGGGCGGAGGCTGCTGCTGCGCCGGCGGCATCTGCGACCGCTGGGTAAGATCGGGGGAAGATTCGTGCTGGTAGGGCCTGTAGTCACTCTCTCGAGAGAGTGGGGCGTATGGGGGGGAAGGGGCAGCGCCTGCTGAGCTTCCACGCATAGAGTCGGAATAGTTAGACATGGGGGGATTTCTGAGGCGGAACGATAGAGGTCAGTATCTGCGAGGCGGGGCAATAAAAGGATGGCAAGGAGAAGTATGCGATATCCTCGTGTCATGACACGAGGTATGCATTCAGCAATGCAGAAACTATTTAACAACAAAGAAGAAAAAGCTCACCCAGACATCAGCTGCTCCAACAAAATCTTGCCTTGAGTCTCGTTATGGGTGGGCGACGCATTTGATCTGCTGGACGCGGACGGGGGAGTGGGAACTTGCTGCGGGTTGGTGCCCACAATGCCGCGTGGCGGATTCGTGGGACCGCTGAGCAGAGATAGAAGGGCACTCTGTCTGTCGGCATTGCTTGCATTAGATATGGATTGCGGCACTGGCTGCTGTTGTGGGGGCGGGGCCTGTGGATGGGGCTGCTGTTCGTCGCTGGAGGTCATTATGGGTGTCGGAGGAGCCGAGTTTAGATAAGGTTCAGATTGGTGGTCGGATGAAGAACTCAAATGGTGGAACAACGAGTCAATCTGGTTTGGAGAATCGTTATGAGAAGTAGAAAACTGCTGTAAAGATGGCTGAGGAGCAATTGGAGGCGTCGAGCCGCGAGAGAAAAGGTCAGCGGGGATCTGAGCATTGGCACGATTGTCCATGGTGTTGGTAGGAAGCAAGGAGCAATCTGCGGTACAGGACAATGTACAGGGCACAGGTGGTAGGACTCAAGTCCAAGTGTTGACTTTTGCGCGCGCGAGGTTATGTAAGAACCACGAGGAAAACACGAGGCGTATGGGTTCAAGGCAAACCCCGACTCCATCACAGCTCACGAGCTGCTTATCACAACATGTTCGGCCTCAAGTTGTCCTCAACGCTCGCTACAGCGTTTGGAATTTTTTTTTGTTCGACTGAGGTCGCAGGACATCAAAAACTAAGTACAATAAACCTCAAGGCGAGCCTCAGCCAACCGGTCGAATAAAATCACCGTCCAATCTTTGCAATACGATCTTATTTGAGCGCCACACTTACTACTACAGACATAGCTCCGTCCTTGAAAGCTTGAACAGCAGACAGAGTTGTCGAACGAGAAGAGGTAAAGCGTAGAGCCGGTCAAGGAATAAGCTGTTTTGATACATCGCGCCCGCAAAGGAGGGTGCCATTTTGACATAAAGAAAGGGTTGGGTGAGCGTGCCGCATTGCTGACAGTGAAAGGGCATCGTCGGGTTCATGCGACGCCAATTTACAGAGCGCGCTGTTGAGAGGAATATTGAGGGAAGTTCTGAGTGATCGATGATTCCCAGCAGAATACGATATCGATATGTAGACACCAGATCCTTGTAGCTTCCGAGTCATTACAACGGTCTAATTTCTGGAGGCCATAGCTGGCTGAGGGATTTGTTGGATGAGGGACTATGAGGGAGCGATTTATCGGATGATGGCATCATGCGGGAGTTTGTGGACCACCAATAGTGAGCGAGTGTACGTCAGGGGTCGGCAGACGGTGTTCCGGCCCGATGAGATCCCAACAGCTGCAAACAAAGCTGCTCGGCTATTTAAAGAGGGTCGCGATGGGATACCTCTCTTCAGCACCCCACATAAATCCAGCTCCAAACCACTCACCACTTTACACTTCCAATCCACGATGATCGCTGTGCGCCCCTCCATCCCTTCATCCACCCACCCAACGCTGATTCCTCCTTGACCTACAGGCCACCCAGACCCCCGTCTCTCAGGCTAGCTGCGGTAGCTCCAGCTGCGGTTGCGGCGCTAGGTACGTCCTCAGCAACACGTTCCACTCCAAAACACTCACCAACCTCTCCCCCTCTCCAGCTGCCAATGCAAGCCCGGCGAGTGCAAGTGCTAAATGCACCCCGCACACCATCCCCCATGTTATCATATCGTCATGACTTTGAAGAAGGAGAGATTGTATGATAGCTGTTGTACGCGTTGGCGCTAGTTCCAATTATGCCTATATTGTGACATGCTCATCCCGGGGGTTGTGAACGTTCATACGCCGCTGCATCTTGCACTGAGTTGCACATGGACCAGATCAAATCGATTCCAAATCGATACTAGAGTATCACAGTAACTGCTTCCCTGGAACTGAATGAGAAGCACTTCTCCCGTTCCACCCGTTCTGACTTACCAAGCTCCTCGTATCTCCGCCTCCGCGCGGGGTCCAGAACGCAAAGTTCGCCCAAAAGGCGTTGACAATCCGTCGTCATCTGCCCCACATCGACGGACGAAGCATGGTTCTTGAGCAGTAGTCGTTTGTAGTGGACAAGAGATTCCATGCACCCTTCGATCTCGTCAACAAGAATCAAGTGAACAGAAGGGAAAGGTCTCAACATTTACTATCCGACTGCTCATCCAGCAGTTCTTGTATGACGGCAATTTCTCGATCTAAAACGTCCTTGTCGTTGCCTATCACTCAAGTTGGTTATAGTAGACGAGATACCGTAAGGATTCCTACCTGCTCCCACCAGCCACCGATGATATATCCATACGCTCTGGTCGTTGGGATCCGTGTACATCGCATTCTGCACCAGCTCGAATTCTGAATATAGCACCCAAACGTTAGTTCCACAAAAAAAAAGGCGACACATGACTATTCCTTTTTCTTTGGATTTAGCTTCTTCAAGCTTTCCGATGCCCCATAGAGAAGACAACATCTTCGTCCGCTGATGCCATGCGCTGAAGTTGGAGAAGTTGGACTCGATTTTGCGAGTTGTATAAGCCAATTCAGCTGTCTCAGGTCTTGGGACAGGCATATTCGCGAGAACGTATCGTCTGTAGCTCCATGCATGAACTAATCATCAACAACAAACGCGGGATGAATCGTGAGAGGGCAACTCACAGTTTCGCGAATCAGAGTCGAGCATCTTATCCACTACGAACATCTCCCTATCCCAGTTAGTTTTTCTCCAGCCGTTTACGTCTCCTTCTGTGCTGGAGCCGGGACCATCTGGAACGTTCTCAAGGCACCATCGGCGGTGATTCCAGATCCAGTAGACTTTGGGATGCAGCTTCAGGGCGGCCGTGGTCATCGATAGATCGTCAGTGAGCAGATCATTGATTTCACCAGGAGAGCTAGGGCAAGCCGTATGAGCAGAACGTTTGCTTTCATTGTCTCACCGCGGACCTAGCTGGGAATATGCCTTGCAATAAAATATTTCTGCGGTAATTCCATGCCGTGTAGAACTCTGGGTTTATTTGGAGAATACGGGTAGTGAGATCAAAGGCTTTACGAGACCAATCGTCAGATGCTTTCTGGGAGTGAGGAGGTCAAGCTGATAATTCGCTTGCAGTCCCTTCCTAATCCAACCTTGAATAACAGTTCGTCGTTCAGGGCGAGATATTCCTTGATTTTTGACTGTTCACGCAGTTTCTTGGCGGCAGCAGCCTCTGGAGTTTCGCGGACACGTTTGACGCCATGCTAAGTAGGAAGCATAAGGACAGGGTCACGTTCTTAGAGTGAGAGGAGGACGCAGACCATGATGAGAGATAGGTGGTCGTGGTTTTCGTTCAAATTGCGCGATGGATTACCTTGCTTGTCAAGGTCTCTCCACCCTCATAATTAGCTAAGCAGCACATCGGATGTAACAAATTGATGCCCGGTTCTTTCCGATGCACAGCTTTCCCTCTCGTCCGAAACCACAACTTCCATTGGGTCACTAATCCGAAAACAATTTCTGCAAATTTCTCCGCCAAAAAGTCCACAGCAAGCGCGCCTCTCAAAGTTCTAGAAAGCCTGTTGCGAGATCCCCATCAAAGTACTTGAAGCTCGCAGCAGGTGTCCTACTTAGTCTCCCAGAGGCAGAGTAGACCAATTCCCTTGAACCTTCGCGTTACTCAGGATATTCCTGTCAGATAGGGATCCGTAGCGCGCGAAGGTTGGCTCACTCTCTGAATCTCGTCTGCCTCAGGGAGACTAGTCCTACTCAAAGCAAGAGAAGATCCGCTTTAATCCGGGCAACGACATTGCAACGACGGGAACGTCTCCTCAGTTGTGCCAGATCCTTGCTAGATCCTCAGGCTTTGCCGCTTTCGATCCTTTTTAACGTCGACATCCCACCTCCTGCAAGTCTGAATACATACCTACAGTGTTCAGGTGCTCCGGCTCAGGAGTCAGCTGCTAGTGCCTAAGTATCTCTTCGGTCGCTCCAGCTCTTACATTTTCACGACTCTTTTGGCAAGGCTTCCAGTCAACTTCCACAGTTTCCACTCATCCAATTGAATACCCCCATAATGTCAGATTCTCGCTGCAACTTGCCCGGCCAGTGTCTATCAGGCCTCTTCGAAACGTAGTCAGTCCAACAAATCACTTTGATTCGATTTCTACCTGACACGATCTCCGAGTCTGTAGCTGTCAGGGCTCCGAGCATCATTCAACAAGAAGACTGAACGACGCCGACCAGCAACAGTTCACTTTTCACTGCCGAGAATGGTCTCTGCATTTTTCATTCCATTTTCTGCATTCGGTGTAGTGCCGTAGTGCTAACTCTTGACCGGTGTGTTTTGAAAGTTCAAATTTTGCCTTCATATTTATGTGTTCACTGGCGGCGACTGTTGTCTCCAGGATGCTACGGACATTTGTTCTTATTGTGTACACGCAAGATGCCTCTTCCACGTCAATGATGAATCCGACCCGACAGCACGACGATTAGACCAAGATTAGACGACGCTTACAGCACCGCGCCTCGTTCCTCAACCACCTTCTATGCCGACCACAGTTCATACTCCGATATGTACTCCCAGACTCTGTTCTCTTTTTTCCAGAGTGTCATGTCCCGGACTCAAATCTTCGAGGTATCTTTTCGGCCTCCATCCCACACATTCAGCCCAATATACCGAATTATCGACTCGAACTACCTCACACTTCTACTGTGAGACCGGTCCATCGTCTCAACTCGCTTTTGTCTTCGTCGCCTGGGAACTATGTCTTCTGTCGAGTCCAGCTAGAGACAAATTCAACGTCGCTGTCGGCGTTCTCTGTCTGCAGGCTCGCTCGCCTCACTGCTCATCAGTTGCCAGTTTCAGTACATTGCTTCATTGATCTATATCCTACGCGCTGTTCTTACTCTGCGCAGCAGAATTCGTAGCTTCGATCTGCTCCAGGGACTCATTACATCTCTACCGTAGACTCTACGACTTTGCTAGTATTCTTTTACTACCCTAATTACAAGTCGCTAGAGCTTTACAGGTCGGCTTCGGAGCGGATAAAAAAACCTGAGAGTTCATCATGATCATTTCTTAGGTGCGGAATCGTTCCTTCAAGCAAGCAAGGTGCTCTTCCGACGTAGTCGGAGCTTCCTAGTGGTGTTGGTAAATAGAATTCAACATCATGGCATACTGCTTTTGGAGTTGAACGCTTTCCTGAGGTTCAACTACTTGAACGACAAAATATGCCGTCTGTGGCAGCCAAACTACCGTCGCTGGAGGAACTAACCGCTGAATTCCCGCTAACATATCCTGTCCCTACGCCGTCGACCCACCCAGATCTCATCACTCCCAATGATCTAACACGCGAGGAGGATCTTTTGCGCAATCCGTCGTCTTTCCGTGCATGGTGGTCAGCAATTACCACCACGCGAGAGGCGTTCAATGCCCAACTAAAAATTGCCAAACCTCCAGATCTCCCGGAAGACGTCGCCGCGTTACTTGGCCCTCTCGCGACGCCGCTTTCGCGAATATCACTGCAACGACTCACATATCTCTACGAGTCAGCTCTGGTTCAGTTCCCCAACTCCTTCAAACTATGGAAGTCCTACCTAACGATGCGCATGTCGTTTGTGTTGGGCCGCTTGGTGGTAAAAAAGAAAGCGGGAGGGAAGAAAAAGTTTCCCGAAATGAAAGACGCGTTGGAGGAGGAGGCAGAGGATCTAGAGCAGTGGGAAGGCGGACTCGACGGTGTCGTCGGCTGGGAGGAATGGAAATCTCTGGTCGCAACATTTGAACGCGCTTTGATGTGGCTACCTCAGGCGCGTCTGCTTCTTTGCAACTTCACAAACATTCGTTAATATTCTGTGCAGCTGCCTCGTCTTTGGCTCATGTACCTCTCCATATTCTCACATCCGCAATGCCCGTCCCTTCTCTCATACACCCATGCACGGCATACATACGACCGCGCTTTGCGCACTCTTCCGCCTTCCCTTCATTCCCGCATATGGGTCCGCTATCTTCTTTGGTCAGAGTCAAAAGGCGGCGCTACCACAGTGGCCGTATACCGACGCTACCTAGCAGTCGACCCTAGTGTAACAGAACACTACACTGCCCTCCTCCTTTCTCCCGCCAATTCCGCTCCTCGACCTCTTGAAGCTGCGAAGCTCTTACTCTCCCTGGCGAGGAAAGCCGCTCGTGGGGAGTACACAAGTCCGGAAGGCAAAAGCCCATATCAGCTCCTTGGAGATTGGCTAGACGTCGTCGAGAAATTTTCTGACGAGGTTGGGCTGGATGTTGATGAAACCGTGGCCTCAAATTTAGCCATCGCCAAGGCAGATGCTGAAGCCACTGCCAATGATTCCTCCGAACCAGCATCTGTGGATGGTAACCTCATCCGCTTCGCTGGTCCAGCCGTCCCAGTGACAACTGACGGCAAGACCACACATCCCTACGACGAGGATGAGGATCCCACCAGTCCGAGAAAACTGAATATCGAGCGGATCATCCAAATTGACGGTCTTGTGCCTTACAAAGACCAAGCCGGACGCCTGTGGACGGGACTGGCGACGTATTGGATCAAACGCGGCGAATTTGATCGCGCTAAGGAAACGTTTGAGCAGGGAATAGCAACAGTGTTGACAATACGGGATTTTACGCAAATCTTCGACGCGTATGCTGAGTTTGGGGAATCCCTGATCACCGCGATGATGCAGAGTCTGGAGGACGAGGAGGATGACGAGGATGCGGAGGAGACGAAAAAAGAACTGGATGTTCGGATGGCAGACTTCGAGGATTTAATGGATCGGAGACCATTCTTGGTTAACGATGTTTTGATACGAAGAAATCCCCATGATGTTCAGGAGTGGGAGAAGAGAGTTGCCTTGTGGGGCGAGGATGATGAAAAGGTAGGCTGAACGGTCTTTTCGGAGCAGGCAATGTTGACAGGATTTAGGTGGCGGATACTTACACCAAGGCCCTTGAGACGATCTTTCCTCGGAAGGCCACAGCAAATCTGCACCGTTTATACGTCAACTTTGCCAAATTCTATGAAGAAGGAGGCACGACGGGCCAAGCCGAGCCGGATCTAGACAGTGCACGGAAGATCTTGGAAAAGGGCACGAAGGTGAACTTCAAGGCAGTGGAAGATCTTGCCGAGGTATGGTGTGAATGGGCTGAAATGGAAATTCGGCATGAGTGAGTTGTCGTTGTCTTGCCTATCAGCACGTCGCTCACTCGATGTTAAGAAACTACGACGATGCCATCCGTGTTATGCAACGCGCAGCTGCAATTCCTAAAAACACGAAGATCAATTATCATGACCATGTTCGTCCTTTTGATCATGTCAGAAATTCATCCACTGAGCACTAGCGCAGTCACTCTCCGCTCAAACGCGACTTTTCAAGTCTCTCAAACTGTGGTCATTCTATGTTGATCTCGAGGAGTCAATTGGTACTGTCGAAACAACGAAAGCGGTGTACGACAAGATTCTAGAGCTCAGAATTGCTAACGCTCAGATCATCATCAACTACGCTGCTTTTCTGGAAGAGAACAAATACTTTGAAGAAAGCTTCAAGGTTTATGAGCGGGGCGTGGAATTGTTCACTTTCCCTGTATCCTTTGAAATCTGGAATATTTATCTTTCCAAATTCGTGAAGCGATTTGTACGCAGAGTCTTTGTTTGTGGTTCTCCAGACCTCTTACTAGCTTATAGGGTGGATCCAAACTTGAACGAACACGCGATCTGTTTGAGCAGGCACTGGAAAAATGTCCTGCCAAGTCTTGCAAACCTTTGTTCTTGATGTATGCCAAATTGGAGGAAGATTTTGGGCTCGCTAAGCGCTCCATGTCCATTTTGGAACGCGCTACTCAAGGCGTGGCAGACGAGGACAAGTTCGAGGTATGCGGCAAATGTCTCTCCACTTATCCAGTCTCAACGCGAAGCAGATGTTCACGATATATATTGCAAAAGCCACAGCCAATTATGGGCTTCCAGCTACTAGACCGATATACGAGAAGGCTCTCGAAAGTTCGTGTTTCGCTCCATAGCAGCCTACTGTGTGTTCTTGACTAACAGCTCAATTTACAGTTCTTCCCGATCGGCAAACCGCCGAGATGTGTCTTCGTTTCGCCGCGCTGGAGCGTAAGCTTGGTGAAATTGACCGGGCGCGCGCAATATATGCGCATGCGTCCCAGTTCTGTGATCCAAGAGTCAACCCTCAGTTCTGGAGCGAGTGGAATACGTTCGAAATCGAGACAGGGTCGGAGGACACGTTCCGGGAGATGCTTCGCATTAAACGGAGTGTACAGGCCCAATTCAACACTGAAGCTAGTTATCTGGCTGCTCAGACAATCGCAGCGAAGCAAGGGACGAGGATATCAGACTCGCAGGGCGAGGAGGCGACTGATGCGATGGCTGCAGCAGAGAAAGCTGCTGGCGCTGGACCTGCTTTCGTCGCTGCGAAACAGACCGCCCTCCCGAGACCTGAGGGGGAAGCCAGCGAGGAACCTGCTGCGAATGCAGATGAGATACATATATCGGACGACGAGGAGCTTTGATTGTGTGCTCTCGGGCTTGTATTCGTGTAATCGTTGTATTGTTGTTGCCCTTTTTAAAGTTAAGCTTTGCCTTAGAATACGAGCAGTCGCGTCCCAGCCTGTCCCAGCCCCTCAGCAGACCAAGAAACCCACGGTGACTGTTGACAGCTTGTCTCGATCCTTATCTTGCATAGACTATGAATAGCTATGAATGCGACATAGCGCTCAGGCCGCGCAGTATCAGCCATGCTTGCCCTGTTCCCTCTCTTGATCCTGGGGCGCTTTGCTTTCACATTGGCATCCATAACATTGTCTGAACAGACCCAAACCCCATTATATTCAGAAAGCAAATCGCAAGGTTTATACTCGGCTCCCTTCATTTTCAACAGCCTTTCTGGTTTGCTATTGCAGTGGTGAGAGCTCTCAGCTGGCCATCCGGGTAGGCATTCGCGATAGTAATTACCGCCCGTTCCGAGTCAGGCACAACACAATACACGGCGCAGGTTGTTTTTCACAGACTTTTCAACACAGTGTAGCTAAGCTACGTGTGCAGGACATTCAATAGTCCCCGGTATAGTTCAACCTTTCACGCTACTATACCATGCCCGGTCAGATTCTCAGCTTCCGCCTCCTTCGCCCGAGTTCGTAGCTTTCGACGTGGAGATGAGCTATGCAATCATGGTCTCCCGGCGAGGAGGGCATACGCATCTGGCGACATATCGAACAACCCGTCCTGCAAAGGTCAGACGCCTGCGAACTTGATACATCTTATTTTTTTTTTGAACTTTGGATCAGATTCTTTACTTGGATGGGATGTCTGCAGCTTGGGGACCGGGTTGGCTGGATTCGCAGCATATGTTCATTTATGGAATGTCGAACAACAGTCGCAAGGACACCCCAATATGGGATGATTTCGATCGCGCCGACAAGCTATGCAAGTGGGGTCAAGTGCATGAAGTCGAGGGGTTTGTTCGCATGGATGCTGGTTTGTAAGTTCAGTTGGTATCTTTCGCAATTTTGGGAATTGATGTTGTGGCTAGTGAGATAATTTGGTGCGATTTTGCATCGCCGACGCTTCAGCTGGTTTCGCACTTGAATATTACGCCGCCTGGGACGCCTGAAATGCCCTGGCGGCGTCCTGGTTTTCCTGGCCATGATTTGTTACCTCTGGATATGGAACTGCCGACCTCATCGGAGAACACAATCTCAGACGATCCCCCAGAACGTCCCCCTCGGCATAGACCTGGCGGCGGGGAGCCTCCCAACCAAGAACCTGGCCGAGGGCCCCCACGGCGTCTTCCACGGTCAGACCTCGCTCTGACAGGAGAGCTGGAATGGGTCAGAGCGGCATCTCGTCGCGCCTTCTCTCCTCAGCCTCATCTCACACTCTTCTACTCAGACATGGTAACATACTACCATCCGCGTCTCACGAGCCTTGCTCGCGACCGCATAGGGCGCCCCATGCACTCTCATGGACTCGTCAACATCTCCGCACAAGATGCACAGAGTGTTGTTGAACAAGTTGCCGATGTTGTCGCTCGCCGTGCCGCAGGAATAGGACTGGGAAGTGGCATGGACTGGGGAATTGTTGCAGGCGGTGTCGTGGAATACTGGGGCGACCGAATATCGCACATGCGCGCCTTACTAGTCAATGCTTTAGAGCCTGGCGCGAATACCACAGCTTTTCTTCTCCCTATCAGGACCCTGGCATATACGCTGCTAAACCCTCACATGCCAACCGGACTGACCCCCGATGCGTCAGGCTGGGATCTCTTCTTTGGAACGCCTTCGTCTATGATGGCGCCAAACGAATTTTCTACACCCAATAATATATCTGCATTCGAGCGCTGCACCACGCAAGCGACAGGCTTTCTGTCCGAAACGCAAATGACGCCGCAGGAGAGACTGTTAGGTCTTTCTGTAGAATCCGTGCTTAACCGACTTTGCAACGACGTAAATCGATTTCTCTTGTTGCCCAGATGGGTTTTGACACACCCCCTAGTTTGGTATCATATTTGCACAAAGTTCTGACCAAGTCGCGATCAAGTCTACAAACTCACGAACTTTCATTTTGCAATGGACAAGACGAGTTGAGGAACTCATGCAATGGCTGGACTGGCCTGTATGGCTGCGGTGTGGGGAGGTGTGTCCTTTGGACGTAAGTTTGGTCTTTCTTATTCTCTGTGGTTTAGGGTCAAACGACTTCAGCATGTTTGCGCTACTCCGATGTGGCCTATTGCTTGGGACGGTCCCTTGGAATCGAATGATCTCGCAAAACTCGTTCCGCGATGTATACAAATCGCCATATAAGTTATATGTATACTCTAGACTGACGGTGATAGAGCACTTGTAAAAAAAATTGTTGTAAATCTCGTTCAGATACTCAACTTGATAGAGCGCGGCAGTCCAGAGAAAAAACGTGTTGTTATTACAGCTAGACTCAGTGCGGTACCTACCAGATTATACGAGTAACAAGATACAGTGTGCGGGCGTTAAATGATGCTACAAGTGTACAGTGACATGTTGTTATTTTTTTCGTGCAGAAGACGGACCCAGACCGTTTCTATGTCGTGATGGATGATGAGAGAACTGAAGGCTGCAGGTCGTTTAAGAGCGCGTGGCGCGGACGACGTGGTGGGAACCAAGCATGACACCGCCGGTCATAACCCGGGTGACACCGCCTTGGTAAAGGTATGCCGTGGAGGTCGTGGGCTTCGGGCGGCTGATCGAAGCGTCGGCGGCAGCGGCTCTGGCGCGGGCGAAGGGAGGGCGGTAGGGGGTTGCAGTGGGCAGTGCCACGGATGCGACGGGTTTCACGGGCGACGTGGGGGGCGAGCCGGCTGAGGTAAGTGACTCTGTTGAGCGAGAAGTGAACTTCGACGAAGTCCATGAGGCAGAGTCCGAGTCACTGTCGTCTGAATCTGAATCGGACTCAAGATCAGAGTCAGAGTCGGGCTCGACGGCAGCAGTGCAAACTACTTGCTCGCGACGCATGCTGCGGACGCGGGCAGAGAGAAGCGTTGCGCGGAGACGCGCTGCGGTGTTCTGCTGGAGAAGGGGGCTTGCACCAGCTCGGATTTTGGTAGGCGTTTGGACGCGAGAGAAGGATAGGATGTTGCGTTGGCCTTGCTCGCCCCAGATGTCCTTCACGGCAGAAGATCCCAAGCGGACGCGAACAAAACCAGGTCCGTAGAACAGCAACACTTGGTCACTGCCGAGGGCTGCGAGCCAAGTAGGCCAGGGAATGCCTGCGCCAATGGACGCGGCGAGAAGAGGTTCAGGAAGAGTGGAGGTCTGATTCAGAACGAAAGTCGCTGAAGGGATGGCTGCGAGAGAGGCAGTAAGGATAAGCCTGGCGGAAGACACAGCGGCATCGGAAAATTTGAGGGGCAAAGGGTTGGTGAGGAAGGCAACGACGTGGGGGATGGCAGAAGACATGCTAAATCGACTGGCGATAAGAGAGAAGTGAAGCTGGGGGTAATGGTGAGCTGGAGCGCAGGAAAAGACAAA
Organism: Favolaschia claudopus; assembly: GCA_037176885.1. NCBI lineage: Eukaryota > Fungi > Basidiomycota > Agaricomycetes > Agaricales > Mycenaceae > Favolaschia > Favolaschia claudopus. The sequence continues at coordinate 1,324,804 of JAWWNJ010000055.1, read as the reverse complement.
TATATGCGTACAACGGTTGTGGCTTTGAGGGCTATATATGCGATAGAGAATGCGGATGCAGAGAGAGAATGTTTAGGTGAAAAGAACGAGCGTGGATCAGACGTTAAGTAGGACGTTAGAGCAGAGGGCGTAGACCAGGAGTCTTAAGGATCCAGTGCGATCCAGTCATCGTATTTATACCTAGCCCAGCCTAGCCCAAGATCAAAGTAACAATGGCGGCCGCGCTTGGTCGGTGATAGTTGTCGTTCAGCAAGCGGCTTCCATACACCGCTAAACAAAAAGAACAATTGAAGGACTGTCCAAGCACAACACCTGCCTTTGTTTCGTGTGGGGAAATCAAGAAGGCGGTCAAAGAACAATAAGAACTGCGAAAACAAAGTCATCTCATTATTCTCGCGGAAATCACCATGCTGTAACACCCTCTGCCAATTGACCGAGACTGACCGAGCCTCCGCTTCTCGGAGACGCAGCTACATAATTACCTCGGTAGCGCGATGTGACGGTTACCTCCAAGGCGTGGGATGTGTGTAGAATTCGCCTAGACTTGCTCTGAGATGATTTTCTATTCGTGAAGTCGAAAGGTCTCCGAGATGGCTGATTCGTGAACAGCGTCGAGAACGCGCCGGTTGGCAACGACCGACAGCGTCAAGCTCTGAGTTGTGCGGTGAGGGCCGGTTGATTCGGACACCGGAGAGATTCCGGGCCGCCAACGTCGTTCAACACGTTGAACCACCATGTCGCACAATTCGCAAACATTCAGAACAGCTCGTTCAAAGCCACCCCCGAGGGTCTATACCGAACCGCAACTGAATTTTCTCAAGAACTACCTGCCGGAATTTGAGAGAAGATCACTGGGACCAGTTCGCGGGGACGCGAAGAAATTCGCTCTGGAAAGAGCCGCCGACTTCATTGCAAGATTCGGGATTCCGGACGACGCAGACCTTGGTGAGGATAGGGATGCCAGGTATAAAGAGGTCAGTAGCATTTGTCAGGTCTTGTTGCGCCGAGATCGCTCGCGGAATAACACCATCTATTAAGTCCTTGTACAACTGGTGAAAATTACCTGTGAACGATACCGTCGATAGACTGAAGGCAAGCTTAGGTATAAAAACACCAGTGGAAGACATCGTAGGAAGGCTGAAGGCAAGCCTAAGTCTGCTAGAAAGGCTGCCGAGAAAGGTCAGGCTCATCGTTGACTGCATATTCGTTGGATTGACCCTCATACCCTGACAGCTACACAGCTTGCAAGATGGGACCACGCGCGTCCTGCCATGGATGAAGATTACTCAAATCCAGACACCTCATCGTCCCCAACTCTTACAAGTCCATATGCACGTACGGATAATACACCGACCGTAACCCCCTCGCCAACCGTGGCTGCTCGAATACCGATGCAATACTCAGTCCCAAGCACCCTTGCTAATGCATTGCAACCTTCGCCTTCCCCCCCTCCCCCACCTGTACCTCCACCTCCCATTACTATTGCCTCCCTGAGAGACGCCTTTCTCAACAACGTCGATGCGCCACTGCTAGCTTCCCAGATATATATGTTCGTCATGTCTAACCCGTCGCCGTTAGCCCTCAATCCTGTCATATTTGCACTTTTCCAAGCCATCTCTACCGAATGGGAAAAGAGCAAAACCCCACCGAATCCCTTCCTAACGCGATATCTCGGAGCCGTGACATATTTCAGCGGCAACCTTATGCACGGAGGTGTTTCGGGGCCAATTGCCGGAGCACGAGCTCTTCAGATGCAGATACGCAAGGCTGCAAGGTGGGTGCCCACCGGAATCCCGGATACACGTTCAATGTCTGCCACCTCTTCGTCGGCCGCTACGATCCCGCAGACCACTTCGTCCATGACACTTGAACTGCATCGAATGACCGTGGATCGTGCACGGCGTAAGGAACACATTCAATGGGCTCGCATCCACGCTGCAGCTCTCGAGGTCGGGGTCTTCACCTTTGGGTTTGAACTGCCTAATGCTGGTGTGGATGGCGCTTATAACTATGCGGAAAGTCGCGTTTTTAGTGATTTGATGGCTCAAGATGCCCCTTGGGAGGAGGATGAGGTTGATTGGGTGGCAGGAATGCTTGTTCTTCAAGCGCTCATCAGGACGTCTGTGAGAGGAGACACAGGAAAAAGTCGTTTTTATGGTAACTTGCTCAGTCTCTACGAGCAGAGGTGGAAGGAGATGAAGGACGAAGGAAGGCAGGCGGTGGTCACTGTGGGTCGTACCGTGTTCCGTCAAATATACGATGCTGACCTCCGTCTTTAGGAGGCTCTTTTAGCAGCCAAGGCTGATCTTGCAAGGCTAGCCGCTTGAGATCAAAGTGCAGTCACAACGCATGATAATTTGTCAGCCAATTCTCATTTTCTTCAACGTGGCCGTTCTCATGCTACATAGATATTTATTTATATGTTCCTTAGAGCCATGCTTTGAAATACGCAACGACGCGTCTCTGCACATCCTCCGCGTGCTTTCGTTCCACGAACCTGGTCCAAGGTGATTAACAAATGTAGTGTTTATTTTGAATTACTACTCACCCGTGAGGTTCTCTAGGATAGACAACCAGCTCGGCGGCCTCCTTCCCTCTATCGCCTGCCCGTCTCTTGAGACCGCGCCAAAACCCAATCGCTTGTCCCACTGGCACGCGCTCATCTTTGTCACCATGCAGAATTAGTACGGCAGTAGAGACTCCAGCAACAGAGTGTACAGGGCTGGTCTTGCGTTCGGATTTCTCTGGTGCATCATGATCCCATGGCACACTCCCTCCAATAGCCGCCTTCCAAGTTCCGCATAGTCAGCAGTGCTTCGTGTAGTCACGGAGGGCTATCTCGCGTACCTCTAGTTCTGGAGAGCCTGACTCCATAACCATGCCTTCCCAATTCGTCGCACCCGCCCCAATGATGGCCGCCTTATATCGGTCCTTGGACTTGGTGACGCCCCACGCTGCAATCGATCCGCCTTGATTCAAAGTCGTCAGCTCACGATAATCAAGCTTGCATCCTCTGACTGACCGTGACTCCAGCCGCCGACACCAAGGCGTTGTGGGTCAGCCACCCCTCGCTTCACCATTTCGTCGACCATGCTATCGCAATCTCCCCAGTCCAACACGCCCACTCCCAGGGATGCTGCCTTGGCAAATTCGTGACCGCGGCCCTGACCTGGAAATGGGTTCGTTGGCGGGCATGAATTCGTGCGAAAGCACTCACTTCCGCGATAATTCGGTGAGATAACGAGATACCCAGACCAAGCAAGGAGCTCTCGCCAGTTGCAAAAGTAAGGCATGTAATCTACACCCGCGTTTTAGCATTCAATTTCTTTCAAGGCCGGAGGATCTACCTGGAATCATTCGTCTGCGGACAAACCTCGTTAGCAGCTATTTTCACAGAGGAAATTCGGTTTCTCACCGATATGGTCCTCCGTGGAGGAAGAGTACAGTCGGGAGCTTCCCCGATTCGTACCCTGGCGGATACCGTACCAGACCACTCAACTGTGTCCCGTCCGCAGCCTTCCAATATACGACCTCGGTTTTAAGCTTTGGTGCTTCGGCGAGCCAATTCAGATGGGACGAGATTTTGACCCGTTTCTTCAGCACTCCCTTGCTGTCTACACGTATGGTGTAGGCGTTCAGTGGCTCGTGACGGATAGCGGAGCTCAGAATGCATGCGAAGAGGTAGGTCACCTCGCCGGAAGAGTCTACCACACGCCGCGCGTCCCAGGCACTGAACCATATTGCGTCGTCCTCCGTTTCAAACATCTTCACGGTGGTGCGGACGTCCCCTTCCGCAGAACACACAACCACATCCATATGGGTGTCGATGTCGTTGCATACCTCGACCGCGATAAAGCCTTTGCCGTCATCTGACACACCAGGTTGCATGTTTACTATGCGAACGGCGTCTTCGGTAACGCCATAGAGGCGTGTCGTAACACCGTCGCCGGAGCTGGAGAATGGTTTTCCGACGGGATTGACGAAGAGTGTTCTGGCGTCCAGCGTATATGTTGGCACATAGCTCTGCAAGTCGGCGATGTGTCCGGAGGCAAGCCAGAGGCTCTGACCTGCGGGTGTACGGGCGTATGTCGCTACCGGAACTGGGACAGAATTTTCGCCCTTGATCGCAATTCGCTCCACCACGATGGGCATCTCGGTGTACTCGGTGCCCTTGTTCTGCCTCATGCGATACAAAATCTCTTTGCTATCGGGGCTCCAGGTTGCGCTCTCTACCTGCAAATCGTCTCGAACGCCTTTCAGCGCTGAGGTTTCTCCTGTCGCAAAATTATAGAGCATGATGCGCGAGAGAGCAACCTTCTCGCTGTACACCCTCGCGTCGTACTTGTCCTTTACTCGCGTTTTGTAGGCTTCGCTCGTCTCTGCTGGGCTGAGAAACACGATCCACTCGCCGTCTGGCGAGATGTCGAATCCTTGCACAGTTTTTCCGTCCGTTTTGATCGCCCCAGGAACTGTGTCGGCCGTGTCCGTCGCGAAATTGAGCGTGTACATTGTCCCTGCCTTTCCGGGGGTGTCGCGATCGCTTAGAAAAACGATGCGCTTTCCGTCCGGGTGGAACACGGTGCCGCCATTGAAGAATCCGCCAGCAGCGAGGAGACGAGCAGAGTTGGGAACGTCGGCCTCCGCGACCCAGAGTTCGGTCTCGGTGCTGGCACCGACTTTGTATTGGTGTTGGTTTTGATACACGATGTGCGTGCCGTCCGAGCTAATCCGAATCTCGCGCACTTTCCCGGACGCTGAAATACGCGTGGCGAGGTCTTGTGTAGGGTCGTCTTCGACTGCTACGCTGGCGCCCTTTGCTGGTGCCAGTGGGGAGAATGAACCGTCCGGCATGTGGAGGAGGGGATATGATTGTGATTACCTCTGCTTTCCTTGGCTGCAACTTATATAAATGCATTGCTCCAAACGGTGGGAAGCGCATTCACGCGGCACCGCGTCTGAGAAGAAGATAATCCCATAGTTTCGTCTCCGTGACAAATGGCTGCAGAGGCGATGGTAGATCTTATCTGATAACTTGGAGATGGCATCGATTGGCAGGGCCCAGATTGGCTCGCTGTTCTTTGGCAAGGTGAGATATGTCGCTTTCAGCCGTGAACAGGGAGACAATGAGCTCATATGTACACGACTCGATGGGCTGAGTTGACTGGAAATATTGATTGAGCAATTGCAGCTGGGCGAATAAGAATGAGGATATCTGTTGAGTTCTTCATGCCCTCGCGAGAAAAGACGACGAAATCGGTGGTCATAATGTCGTTCAAAGGCTTCAGGCCAGCAAAAGGTCTCATCCAGGCCTGGCATGCATATTGTATTACCTGCAAAAGAAGTTGCCAACTAGTTTGAAGGCCGTGATTATGATGCTATCTCTTTGCTCTGCTCTGAGTCTGACTCTGTATTCCTCTGTCTGCTCTTCTACGTCGCAGTTCTGCAGCTGTCTTCAAAATCACAACCTCCGTCGTGACCATCTTCGCCTAAGCGTCATATCTTAAAGCAGCCTGCACACTGTATCTATTGCTGCTGGCCGCTTTGTCCTTTGCAGGGTCTGCTTTGCACCTCGCTGCAGAGTCTGCTCAAACGCTGCCATCGGATTCTGTCCGTCGTTTCCAACTCTCGCTGGGAGATTTCCCAACTCCGAGCACGTACATAAAGGAAGCAAATTGAATTTGGTTCGTTATGGTCCCTGTTGACTGGCCGATAGAGCCAGGAGAGAGCGGTATATTCAATAGTCAAACAGCTGTGGCTTTGCTGAGTATACAGGCTTTTGCGGGTTGTGATCGTTATTCTGGGAGGCTCAGGGAGTGGGTGGCCAGGCTGGTGTTCGTAAAGTCACGCTAGGTCACAAGTTCTACCTTCGACCAGTTTTGACCACCACCACTTTTTCGTCTCAAAATCGCAGGGCTGAGGCCCCTCGAAAACTTTAGCTGCCCAGCACGTCGAAAGCACCTGAACCGTTCACATCTTCGTGCCTACCCCGAAACTCCACCAGCTTTCACGAGGTTGCATTTTCTTGAGTCATGCTCGAGTCTCTGGAAGCAGATCGCGCTTTTGTCGCGCAAAAAGATGCCGAAATCCGCGACCTTGAGGCTCAAATATACGCTCTCGGACAATCTATATCTGCCCTCCTCGCTGCCAAAGAGCCGGCACAAGCACGCCTGGACGCGTACAAATATCCAGTCCTCACTTTACCAAACGAAATCATCTCGGAAATCTTTCTACATTTCCTTCCGGCTTATCCCGACCCTCCCCCGCTCACCGGCATCCTCTCCCCATTACTTCTCGGCTATATCTGCCGTCCCTGGCGCAGAATCGCACAAGCTACTCCTGCGCTGTGGCGAGTTATCGATTTGACTCGAACGGAGATGCGGGGGAGCCGGATGAAATTAGGCATTCCACTCATTGATTATTGGCTACGCAGTTCGGGCGGCTGTCCCATTTCAATTCACGCCACGGATTACGAGGACTCGGCGCCTATGATATCCGCACTCATTCCTTATCTCTCTCGTGGGGAGCACCTTAAATTGAATGCCAAGAATGCCTCGCAGTTGAGTGTAATAGAGGCTCCTATGCCTCTTCTCCGCACCCTGCATTTGAGTCTCAGCGAGAGCGTTTCTGTCCCTCACATCCTCCCGGATTTCCCTGTCCTGCGCACAGTCGTCCTTGAGGACCACGCGGTTCGAAGCATCAGCCTTCCTTGGCCACAACTCACTTCCCTCACGCTACAAGACGCAGGTTTCGACAGCTGCTTGACAGTTCTACAGCAAACCAGGAACCTCGTTCACTGCACGCTCCGAGGCTGGATCCAGAGCGCTCCCCATACAGAGGCAGTATTGCCTTCCCTGGAAACCCTGGTCATCGAAAGGGGAAGCGACGGCATGATGGAAGTTCTATCATCTTTCAAAACCTCTGCTCTCCGCTGCCTGGAACTCCCAGAGGTCTTCATTCGACCTGTGTGGTCTCTTGACGCCCGTCGCATTACAATGCTAAACGATTTTATTGCGGGATGTGGAACCAAATTCGAAGAGCTGCGAGTAACTCAAGCGTCATTTGCTGCCTCAGAGTATCTCGCTGCATTTCCCTCAGTTCCCGTACTCACAGTTGACAGGCTATAATTACAGGTGTATATAAGTAAGTAGGGCATGTAGCTCAAAGTGTGTCGAATTAAAAGCCACAGCAAAAAGCGTACGGAACCGTGGAATGCGTAGGTCAATGCCAGATTATCGGGGGCACAGAGACTTGTATATTGCGTCCCAATACGCCGAGGGCTAGCCCTCCCAAGAGTGTTTATGATCTGGTCAGGATTTTTCTTCCTGCACCGTTCTATACGCAATATTCTCAGGCGTTCATCGGCAACTATCTTTCCAGCACTGCTGCTCCGACTCTGGACCTCCCCATTCTTCTGGTTTCTTGTACATACGCTCGGCGAAAGTTCGATCATTCTATCTTGGAATACCTACTTCGATGCTGCGTCGACTGTTCACTATATCTTCTTGAGCTCGACACTCTGTGCCTCACGCTCCTCATCAGTCAGTCACTTTCACCTTGTCTCCAATTACGATACATACGACCCTTCTCTCGCAATCTTCATAACTGTGCTCTCTGTTGCCGCAATGTGGGCTCCTCGCCCAGTCGGCCACGACGATTCTCCCCCTTTTGGCGAAGCTTTGTTCGAAGCTTGGAAAGCGACAGTTTCTTGCGATTTGAAAGAACAATCACGAAAGCACCAATGACGATGCTGGAGGCAACTCTTTTGGTCTTCGTAACCTCTTTCAACAGAACACTCTACCGTTCAAGCGACGGAAGACTAAGAAGAACAAGCAACCTGCAAGCACGCGGATCAAGATGAACGGGACTGCCCCCACCACACCCTGACGACAAGTGTTCCCCTCTTCAAGCAATTCTATCTTACGGTCGGGTTTACAGCCTTCCACAACTCAATATGCTTCAAACTTATCCGCTCCGAGTCAGAGGTGCTGGCAACCGTCCTGTTGGGTGTATGTATACTTGTCTACTCGGCGCTGACCCAATCCCTAGCCTCTCTGAAGGACGACCACAACCGAGTGAGAACAAGGACGAAATTACTTCAAAAAACTTTATGTTCCCCTATACCAGCGACAAATCCCTCCTTCTCCATTCTTCAACTGTCAGCGACCATGCAGCTACCAACTTTGCTCAGCGCCCTGTCATTGACAAGCGTCGTCGTCTGTCAATGGGCACCTCTTTGCCCCGGCAAACTGTTCCGCCGTTCTCTCTGGCTACCTTATTAGTATTCATTCGACCGGATTCTCGTCTCTCGACAGCCAAGTCTCGACGCCGCCCTCGGTGCTGCACTCCAACAATAGCTGTCGGCTCTCGATTTGGCTCTGAACAAGGAATGCAGTTGTTGCGGTAAAAAACCTCGTCCCAATTTACCTCTTTCCTCCGAGTCGATGAATTGTGATGCGGTTCAAAAAACACATCCGATCAGTGTCCGTTGGGTACCCGAGTTTCATTCCACGGACGACCGCGTCGCGAAGCGCATCACGGATGGTTGTTGCGCGGTTGTGGACCCTCTCCTCGAACGTTCGTCGCGAATATCTCCTTTTCGAATAGCCACACCATTCCGTTGATCTACTTATCCGCATAAGGGTTCCTGTGGCGGCACCATAAGCGAGAGTGATCGAGCTCGAACGAAGCGTCTGGTTCCAATGAGTACATACATACATACTTTCCTTGCCTTTGTACAGGAGACTATTGGGAGATTAGATCTATATATTAAGGACCGACAGGAAAGTTAAGAAAAGTATGTAATTTTAAGGCAGAAAGCAAAAGGCATGAATTCGTCAGCAATTGACCGTGTTGCATTCGTATCGCGTCGCTTTACGTCAGTACATCCTTCCCATTTTCCTCTTCAATGGGTCCATAGCGTAGCATCCAGAGAGAGAAAACAGATTACATGCGACCCTTGGCTGCCAGGGCTTCCTGCCTCTCCTGCAAGTCAATGACGTCGGCGTCCCGATCCTTGGTCTCAGGGATGAGGAAGGTGAAGGGGATGCAGACGACGGCGACAGCGAAGAAGAGCCAGAGGACTTTGTCGGCGCCGACGTTGGTGCTCATGATGGAGACTGCGAGAGAGGCGATGATGGCACCACATTTACCGCAGGCGGCGGAGAGTCCGTGACCGAAACCGCGTACGCGAGTGGGGAAGACCTCGGCGGGGACTGTGTGTCGCGAAAATCAGCAGGCGTGAGAAGAACACTCGAGTTGATACTCACCGACGAAGGTGGTCGCGTTAGCACCAAAGTTGAAGAAGAACTGGAGGAAGATGAAAGCGGCAATGAGGCCGCTCGAGTTCTTCTTCAGTGCCTCGTACTTTCCGGCCATGGCAGCGAAGATAATGGCGTTCATAACAAGACCCATGATTTGGATCTTCTTGCGTCCGAAATACTCGATCGTGAACAGAGTGAAGTAGTAACCGGGCAGGAAACCGCCAACAGCGATGATAATGTTGGCGACACCCTGCTGCCAGAGGAACTCCCACGGGTCTTTCGAGTTGGCGAAGCCGAGGGCGCTGATGAAGATGGACTGGTTGAGGGAAATACCGTAGAAAATAACGTCGAGCAGGAACCAGGACATCGTGGTGCCAATGAGGATCTTCAGGTGGCGCCACTCGGAGAAGTAATCGCGGGCATCGCGCCATGCGGCGGCCTTGGCAGCACGAGTGGCAGCAATACCGGTAGCCTCCTCGGCGGCGGCGGCGGATTCTTGGTCAGAGCTGTCACCATCGGCGAGCTTTTCATTGGGAACTTTGTCCACTTTAACACCAGCCATGTTGCCTTTAGCAATGAGGTTGGGGTCACCACGGGCTTGCTGGACACCCTTCATACGAGTGGACTCGGTCATGGCGAAACGCTGGAAGATAGTGATGATGGCGGGGACGAGAATGACACCAGTGTAAATACGCCAGAGGGAGTTGAGCTGACTGGTGTGGTGGTGGTGCTCGACGCCATTCTTGTAAATGGCCATGAGGATGATAAAGACGAGACCACCGACGAGGGCACCCCATCCCTGCATAGCGAAGATGAAAGTGACCATGGTACCGCGGCGGCGGAGGTTGGCGCGGTCAGCAACGACGGAGGCGGACATTGGGTAGTCCCCACCGATGCCGATACCCATGATTGTGCGGAAGACAGTAATGTATGTGAAGATGTCCTTGCCGAGGGAGAGCGGGGCAGCGATGATCAGAACGGTGGCAATGGAGGTGAGGATCATTTCAATTCCGTACTATGAGATTGTGTGAGACTCCGGGGACGAGAATACCGAAGGAAAAGTGCCAGTACTTACCACAGACTTGCGTCCGAAAACATCACCAGCGAGACCGAAGCCAATTTGACCAATGACACAGCCAATATTTGCGGAGGCTTTCAAGACACCTCCTTGCAGAGGTGCATTGGCAATTGTACCGGATAGTTTACCGTTAACGACATAACTACGAAGGGGAAAAGCAAGAAGAGAGATGAGTATTTACATAGTAGCCAATGAACAGATTGCACAACGCAGACGCACTTTAAAATAACGACGACAAGGTTGATGTTGAACAAGTCGTAGGCGTCGATGAAGAAACCAGCTGATAACGATGATTAGAGACCGGAAAGTCGGGGTGGGTAGTAGACGAACTGGAGGCGATCAAGAGAAGCTTGAGCTCGGGCCAGGTGAGCTTCCAGCGGGACTGGTTCTCGCGCTCGACAGCGGAGAGACGACTCTCATCGAAGGCGTCTGCGGTAGACATGGGGATGTTGTACACACAGAAAGTAAAGGGAAAACGACAAGGGTGGGGAGACGGGCGGACAGGGAGTCGGGCATATATATACTGCCATTGACTCTAGTCGGACTAAGATCAAAAGGTCGGCTAAAGCGGCTCGCGTCAGTTCACCCACGTTCGATTTCATAGACATGTGTAATCGGCTGTTATCCACGCGCAGCATACATCGCTACGGACTATCGGTCCTCTCAGCCTGTGCTTCATCCAAAAATCCCACAAAGATCATGACCCCCGTTCTGACTCTCTCTGGTTCCAATTCACAAATAATTAAGCACGAAAAGGTTCACCCAGGCACGGAAGTAAATGTAGAAGCATGTCAATGTCCGCCGCAATACCCAGTCACACGACACCTTGTCCTCTTTTTTCCACTCGAGTTTCTGAATAAAACACCTTGTGAATCGGACTACGGGACAACGGCGGACGTGTATGCATCCCAGAGCACCAGTGTAAGACACTTGCAACGCGATGAATCGTTCAACCGTCGTCGGCAGATTGAAATACCACCCCGAGCTAAATCCGTCGTTTGGTAATCGGGAGACTCCGAATCGCGGCCAAGTCCCGGTCAAAGCTAGCCGACTTTGGATTAAAGGCACAACCTCTATTTTCGTGTCGATTTGAACGTTGGGGAACGAGGGTCGAGTGCGCACACGAGCGCACAAATAAGCGAATCGTTGACGGGGGCGTCTCGACAAATGGGGTATAGCCGTCGAGCTCGGTCGCTGTCGGTCCACCGCCCAGCGCACTTGGCGCATCAGTTTTTGGAACCATGAGGTAGGCCGCGCCAACTGGCACGCCCATGCCAAGGCTGTTCGACTGCCAATGATCTAAAATTAGACCAACAGAAAAAAGAAAGACCACAAAAGGAGCGGCACGCACGTTGCTCGCCAAAGCGGCGGCGCCGTCCCTCCGAACAAAAGTGATGAGGGGGGGAATGAATGTGAGCGGCGGCGTACCCTTGGAGACAACCGTTGCCCTCTCGAACCCAGCCTCCATAGCTGTAAGCGGTGGAAGAGAAGTTGGAGACAACTCGAACAACTTCGAATGATGATAATTCAAGGTCTTGTCATTGCTGTCGGTGAGAATCACGAACAAACATCGACCAGGCAGTGGGACAATCGATGAACTTGCTCGTCGATTGAGCGGAGAGGGATATCGAGGAGCCAATGGGGTGCGAAGGTCGGGTCAAGTCGTACGAAAGGAAGACGACAAGGTTTTGAGGGGAAGAGACTCTGTATTTGAAATGAAATCAAGAGCTCAACTCATTTCACCGAGATTATCTGGGGAAGCTGAATGAATGCGAGAAGAGAGTTGAAGTGCGGTACCAATTAATTTTGCATGACAAACGGGTCAAGTCGCATAGAAGACTGTATTCAAAAAGCTCAAGGACGGGACGGGACTGCGGTAGTCAAGGGGCCAACGATGAAACATGAAGCTTCGAGGAACGCGAACATATGTTGAACTTTGAGCCGGAGAGAAACAGCTCTTGCGGCGCGAATTTTCTGGAGGAGAAAACGAGCAAATGGAGGACGAAGCAGCGGAATCTCCGGTGTGATTGGTTTTGCATGGAGAGTCGACAGGAACAAAAGCAGCAGATGCTATGAGCTTTGGTCTTACGCAGAAACCCCTTGAGCGTCCAAGGGGCCCACAATCCCGTACAATGACAGTGCACATGTGTGCCCATTTTGAATCGGAATAGAGAGGGCTGTAAAGCTGTAGAATTAGATAGAACCGGGATCCGGGATAATTATGAATCCCGGCAGATAGCAGAGGCATCGACCGAGAGATTGAACTTCCATTGAATGTGTCCATTGTTGGAAGGCCAAAAGAGTACATTTGGATCGGATTTCGGCCCACCATGTTGAGGCAGAACAGTAACAGAGCGTAGTTCATATCTCTGCAGCAGGGGATCAAGAATAAGCGCTTAATAAGCAGTCAAATGACTAGAGTACCATACAACCAGAGAGAGGTTGCCAACGAGGAGAGAGGCGCCGAAAAGGCCGTGAGAGATCTGTGATGGTTCAACCTGGTTCAACTTGTGTGACTCTGTCACAATCAGTGTGACATTTCGCGTCCTCTCGCGCCCACACTTTTCACAGCGCTACCAAAGCGCTACTTGAAGTAGCTGGACTCTGGCGGCGCCGCAAACTTGCAAAATTCTCGAGATCTTTCACGACTCGCGGCTTTGTAGTTGACGACTCGTTGTCCGTCCGACTGCTGCTACTCGGTCAACTACGAATTGCTCAGTGATACAGTACTTTCGAGTCCACCTGGTTTCCTTCAAGTCACTGAAATTTATCTCGCCACGTTTTATGGCCCTACAAAAATTGCATGAACAACTTGTCTAATTCTCTACAAATCCGTCACCCAAGTCCCCCATTTCAGAGTACGATTTCTCTAGATTCGGATGCCATGGTTGGCAATCGATCCTTCGTGGGCTTCTCGGTTCAGTGTCTCTGGTATTCGGTTGCTTCGGTGAAAAAATGAAGGCCTAGCCCTCGAAAAGGCTCCAAATACTGCTTTGTCTCAAAAATTGCGGCGTACTCGGAGGACCAAAAAAATCCCTTTTTTGTCAACAACCGCGCCTTATGTACTTGCTTTCATTCATGAATAGAGGCTCTCTCGTCCCTCTCGATCACCTTCTGCATGCTAATCCTCTGCCTTCACACTCTTCTCTGAAGTCGATTGCTCCCCAACGACGCGCGATCGCGGATGCTGGTAAATCTGAGACCTGCTCGTGAAACCTCCGAATCCGACCATTTGTCTCACTTTCGAATGCCTTAAATGCGGCTCGAATGCATCCCTCTGACCTCACTCATTTTTTACAACACTCATCTCCATCTTCTCGAAGTTAAAGCTCAGCGACTCACCTTGACATCTTTCCATCTTCGAATCCGAATCCCCTATCATGTCTTGCTCTAACTCCCCCCGTAAAATCGCTTCGAAGGAACTCCCTGATCTCACCGGGATGCCTCTCGAAGACGTGGAGCTCCAGTTGGTTTCTCTTCTGGGTTCCGGAGCTTTCGGGAAGGTCTACAAGGCGCGTGATACCACCACGCCCGAGGACGACCCTACATACTTCGCCGTAAAATGCATGCAACGGTATCAGTCCAACACTCGGGGATTGCAGATGCAGCAGAACGAGCTCATGGCCCACACCATGGTGAGCGAACTCCCCAACGTGGTGTCGATGTACGGCCATCTCCATGTCGGAGAATTCACGTTCGTGGTCATGGAGCTCTGCGACGGTGGCGATATGTTCAGCGCCATGGTCAAGCGCCAAATATACCGCGGCAAGCATGAGTTGATCAAACAGGCGTTCGGCTCCATCCTGGACGCCGTTGAAAGCATCCATGCCAACTCGGTGTATCACCGAGATCTCAAGCCTGAAAATATTCTCCTATGCGACAGCGAGGGGACGGATATCCGTATTGCCGACTTTGGTCTGTCGACCCGTAATGCTATTTCCAAGCAATTTGGAACTGGCAGTCGCTATTACATGAGTCCAGGTTCGCTTTCATCCACCTCTCGTTCGCGGCCGTTTGCTAATCTTTTATGCAGAATCAATGGACAAAGAGTGCGGATGTTACTCCGCCCGTAGTAGCGATCTTTGGGCGTTAGGTGTTATTTTGGTCAACATGATTACAGGTCAGACATCATTTCTCCATGATATTCTGGCGTCTCCAACCATAAATTCAGGCAACTACCCTTGGCATTACGCCGACCTGTCAGACGCAGGATACGCTGCTTTCCGTGAGGACGAGGACTATTTGTTGCAAGTCCTGCCGATTAGCAAGGAAGCAAACCGTCTACTGCAGTGGTGTTTTAATTCCAACCCGCTCCGCCGTCCCACACTTGGCGAGCTTCGTGACGCCGTTAACGGCATCGAACAATTCTCAGTCAACTCTGCTCCTTCATCATTACTCTCGCGGGTTCCAACACCCCGCTTCCCTGCGGGCGCCTCTGGTACTCTCGAGTGGGAGACTGCCCCTCCGCCGTGCACACCTGGCGAGTGTGGGACTAGTTCGACGGCGGCCTCACTCGCTCGCATGCCGCAGCCGGAGAAATTCTCCGAATTTGTGGCACGGACTTCGTCAGCCCAGTCCTCGTTCGTGAGGCTCGCTCCTTCCTCACCCTACTCCTCGTCCTCCTCTACCCTTCCGCCGTCGGGATCGGATACATCCCTCTCTACCGCCGCGGACTCTTCGCTACCTGGTACGCCCCCCAAGATCCCCTCAGACGCAGACCCAGCTGTAGTCGCTGTCGGGAACGGAAGCGACCCTTCCATCATCACAAGCCTCCCTATAACCCTCCCCGCCCTCCCGAAACGTGCATACCTCGGACATTTCCGTCTTCCGCACGCCACGCAGACCGCCATCCCATTCGGCGGCAGCAAGCCGCAGGAGGTAAAGCCGACCGGTCAGCCCTTTCCGACTGTGGCAAGCAACGCCCGACCAATGCTGCCCACAAGAAGGCAATTTCTGCAAACGCGGAAAGCGCGGGCATAGAGAGCGCACAAGGGCAGTGAGACTCCAGGGTAATAGAATCAGTAAAATACAAAAATACTCAGAAAAGCCCTGTCATGTACGCACGAATGTTCTCAATACAATCGTTCTGCATGAAAACTCCGTTCAGAACCAAATTCATTGTTGACCAGGGGAATCATTTGGACGCAACATCCCATTTCTCCACTTCAGACGCGCACAAGTCTTCCCAAACAGCTTCCCAGCTGTCTTCTTCTAACCAAGGCTGCTCTGCCCACTTTGCCAGTGCGTCTCGCGCATCTTCAAAGGAGACGGAATGGCTCCGCAGAACGTCCACCAATTCAAGATGCGTAGCGAGGGAGCGGTGATACGGTATCAAGAGACTCGGAAGGGAGGTGACTGGAAGAATAAGATTCATTCGCTCCGAGAGGTTGAACTGAAATCGACGCACCAAACTTTTCAAGCGGCCAGGAAACCCATAGAGGTTCTTCGCTAACGCAAGTCCACCCCTTTGCCTTGTGCGCCTCCACCAGGATTGCCTCTAACCCGTCAATCACAGTGTTCATACGCCGGAATTGTTTTCG
Organism: Favolaschia claudopus; assembly: GCA_037176885.1. Lineage (NCBI taxonomy): Eukaryota > Fungi > Basidiomycota > Agaricomycetes > Agaricales > Mycenaceae > Favolaschia > Favolaschia claudopus. The sequence continues at coordinate 1,308,926 of JAWWNJ010000055.1, read as the reverse complement.
CTGCCGGGTCTTCAATGTCTTGTACAGATCTTGAAAAGAGGTGCAGCTCACCAGCTTGCCAATGACGGCGTCCAACTCTGCTATTCGTTTCTCCATGAGCGCGATCTTAGGACCGACGAGACGCGTGCGTGGCAGCTGGCCATCCGGGATGAGCGCGAGGACATTGCTACAAGAGCAGCAACGGAAAGCAACAGAACCGGCGAAAATTTGATTCGTGGTTCAAGAACAAACTTGCATAACCCACTCTAGTTCTGTACGCGTGTCGACGAGGCCTCGCGCGGATTTGAGACCGTCAATGAGGACAAGATCGTCCCAAGTCTCCGCAATGGCGCGCAATTCCTGCAGCGCAGCACGGGTTTTTCGATGGTAAGTCGATTCGATCGACCTTGAAGGAGAGCTGGGGCCCGGGGAAGACCTGGATTGTTGTTGATGGTGTTTCGCGGGAACAGGAGAGGAGTTTGGGGCCGAGGGACCTTTGAAAGACGCGAGACGGCTGCTCATGATGGTAGGAGACAACAACAGGACAACAACAGAGCTCTGATACACGACCGAATACAACTCTACACAACACATGCGGACAGCTACCTAAATACTTGTAAAAATCCCCTACAGCCAAAAGATATAAATTAGGTGTATAACTAAAGGAATGTCGTGAGTGTATAATGAGCGATAGCCTAGGCGTAGGCGGCATAACAATATGAGTAGATCAGGAGCAGTCGAGATGCATCACAGATACGTATGAACGCGACGGGATGTTGCGGGAGAAAAGCGCACGCAGCTCAAATGATGACTGTGTCCATGGCATTATAACGAGTCCGTTGTCGGTGTCGCGCTTTTGGGTCGGAAGAAATCAAGCCAGATGACAAACGCGAAGACGGCAACCATAGCCAATCCACCGCAAATTATCGAGGCACCAACGATGCCCACTGCTGCGGCCTCTGCCGCACTGAGCATGATGTTCGAGGGGAGACACACGGTCCCCAGCGCGCCCGATATCGAGCCCAACAGCAGCGTAAGAACAGCACATATCTGTAGCCAGTAATTGAATGCACCGGGGTAATTGGGAAGATTGAAGACCCACCGCGTACGTCCCATAATTCAACACTACCGGCCAGACCGTATCTTCATCATCGTCAAAAAAGTCTTCAGGGTCGGGAGGTTTCGTTGGGAACAACAGGATGTACAACAACAAAGCGAGAGGCACGGCGAGGATCGCTCCGCCTGCAGCGCCGGCGCGGACCGACGATATCAGAGGGACATGTCCATAGTGCGCAGGATGTGCGGCGCGTAGAGCAGCGTGCCCACAAGCGAGATATATTACAGAGAGGACGGGAGGGATAGGGAGAAAGCCTGCGAGAAGTCCCGAGGCTTTGAGGGGACTTGGTATGGCTCTCTGTGAGCGACGGGACGGAGGGCGCCGCCGTGCAGAGGAAGTTACAGAAGAAGCATGGTCAAAATTGGAGCGGAAAGGAGCGTTCTGCGAGAGCGAAGCGGGTCCAGTGAAGCCGCTCTCTGTCTTTGGTGCCGTCCCGCTCGTCGACGTTGACAAATGGGACATTAGATGTCCAAACCGAGGCCAAACCAAGTGAAGGAGAAGGAAGAGTTGCAAATACCGTTTCCATATCACTCAGCATAGGGTTAGGGTTGGAAACTCAGAGGAAGTATCTCCACCAAGATCTCCACAGTAAGAACGTCGATGGTCGTTACTCATTGCAGATAAATTATTAAAGTGTACAGGCATTAAGCAGAAAGAACCTTCCCGCCGCTATCGGTTTCAACCGCTGTGGTCGAGGTATTCCACGGACCCGCATCTACATGTTAGGAAGTCAAAATTAGAGATCGCTTCCAGCAAACGAAAATCTGAATCATACCGCTCAGAGAGCATCCCCCGGGACAGCTACACTTCCCACCAAACTCCTTGGGTAAATTATCTGCATCGATCTGCGCCAGCAACTTGTCCTTGTAGCCGCTGCCGATGATGTCAATCTTCGCGACCGTGACCTCGTCTAACCAAGGCTTGATAAAGCTCCACACGGTGGAGAACATGAACGGTGCGTTGATAATGTAGAATTTGCCCATGCACTCGGGATATTGATCCTGTCCTATCTTGGAAGCCTGCATCACGTAGTCCTTGACGCGGTAGAAGTTGGAAAGGGAAACATTATGAAGGTCCATTATGGTGCACGAAGTCTCTACTGGATGCCCTGCTGCTGCAGAGCAAGCCGGAAGTCGTTCAGAGAGGAATTTCTCGTATTCGAGGACAAATCGTTTGATTTGGCGCTCCTGTGTGGTGGCGGCATAGAGTGCCTTCAGGTCGAGGAGGCCGAGACGCTCTATATATACCGGGCGGCCATCCTATAGCCCGCATATAAATCCTGAGGCATCTCTTGGTATCATGTTCCGCACCTTGTCGTTTTTGTGATAATATTGCGGATAATATTTATCGACCTCGCGGTGCTCAGGGAATTCAAAGTTTCTGTGATGGATCGCCATGAGTATCTACCGATTTATGGTTAAGAGCACGCACTTGACAATGTCTTCGACCCCGAAGTCTTTCCGCCATTTCTCGTTGTTGAGGAACATCTCCTTCGCCTTTGGTACATCGAACTTGCGGGCACGCAAGAATCTGGGAGGGGAGACTGTCTGCAAGGATACACATGCGACTGCGTCGTGTATACCTCAATAACGTCGCATCGCTCATCCGAGGCTCGCCCTCGATGTAAATCCCCTCCGCGATCAGCTCCTTCTTAATCTTCTCCAGAGCATGTTGTTGTGGTACGGTGAGGTTTCCCAAGCGGCCGGGCGGAGGTTTGTAATTGGGGTCAGTGATTCCCTCAGGGAGTAAACTTGCGCTGGCGGCGGTAGACATAGGTAACAGATCAAGCTAAGATGTTTGGCCTTGCTGGCTCCATAGCCATGAATCATGATTACCGTTTTCGGGTTCGTTCCTGTTACGGCGATACGGACTTTGATCTTTAAATGAAAACGGAACATCATTATATTTACTTCAGTCCGTAGTAGAGGTCCGTACACAATACAAGTTCATTTCCTACGTGACTAGGAGTTGGGATCGTGATAGCAAATGTGAACATCTAGGCGCTACAAATAGTCCCTCCGTGTAGATAAAAAAATGACAGATTATAGCCCCGACAGGTTATAACAGACCGAAAGCACCCAATGTTAGAGCCACAACTGATATTAACATCGTATCAGGGGACGTGGCCAATGCAGCTGACTTCGACCCGGGAGCTGGGAGGAAATGAGAAGAATCTGACTTTTGCTGTTCGGTGGATTGCTGAAATCAGGTCAGACCTGCGCAATTAGGATATAAGAGTGAGGGAGAACCTTGAATGCAGCCAGACCAACGAGGATTCCGGAAGCAAAGAAAACAAAAGCAACAATGAGCCAAATGACGCCCCAAACTGTAAGATGGGTCAGCTTCTGCGTTATAACCGACTTGAAGGAGTGAACCTTGGGATGGAAAGCAGCCGCATATCTTGGCAAATGCCGATGCGTCTGAAGAATTCACTTTTCTTGCAATGGTATCGTCTGGGGATGAGAAATACATCGATCAACATCGTACACCTGCTTGATGAAAAATGGCTGACCCACGACGTCCCAGAGGACATACATGCACGACATGACGCCAATGAATAGAACCTGACAAGATTACATGTCAAGCGACACGATTTAACGCGTTAGACGTACGAGATATCTGAGAGCAACGCTCTCTGCGACAAACCAAAAGAGTATAATCAAGCCAGCCATGCCAAGAATGAGGGCCCATGTTCTATCATACAGCTGTCAAAATAAGTAGTCGACAAGAAAGAGGGTACACACAATAAATTCCGCCTTGCCCACCACAATGTAAATAGGAAAAACACCCCCAGTACGATGACGGCGACTTTAGAGGCGTTGGTATCAAAGCCACACGCTATTAGACAAGCACCGATGAACGAAGACCCCAGATAGCCAGCGGGAAGTGTTATCCAAGGAATGCCGCCAGACATGGATGTCGCGCCGCCCTCGTCAGCTAGCATGGTTGGAAATGGTGAATTGAGCCTGTCAAGTTTCCGGTTTGACTAGAAAAATGATACTCACGGTCCAGTTCAATGGAATGTATACGTGCACAAGTAAGTACACCTGCTATAGCATGGCTCATCTCATGAAAGCCCACGGTGAGGAGCCTGGATGCACGGTAAACATAACGGACATGGAGCCGAGAAGAATGTTTTTCACTTGAATGGGTATACTGAGGAGTGGCACATTAGATACATTTTCTGTAAGCCTGATGCTAAATTCACTCACTGATCTTGTTTAGTATTGGTACATGCCTGCAACGAGTGGTCATTGGAAACCATTGTTCCTCGACATTGTTCAGAAACGCACCACAAAATGGCTATAGCAATAATATACACGCCCGCAACAATCAGAGTAGTTCGTTGTGTAGCATTGGGCCGCAACACATCTATTCTTTCATGATGAACACTATAAAAACCAACGGTAAATGAGACAAGAAACCTTCTGCGCTGCGAGCGACGTGTTTTGAAACGACGGAGGACACGAGGGAGTGAATGTGAGAGCCAGTATCCTCTAGGTCGCGGGCGGCATGCTGCAGTACGGTGGGAGACATGAGAGAGCGAAAGCAAGAGTGTGCGCTTGGCAAGTTGCCGCGGCAGTGCCTCGGCGCAGTATCCATTTCGGGGAATTTTGATTCGGACCTGTCAAAAACAAAAATTTCTCTCGACTTCACCGCGATGGCCCGCAAACGCAAGAACAGGACCCATCTCAAAGGCGCCGCCGCACCAGCAACAGCCTCAACAGACGGCGTCCCAAAATCCTTCATCATAAAACATGGCCCCGTCGGCCATTCCATCGCCCAGCTTGTCCGCGATTGCAGAAAAGTAATGGAACCCAATACTGCAAGCCGACTACGAGTTCGTTCCTTCATTGTTCCTGAGTTGAAGGAGAACGCATTCGATAGTATCTCAGGAACGAAACCGCAACAAACTGAAAGACTATCTGACTATGGCGCCTGCGCTGCAAGTCACCCATTTACTCGCATTTACACTTACTCCGATTGCGCCGTCTCTACGGATAATACGGCTTTCCAATGGTCCGACACTGAGCTTCAGGATAGAGAGATACAGTCTCATGAAAGACATCTTGAATGCTTCTCGAAGGGCGCGAAGTATCGGGATGGAATACCTCAGTCCGCCTTTAGTGAGCATATTGCAATCATTCTGCCCATATCTTTTTCACATCCTTTTCCATAGCTTGTACTAGCGTCTTTTCCTCCACCAGGCCCTACAACACCTCCACATCTCACCCTCCTCATGAAATCCTTCCAATCCCTCTTCCCGCCTCTGTCACCACATACGCTCGCTCTCTCCTCAGCCCGTCGCGTTGTCCTCGTCGCATATAACCCTGACCGCGGGACCGTCGACTTCCGCCACTACGTCATCACCGTCAAGCCGTACGGTGTTTCCAAGCGCGTGCGGCGCGTTTTAGAGGGCGCCACGCAAAAGGCGTCCAGTGGAATTTTGGATCTTGGGAATGAGAAGGATATTGCAGACTTTTTGCTCCGGAAAAAAGGCGAGCCTGGTCCGGATGGCGGGTATGAGAGTGCAGCGTCGTCGGGGGCGGAGAGTGTCGCGGGTGATGACGGAGATGCTGTTGACCTGGCATCCGATTATGTTGGCAGGAATAACAAGAAGGGCCAGCGGAGGGCAGTCAGGCTGGACGAGATTGGGCCGAGGATGGAGCTGCGCTTGGTGAAGATTACCGAGGGCGTCCCAGGGAAGGAGGGCAGTGTCATTTATCACGAATTTGGTGAGAAATCCTGGTTTTCATTCCATACGGCTTATTGACTCGGAGCAGTGAAAAAATCCAGGAAAGAGGTCGCCAATTTACAAGCCGCACACGCCGCCAAGGAGAAGTTGAGGAAGGAGCGGAGGGCAGAACAGGAGCGCAACGTGGAACGGAAGAAAGCGGCAAAGAACAAGTCGAGCGGAGCAGGCGAAGACGACGAAGAAGATGAAGATGAAGAAATGGGAAGTGAAGGAGCAGAGGAGTTCGAAGACGATGACAATGGTGACTGGGACGAGGAGGAGGAGATCAGTGAAGGGGAAGACTCCGAGATGGAGCCCGAGGACAGTGAAGAATCGGAACCGGAGGAGGAACAGAGACCTCCGCCAGCTAAAAAAGTAAGGCTAAAAGGCAAACGGTAGTGTATCTTGCGATTTTTTGGGGGCGATTGCTGCCATGTAGTTTGAAGCTCGAGCGCTGCAATGAAATATTGGAACAGCTATGGAGACGTAGAATGCCAAAATTATGAGTGAGAGGGTGGTTTTAATACAGTTTGAGGTTGTGAAGCTACACCGAAAAGCTTTCCAAAGAAATGCTGGGTGCGCATCTTTACGCCTTCCCAGTTGTCGAGTGCAGGTCGTACGTCAAGAAAGAATGACGGGCCCGCACCAGGCAATTGACTTTTCCCAGTGTAAAAGTCAATGATATACCTCATCCTCAGTCCACATCGCTCGACAGTCCAGTCATGTCGATCGAAAGGCGCAGAATACCTGGAATTCGATGAGCAACGAACACTGGTAATGGGATCAAGTCATTCACCCCAACATCATCTTCCAGCGCGCCCGAATACTCTTCTCATCCGGCCGGCCTTTGAAAGTGACTAGCTTGACGCCTCCACATGCTTCGCCCCCTCTACCAGCCTCCCATTTCATGACCTCGGCCCAGGCGCGCTCGTTAACGGCATTATGAATGGGCACGATGGTTTTCATGTCGGTCGCCTGAGGATCGTGATTCTTTCGCGCCATCGCAGCGAAGAATTGAGCCTCTGAAGGATAGACCCAGTTCCCATCGCTCGCACCGGGAATGGAGGACACCTCACGCGACGTCGAGAGAGAGGTGGACGCCGAGGTGGAAGGCTGGTTGGAAGAAGAAGAAGAGAAAAGACGGGACCAGACAGAAGGCTGTTGGGTATTTTGGCTGGCAGAATCGACTGGGCATTTGTCTTTGCCTTTCTGCTGGGATTGGGAGTGGTCAACTGGACAAGACATGGTCTTTCCACTCAAGTCTCGTTTTGATCGAAATGTTGGCAGACAAACACAAACACTTCCTCATTTGGACAGACTACCTCATCCTTGCTCAGCAATGTAAACTTGCTTACAGGTCGTAAAACCGCTCGTTTGCAAAGTGAAGTGCCCAGAACCCGCGAAGATCAGGAAGACCGCGAACAATATTCCATTGACCAAGTACGTCGTACTATACGTACTGACAAAAAATGAGTTGAACCCTTTCGAGTTGTCCAAAAAATAGTTTGATGACGGCTGCGACCCCGAAAAAAAATTCACAGTATCTTGAAGGAACGAACGATCTCTGCCCGCACTACTGGAGTACTGAGAGCGGGTGGGAATGTAAGGGAAAAAATAACCCAACGCAAAAGTTTGGCCGTAGGCGATTCCTAAGCTGCAGTTTTCAGCGTAAGCATGCTTATGTTTGACTGCTTTAAAGATGCTGCCATCTGGTGCTATAACAAGTGTAGCGCGCTTCGCGGCAGAGCCCACTAACTCTAACTTAACTCACGCAAATTGCATGGACATAATCATATTAATATTACTCGCATATTGTAGACAAGATTTAACGCGCATAGAGAAACATATTGAATTCAGGCAATTCAGGCACGTCTGAGCTGGTTGTAAGTATATATCGGAGGAGGGAGATTTGATCTGCTCACTTTGGAAACGTGATTCCACGCCACAATCTCCCCCAGTCGATGCTATATTTCACTCGATATTGTTGAGAGGAAAACTTCGAGTCGATCATGCTGTTGATCACCGGGACCGCAATAGGAGCGGTGAGCATGACAGTCTTGCACATCGGGCATTCGAAGCTCTTACTCAGCCACGATCGAATGCACAGAGCACAAAACATATGACCGCACGGCGCTCTATAATGACCTTCAAACAAACGAGATGATAAAAAGTTAAGAGGGACCTACAGTACCGGGTGGGTCTTTAAGTGTAGGCATATAGGGCATCTGAACGGGTTGTTTTCCTCCGTATCTGGAATTTCGCGATAAGTACGACCTATTCTTCCGATGATGAAGTCTTCCGGGACCGCAGTCCTCGCCTCGTGCGTCAGACACCCATATCGTTCAAAGTGTTCCTTGATGGTCATAGGCACTGGCTGAGGTCGGGGTTCTTGGCTGCGGCTAGATGAGGGAACGGGCTGCCTGGTCCTTGCACTTGCGGAAGTGTTTGCAGACGAAGCGACGGGAACATTAGACCGCGCAGGTACTACAATTAGTTGAGTAGCTGTTTCAGAAGTTCAACTGAACAGCACGTACCCGGGCCTGATGCTAATCCAGCACCGAATTCCTCCTGTGTGATTGCTAGGACCTCTTCGTCGTCCTCATCGTCGTGATCGATCAATACGAGCGGCGCCGATTTATCCGAGTTGCGAGGACCGTTTGGATTGAAATCGAACCGCCAGCCTGGCGGTGGCACAGGGAGCCACTTCAGACGTATGGTTTGGTCTTCATCCTCTTCGCTCGACTCCGATGGAGTGCTGGCTTTCTTCTTCTTGCGAGGAGAGCGCGTCGGAGCCTTGTTTTTAGTCTGCTTCGGTCAGATCAGTTTATTAGCTCTGACTAAAGCAACCCACTTACCGGCGTGTTCTTTTTGCTCTTGGGCATCTCAGTCAGGGCAAGTCAAGCCGGTTCAACGTGTAAGCAAAAGAGGGCGTGCAGTGCGGTTTGTGACAGAATGTGTCGCATCTGGTTTCTCACGTCATGTCATATCGGTTGGTCCGTTATCGGCTGGTCCGTGCGTCATCGCCTCATTAATCAATCTCCCGCTCTCCTCTATCCATCTCGCGTTGATATCCGCCCACCCATCTTCTGGGTCCAACAATGCCCGAAATCCTGGAGGCGGGATACTTCTTCCCCTACTTCATCTTACTCTTTATCATCACGATGAACCTTCTTTCCTCTGACAACCTGCGTGTAATCGGGCTCTGGTGCGATCTGACGAAGAACGAGCACAAAGAGTGCAGTCCAAGAGAAGAAAGGCTTCTCCACCAAGCATCTTCACTATCCAAGACTGCTCTCCAGCGCGATCGCCTCGCCCAATGGGCAAACGATCTCGAAGATCTGGCTGACGCCATACCGGACACTCACGGGCTTTTAATCCACCAAGTAAGCCTACACCGGCAATGCACGTTGCATTACTGATGGCTCTAGGTTTGGGAGGGCCTACATCCCCCGATTCGCCGTCAAATATCGCCCAATCACGCTTCATGGGCTTCTTTCTGCAACGCCATACGAGATCTGCAGTATGGAGTAGAGACAGTCCCAGAAAAATGTGAGCGATTGGTTCACGAACGGATTATCATTGCTTAAAATGAAAACATTAGTGCCTGTGCCATGGCACAGACAACGTCTTCCCCTATACGTTCCCTATAAGATAGGCGATCGTCCCTCTAACACTCCTCTGGTCGTCGAATTGACTGCGCAGATGCCTCACGTCTATCGAGGCAGAGATCCGACGCAAACACGGATTCCTGACAAGAAGAAGAATAGTAAGAAGAAGAATACTAACGTTGGCGACGTGGACTATGTGAACTATGCTAGCGATTCTGGCTCTGATTCAGACTGGGAGTCGGAAGTCGATGACAGCGACGGTGAGGTATACTCAGATGCCGACAACGACAACGACGGAGTGTCGTCCGAGGCTGCACCCCTACCGTCTTCAGCTACGAACACCAAGAACAACAAACAACGGAGTACCAGTAGCAAAGCAGTCGGCAAACCCTCGACGGCGGTGACAGGTCTTATCGAGCATCGTCAACCGTTTGCTTACCTTCCCTTTATGGTTCTTAGGCTGGTCGAGTATCAACCGCCGCCACCACCAGTAGCACCTCAACTGCTGTTCGAAATGGACGGAGTCAGTCGCGAAAGTCACGTCAAGCGGCTGCCTTCAATGCGTTATTCTTCGGCCCAAAGGCAACGGCCGCTCCAGCTTTTGCAGAGACTTCGCATGCAGGCACCGCACCTGCACCACCCGAAGCGCCCGCTCTGACTACAGACAAAGCGCCCGCTCTGACTACAGACACCGCGCCCAATACGACTACATCCGCATCAACTCCACCACCTACGCTACCCGTCCCACAGCCGCCTGCACCCGCCTCTGACAAACATTTTACGGACTACACCAGATATTACTGGCCGAAATACGTGTTTCCGGCTCTCGACGTCAGCGGGCCACTTCGATCGATCTCCCAGGTCGGACTGAAGCTCAAGGGACTCCTCTACGATGCCCGGAAGACCATAATGAATATGGGTACAGCCTACTTGGAGGTAACGGATCGTTTCGACTGTTGTACCGCGCCTTACACTATCTAATTCGTCTGACTGAATAGATTGAACCGCTACTGCACACTTCGCCTCAGATTTACACGACGAAGCAATGGGAGGGAGTAATTCGGGTACCTAGTTCGGTACGAATGCACAAGTAATCGAAGTTCGGACCTGACATTACCCACAGGATCGCGGCTTCAAAATCGGTCTTGCTATACAATTCCCAACCCACGTTCTGTCGCTCAATTCGTTCGATAACAACTTTAGGGTGCGTTGTACTGAGGTAATCAGTATCGACGCGCCACTCTGATAACTACTCATAGATTCATTGGCGGACGCCAGAAGCGGAGAAACTACACTACAAAACGCGATATGTACCAGGTAGTACGCGAGTTACCTTTGGTATTTGTTTCGTTAATACCAGCTGTAGATCCTGTATACGATTATCCCGCCTGGTGTACTTACACGGCAAAATGGCTCGCGCGACGCCTTCGTAAACCTAGCAAGACCATGACCTTAGTGGCAGCGCTCAGCAAATCGGGGAAGCATCCTTTCCGCGGCCTAGGTAAATACGGAACGAATGATGTTATGGCCATCGCAGGTCAGATTATTCAGTTCTCTACCCCTTGATTTGTTTAATCATATCGGCAGGATTCTTCCCATGGATCCTATTTTATACTGTTTTATCAAACCCCGTCCTTTTCTGCATTTTATGCGAGGCTTTCATCCAGTTTATCACGCCAAAGGCTCTGCAAACCAAGTTCGTACACTCTCCCATATTTACCCGACTCAATGTACTCACTCTCCAGCAGTTCTTACATACAATCTGCTCTTCGGACCAACCCCAGACCACCTCAAAACAGCGGAAACCCGGATTTCGCGCTTAGCGTCACCGACGAGCAACGACTGCAGTGAGTTCTGTTATGCCCCACATACGATTCCGGGTAACGAACAGTTCCAAAGCTACGCTGAATCGCTCAAAGTACACGGACGCAAGCGCGCTCACGTTACGGAGTTGGAGGCTACTTTGATCGACCAGTACAACGTATGCATTAACTCTGTTGGTAACTGCATCATTAACATTTGGTGGCCAGCAACACAGCGTAGCGTCCTGGCAGGACGCCGATGCACAATTGGCCGACGCGTTGTCACAAGCGCAAATACAAATGATGCTCACGAAACCATCGGGACAGAAGGGCAAGAAAACAGCCTCGCGCGCGCGTTCAGCACCTGGCATCTCGAAGCCCTCCGACTTTTTCACTTGTCCCCGCGAGCCTGTCGGCCGCCTCCCGTCGACTGTTGCTTTCGATATGTCATCCATTCGATTCGCTGTCACCCAGTACGGCCACTTAGGTTCCGTGATAGCAGGGTCAGCCTGGGACAGTGTCCTCTCCGAGCTGCAGAGTACTATTCCCCTAGTCGTCAAGCAAGAGAAAGAGTATCGGCAGCTCACCAGGAATATTGACGATGACGCCAGCTGCCTTCGATTCAAATCCATATTGCTGCTCACAGCAGGGGAGATAGACATACTCGCCAATTCGTTCCCTTGGGAGGAGAATCCGATAATAACTTATTATCGCACACATCCGACTTTCTTAGACCACGGTAAGCTATCGATCCATTGTGATAACCCAACTCACCTTACATTCAGAGTCTCGCATCCACTCAAACAGTCTATCGTTGATCCGACAACCCACGAGATGGCGCGAGACTAAGTTATTCAGTACCGCCAACCGAAAGGGGTATACATGGTCTTTATTCCGTCCCCCTTTCATCATTTATCAGCCTAAACAAACAAAATGGGAAAAGTAAGCCGTACCTAATGCGCGGACAAGCAACTGTTGACGCGAGCAACAGTGCCGACGAACCCCCTCCTCCGATCAAACCACCGGTGCCCATGTTCACGTTGGAGAGTGAACACACCCGAGACGCCTATACCTTCTCGCACGTGAAAGAAGAAACGAAAGGATATACAGTCGGCCCTCACGACTTCGTGGGGCACGGACATTACATTAATTTGGGCCGCACATCGTATTTATCGAGACTCCCTTTGATTTCAAAACCTTACTGACCCGCATTCGCAGATTCGTTGGCCTGTGCTTTTGGCACGAGTCTCTGACACAAGCACAAATGCTTGCGTTGATTCGAGCTCGCGACGCCAAGACCCGATATGTAAAGGGTATGCGGAAAATGTCCCTGGCTGACACCACCGCAGAGAAGAAGTGGCGGACTTCACTGAAGTCGGACTTCAGAAAGTCGCATGCATCAGGTACTCAAATTGAACTCGACTCATACATTCGCCGAGAGCGGAAGAAGGAACGGGCAGGACTGTTGGATGTCATCAGAGTCCTTTGCCAGGAAGAAGAGACAGGAAAGAGACAGAGAGGAAAGAAATCAAGCCCGAGAAACTCCGCGCGAGTGAAAAATCGGTCGCTGATAAAGACTCTGGCAAAGAAATGGCATGATATATAGCAGATATTTGTTGTACGAACATTAGATGTAATAACTCCGCATTCCAGGACATATTTTGGGTGTTGAGGTGAACGAGAAAGCTGGTACCAGCGAAAAAAATTATATTGGAGCAAGGACCCTTTGCTCCATCGGCGCGGTCGACGGCGGCGACACTCGTCGAGCGGAGGGGGCGGAGACGATGCTGACGCATCGTTTGGGACGGTGGATGCGCCGATTGGGTGGTGGAGTGGAACAGGGAGCCGGTACAAGTCAAGAAATGTATTTTGGAGCAAAGGGCCCCGAGACGACGTCCATGACATCGAGAACGGCGACGCGAGTTCGCCGCCGAGCACGGAGGGCGGGGGACGATGCCGAGGCATCGTTTGGGGCGGCGGACGAGACGGTTGGGTGTTGCGCTGGACGAGGGAGCCGGTACAAGTCAAAAAAAACGATTTTTTGACCAAAGGGCCCCGAGACGACGTCGACGCCATCGACAACGTCGACGCGGATCTACCGTCGGGCACGGAGGGCGGGGGGCGATGCTGAGGCGTGGTTTGGGGCGGCGGATGCGACGGTCGGGTGTTGCGCTGGACAAGGGAGCCGGGTACGAGTCAAAAAACCGATTTTTTGACCAAATGGCCCCCACACGACGTCGGCGCGGTCGACAACGTCGGCGCGGATCTACCGTCGAGCACGGAGGGCGGGAGGCGATGCTGATGCGTGGTTTGGGGCGGCGGATGCGACGGTCGGGTGTTGCGCTGGACAAGGGAGCCGGTACGAGTCAAAAAACCGATTTTTTGACCAAATGGCCCCCACACGACGTCGGCGCGGTCGACAGCTGCAACGCGAATCCATCGTCGAGCACGGAAGGCGGGGGGACGATGCTGAGGCATCATTTGGAGAGGTAGATGCGATGCTTGGGTGCTGGAGTGGAAGAGGGCCTGGGGATAAGCGAAAAAATGGGGTTTTTTAAGTCACCCACCCGAGACAAAGTCGGCGCGGTCGACGATGGCGAGGTGAGTCCGTAGAGCGCTAGGGGGGGCGAAAACAACGCTGATGCATCGTTTGGGGAGGTAGCTGCCAGGATTGGGTCACAGAGAGAAAGAGGACCAGGCAATCGAGTTTTTCGAGCAAATGACCGAGAGGACGCCGGGCGCTCGGGCGATGGCGAGATGAGTGCACCTTCGAGCGCGGAGGAGGTGGACACAATGCTGAACCATCGTTTGGAAGGGAAAACCGGATTGCTGGAGCTAGGATTGCAGGCGGATGGGGAGTTACAAGCAAATAATGCATTTGGTTGATAAAAACCGACCCGAGACGACGTCGACGGCGACGCAACAAGAGAGCAAGCTCGTAACCGCCGTGTAGGAGTTAAATACGGTGTCAGTGCATTGTCTGGGGAGGAAATTCGGAGGCCTAGAGGTAGGGTTGGACGTGGAGGGCAGGTACAAGCAAAATGCATTCGTGTTGATGAAAACCGACGCGAGAGGGCGCAATCGGCAGCACAGCGAACTGCACCGCATGCAGAGAAGTTGAAGACGATGCCAAGGTGTTTTCTGGTGAGGTAGACGCGAGCTATGTAGCTGAATTGCAAAAGGGAACCGAGAACATACTATTTCTTGAGAGATGCCGTCGTCCTCTGACAGAGGGCAGTGTTATTGCATACCCAGAAGGAGAGACGCGCGGCTCTCAGACATCGAGGGATGGTGAGGACGATGAGCCAAAGACAGTAAGTTTGAAAGAATCGTGAGTACGCGCTGGCGGCTGGCAACAAGAAAGGAATGTCGAAACAATTACGTAAGTATTATCTAACCCGTGCTGGAATAAATTTATGGAAATGGGGGGGCGTAATTTTCCGGGAAAACAGTGATTCTGCCGCAGGAGGAGACCTTATTTCCTGGTAAATATGGAACAATTAGAGCCCAGAGTCGCTGGCAAATACTTGACACATTTTACAAGTACAAACCGAAAAAGGAAAGCATCTGAGGGCCGAATCAAGCAAGAATCAAGTCATAGTCGAGAGATTTAGTATTAAAGGCGCGGAACGAGACACTATTAAGAACATAAAAAACCCAGTAAACAACGCTACTACTTTTAAGTACTATCTTTTGGATATAAGTACTTTTTGAATATGTACCTTTACAGTACTACGATGTGCGTTTTTTTCCAAGTACTACCCGGCTTCGAGACACTCAAGATTAGATCATGCCCATTTCCTCGAAGACCATGGACACTTTCCGTTCATACATACGTCACCCAACCGCCATTGCATCGATGCGTCAGTGAACGGAATCCCCTCTGACCCATTGTCTGGAAAGACGTTGTCCGGTCCGCCCCAACAAAACAGTCCCACGCCTCGCAGACTCTGCACGCGTCGCCAGAGCACAGGACAATTCCAGCCGCATTTGCGAGTCCACATCGTAGTACTGCTGCCATGCTTAAACCCCCGGTTTTGAAGCTGGATGCAATGGGCCACAGTAGGAGAGTCCCATGCATTGTGGGCGCGACGCTGACTGATTAGACTGGGATACATCGCAACTATGGTAGAGCCAGTTATCACCGACATTGCTATATATCACAGTCAATATCTAGCAACCAACAAAAATTAGGAGAAGGCGTACTGAGGGTAGTACTTGAAGCCACGGCGGGGGATATTGTACAGTCGTCAACACTCTCTGATATAGTGACTTGGAGGCCCTGTCGTGACTTAGCGTTTTGTTTTGAAGGGATCTTTTAAACCGCTCACCGAATATCCTGACTCAAAAACTGTATGCGAAGTTGTCGCGTAGGCATACCTGCGATCCACGCCAGGCTGCTTTTCAGCACGCGAGTATGCGACCAGCTCCATGAATTCCTCCCATTTCTGCACCCCTCCCTTCGGCACATACATATTGAGATTCGTAGGCATCCAACTCTCTGTCACAGGTGGAGCAAGAACCCGAGTGACCGTGGAGCCACCTATGGCGGAGTCCGTGTCTTGAAGTAAGGCGAAGAAGGTAGAAGTATTGACATGGCCCAAGAAGTGCTCCAAGACAGAAGTGATTCGAGCACGGAATAGAGCTTTAACGAGAGATCGGAAATAGGACGAGGTGTGGCTGAGTGCTATCACGGTGGAGAGTGCGCAAGCCTCCAAGAGGTGAAACAAGACGAGCTCGGACAACGCGAAGAAAGAGTCTGCTGCCGAACGATGTGGCGAGGCAAATGAAGGCAGCTCCGGAGACGAATCGGAGGTGGTCGAGGGTCTGGGAGGGACCGTGGAGGGCTTGCGCGGACGCTTTCGAACAACGCGAGTCGGGCTGAGCTTCTTTGCCATGACAGAGTTCTGAGAGAGATGAACAGGTCAGCCAATTCAAAAAAAAAGCGAGATGGAGTGTACCGACCGGAAAAGAGAGCCCAGGACAATATTGAGATGAGAATTCACACCGCGAGAGAAGGCGAACGAAAACCCAAACCAGATTCTTCTCCATTTAAAAGAAATGGTCTCGATTCGCGCACCACGACAGAGAAAAAAAAAAAAAAAAAAAAAGCAACGAGGAAGCGGCGAGCTTGAGGAAGAACGTAAGAACGAACAACCGAGATTCAGTCACAGAATGAGCCTTCAGTAAAAAATAAGAACGGAAAAACTGAGATTCGTAGCCGAGATCGAGATTCGTAGCTGAGTAACAGACCGATTGAAAGGGGAAAAGAGAAAAGATCGGGATACCCAAGCTGGAGCAGAGATGGAGACTGAGTGAAAAAAACAGGATTTGCATCGTTTGAAGGATTCCGGTGCCTGATCTACAGACAGAAATTTCGGAGACCCAGCTCGGTGAATTTTTGGGCAAAAAGTCCGTGATTTGCGGGCTCAAAGAGGATCGCAGAGGATCGCCAGAAGGAAATGGCATAGATTTTCTGACCTGAAGATTTAGAAGCAAGAGAAAATAAACGGATCTCTCGGATGGACATGTGGGAGTCCTGATGCGCTCCTTGATGCGCACATTGCACTCGCGAGCACTCCTGAAACAACCCAGTTCGTCGTCAGGAACATTAATAGCTTGCGCCATATTGCAAGGGAGAAAGAATGGGAGAACTGGCTCATCCGCCATGGCCGAATCGATTCTTCCTGTTAGTCAAGTATCCTCTTGGCAGTTTTGCCCTGGCAAGCAGCAGGCAGCGAACGTCGAACGAAGAGAAGCACGCACGAGGTTTTCACAAAATATTAGAAAAAGAAGCCAGTTAAGGACTGCACATTGACAGTGCTCTATCCACAAAGTTCCATATCTGCTCTTCGGAGGAAGAAAGTGCGACAAATCCTACAAGAACGAGGCGATTGTCTTCCGCTATCCGGGCATTTCAGTACAAGCCCTGTCGATCTCGGTAAATCGGCGCGCAGGAATGATATCCAGAAGAAGTTGTCTTACAACTCTGAAGCGGAAACCGGGTGCTCGGATTGTTGTCTAGTTGTCCTGTCCAAGGCTTGTGGCTTTTTTCTGTGCAGATCTCGGAACAGTCCTCATATTACATTCCCAACAACCTTTGCCCTGAAATTATAACTCCATTGTACGGTCGGAAACAGACCTCCTGGACACAGACCTCGTCGCAACCAGAGGAAGCGAGAAGGAACGAAACTGCAAATCCTGAATCAGAATTCCGAAGTACCGGAATAACAGCATAGTCGACCCGTCCGCCTACCTCGAAACGGACCTCCTGGACACGAACCTCTTCGAAACCGGAGGAAGCGAGGAGGAACGAAACTGCAAATCCTGAATCAGAATTCCGAAGGACCGGAATAAAGAATAACAGCATAGTAGACGCGTTCTCCGCCTACCTCGAAACAGACCTCCTGGACACGAACCTCTTCGAAACCGGAGGAAGCGAGGAGGAACGAAACTGCAAATCCTGAATCAGAATTCCAAAGTACCGGAATAAAGAATAACAGCATAGTCAGATGCGTCGGCCTACCTCGAACGGACGTCATGGACAGTCCTCATTGGTCCTCATTGAAACCAGAAGAACAAAACTACAAAACGCGAATCAGAACTCCGGTACTCCTTGTCATACCCGAATCAGACCTCCTGGACACGGTCCTCATTGAAACCAGAGGTCCAAATGCGAATAACAACGACCCGAGATACTGAGATTTTGACCTGACCCGCTGGTTGTTGCGTCCAGCCCAGGAACCAGATCTGGATTGCTGGTTCCGAAAATCTGAAACAAAAACAAAGTGGACAACGGAGAACTCACCGATATATGGGTTCAGCACAATGATGACAAAGGAAGATTGGGACTCGAAGAATCGTGTTTTTGTGTCGTGGAAATCAAATGGCAGAATGGCCGCAAATCTTTTTTTGTAATAGTCTTAACACGACTCAACGCAATAGCACTCAAGACGCAACAGAGACAGGAAATAGGAAGTAAGAAAATTAAGGTTGCTGCTTGTCGAATTGAGTCTGGATTGCACAACGACTTCAGCACAACGTTTTCGAGGCGATTAGACTAGACAGAACCATAGAATGTCAGTATTATTCGCAACACCCTTGTAACAGGAAAGACAATACCTAGCCACAATGACATCGACCAGAAGCGCGTCGCACTCCTTGACGTTGATGACCGCCTTTCTGCTCCCATGTCGCATGACCAAAATGTTGCCGTACCAGGGAATGCCTGCCTGCTTAACAGGCGGACATTCATTCAGAAGGGTGTTCGGCGGCAAGTCTGTCTGCGGAGCGTAAAATATGCTATAGGCGTAGGGAAGTTTGATGCCCCCGAACGTATCAACGCGATAGCGCCCACGGCTGGTGTCCTTGAGATTCGGAGGTGCGTTCGAGGGGACGTAGATGCTGGTGAGTACGTCGTCGGTGGATTCAATCTTCTCCACTCCATAGTCATGCGGGACTCGGACGGTACGCCGCATAGTGCTGCAGGTGGCGTACAACAGACCGTACTGCTGACCTGGATACTTCTGTTATCAAAATGTTAGCAAGTACAGCGAGAAACACCGACGGGAACTGGATCGTACGGGAACGCGCAGCTTAACGGAGACAGTCATTTCCGTGATCTCGTCGTCAGTTTCGGGTGGACCAGAGGGAAGAGAGAGGAGCGGTTCGCCTAGTTCTGATGCGAATTAACGAGGACCACTTCAACGAGAGCCAAAGACGCACGATAGGGCTGCTGAAAGTTGTCGAATGTCGGGGAGGGCGCGGAAGCCATGAGAGAGCAAAGAAAGGGCAAGATCAAAGAGCCAGATCGCCATACAGTCAAAGTTAAAAGTCGGATTTACAGGCAACTGATTTACAGGCAACTGATCGTGATTGGCAAGAAGCAAGTTTGGCAAGGACGTGGGCAATAGACATAAACAGAAATATATATTACGACAGAGACATAATATTTAGGCGAAAAGATATCATGATTTGGACCGTATATTTTGTAGTAGGACTGTGTTTTGGTAGTAAATAGTCAAAGAGCAAAAGAAGTAGAAGAGACCTAAGAGAAAGTACTAAGTAGAAGGAGCCACGAGTCATCGACGAGAAGATCAATAGATAGGTAAGAAAAAAAAAACGGGCACGAAGATCCAACGAGGCCTGCTAAGGCGTACTTTTGAAGGAGCGGGTCAAAGAATATCTACTTCTTGTTCGACTTGCGGCGTTTCGAAGGGCTTCCCCCATCGCCACCCGCATCGCCGCCAGATCCCTCGCCACCGCCCCCTGCTCCACCATCCATCTCATCGTCCTGCCCAGCCGGCGACGCCACCCTTTTCTTGCGAGGGGTGAAAACAAAGCTGATATTGTGGTAAGCACTTAACAACACAGAAAGAAATGCTATTACGCACTTGGTGAGCGAATCAGCGACGGAAGAAGTCGAGTTCCCCCCGGTGGAGGGAGAGGGTTGGTCTACCATATGGCGTGGGACGTGGATCAGACGTTTCTCTACCGGAAAATCCGACTCGTCTAGCACCCGAATGGTGTGTGCCTCGATCTGGAAAATCTGTATGAGGTCGTGTTAGAGCGGACGAGTGAGAGTGAAGAAACAAGAGAGGGACGTACTTTACGGTCCTTGTCTCTGTCGGTCCCCTCCGCTTTGAAGGTATAGATGTGGATCGACACGGTGGCCACAATAAGAGATCCCGGGCGGAAAGCCGAATAATGGTTCCAGGGCGGAATAAGCTTGTTGTTAGCTCCACGGTGATCAAGCTGACGAAGCCTGGCCTTGACCAACTGGAACGACGGCCCTCCGAAATCCTCGAGCAAGCGTGGATCATAGAATGCACCCAGAAAGATTTTCTCCGCTAAAGTGGACAAGGCAGATGAGCAACGACGATATGCTAGTAGGAAGGGTACTCACGACCAGGAACCTCAATACTATTGGAATGATCGCCAGGCGAAATGGGGTCGGTTGAGCCGCCTGGTCCATCCTCGTTGTCACTATCAAGTCCACCCCCCGGAACAAACGCCCGTCTGGACCGCACAGTTTTCTGAGGGGTAGAAGGGGGCGTACTTCCAGCTGAAGCAGGGGCACCCGCACTAGCAGGCACCTGCAAGGAGCACCAACAATCAAGTCAGTAAACAAAAAAACGCAAAAATCCGATGCCGATTACTCACTCCGTACTTCTTCTGGGTGTAAATCGCAATCATGTCATCCCGCGGGTTGTCAGTAGTAGAAGAACGAAAAGGGACATTGTAGAACGGTTGCTAGACCTCATTCAGTAAACGATAGAATGCACAATACAGGTCCGTACCCAGCCAAACGCCGCATCTTGATTCTTCTCTACGGCAATGATATCTTGAAGTAGAGCGCGCTGATTGTTCCACAGGCCAGAGGTCTCGATACCGCAGAGACTCGGAGCACGCAAAACAAGGACGTCCTTGACTTTGGTCTTGTCATCGATGGGCTTGAACTGGGTAATGTGAGACAGTGTGAGGGAGTAGGGCAATATAACATCGTACAGTGGAGCTCGTGTTGCCTTCATAATGGTTCCCTCTCGCACTGACCATAGTACCGTGGACTGGTTCCGCTATTTCCCCTAAGAACCAGTAGGTCAGTTATCGCGCAGCGCCCACCAGAAGAGAAAGAAAAAAGAAAGGAAAAATTGGATGGAGTGCTTACCGAACATAGTAGCTCGGATCTCATTGGCATTCTTACCGGGCCCGTCGTTGAAGACCAGATTGTTAGCCCAGTCGACGCCTCGAAACATGGTGGCAGGTCTTTTCTTGGTCCCAATATACTCCAGAAGAGCCAAGGAGGTAGGGCGCTCCAGAATCTGCTTGTTGACCGACGCGTACATCCCGTCTTCAAGCCGTTCAAGGAAGATTCTATCGCGGGAGTCGACAAGAGGCGGATCGACAGTGTTGTTGCTCGACATAAGGAGACGAAAAGATCGAGGTAGAGACGAAGATGCAGAGAGTTAGATAGAGGCAGATGTAGATGCACGGAAGCTCCCAGTGCAATAGCAAACCATAGGCATATATATCAGAAGGATTCAGTCAGAGCGAGACTTTGTCGGAAATCACAGTAAAACTCTAGTGGATGGATCTACGGCCGCGAAGTCCAGGCGAGTATCCAAACGCCACAAACCCAGATAGATTGCAGGCATGAAGATCGGAGTTGAGAAGCGGGAAAAAAAAGAGCGATGATGTGGAAAAAAAAACCGATGATCTGCAAAGTCTGATCAGGAACCGGATAGCGCGCGGATCAAATGATCACAGAACAGTTTGCGTGGCCGACAGACAAAATGGTCGCAACCTGGCTCACGAAAATTCGGTTGGCGGTTGGTTCGAATGCTTCACGTACAGTGGTAGCCAGCCGAAGCGGAAAATTTCGCCCCCCCATTTTTCGACCTACAGCATATCGCGTGGGAATTCCACCTCATCAAATTCGGAATCCGAATTCAATCCTCCCACTGATCTCGGGAAAGTTCCGATACTGCCTACCCAGCATGGGACTGAATGAGAACTCATCGAACAGCAATGAACGAGAACATAGGCATATGTATTTATATTTTTCAGCAGCCAAGACTTTGTCTACATGCACGCATCGACTATACTACCACATTCAGTCCCACCACATTCAATAGATAGACCTAATGAAAAATGAGTGTCAATTTCCAAATATAAAGCCAACAACTCACTCTAACGACAGCACCATCAAGTGTATACTCTGCGCGAACCAACTCACAGAGAGCGACAACGAAGTCCCCTACCGATAACGCTCTACAACCGAGAACTTGAATTGGGCTTCCGGACTCGCCTGGAAAATTCACATGGTCGGCGAAGTCATCCTCGTCCTCCTCTTCAGAAACGTCTTTAGAGGTGCCGGCGTTAATAGAAGGAAGCACGTTGGAAGGAAGCGCTTTGGCATTATTATTGATGCGCAATCGTTCCTCTTGAGCGAGATAGACCACTTTGATAACGTCCGCGAAATTGCGCAAGACCACGCCTGAGTCGCAGGGCACACGGTGGAAAGGGGGAGATCGCGCCGCGAGTACGGTATGTGTCGGAATTGATCGTACAATCTGGAAGAGGATGAGCTATGGGAGCGAGCAAAACAAAGACGAGTTGTAAGCACCATACTATCACGACTCATTCGCAGAAAGACGCGATCGTGAACATCTCCTTCTCCCGTCGGCCCGGTCGACCATGGAACAGTGTGTTTAATAGTCTGCAGTAAAAATCAACAAAAATCATGACACATATCGAAACAACGCGGCGAGTACACGAGTACACTCACTCGATATCCAGACCCGAAGTCAGCATCCGGCAGCATACAGTCGTTGTCAGCCGCTTCGCGACGCACAACAAAGTCGAGTTCTGCGAGCTGGTTCCACAACAGAGCGTCCAGCTCATTCCAAGTGCGAGAAGGGAAGCCTATATTGACGCATACTGGATGTAGATGGACGGAGTCGGAGTCGGAGGATAGCGACTACATTCAGCTTGAATCAATCAGCGGGACAAGTTAGAAAACGAAGAAAGCCTACGGAGTAATCTACAGTCACGATCTCCTTGACTTCTCCAAGCACGACAGGATGGAATGGCTGGCCTGAGTTGACGGTGATGTAGTGTGACCCATTTTTCCCGTTTTCTGGGTCGTCATCCTCTTGAGTTGACGACCCGACAATGGTGCAGTCGGTGCCGGAGATACAGAAGTCACGATTGTACTTCGTATGCGCTAAGAGAACATGTCCAGAATTGCTGAGGCGCCTGAGCAGAGTGTCCAGAAGACCTTCCGAGGTCATGGGGAAGAATAGATGAAGGAGGATATAACCAAGACACCATGAAGGGCAGATATGGGCGAGAAACTCGGAGACAGAAACTCGGAGACAGAAACGATCTTGAAACGATCTTCGGAGACGGTGAAGACAAAGTCAAACCAGCGAACCGATCCGGAGTCGTTTTGACGGTGGTCCGGTTTGGCTGCCATGCGAACGTTTCAGCGTGACGATGGAAGGGCCCTGATGAGATTGGTCTGCATATGAAATTGAGAATAGAGCAAAGGCAGAGCAAATGGCCTCACTAACCGACATCCATAGCATCAGAGCCCCTGGAAGGAATGGTGGCAGCCGTCGAATAGACAGAGGAAGAGGAGGTCGTGACAGTGACAGTGACAGGCGTTACAGTGAACCCGGCCGCGGCATCGTCATCACCATCAGACTCGTCAGTCTCAATCGCTCCTATATTCAGTCAGACAACAAGTCGCGTCAAAAGCAGTCAAAAGCAGTCGACCTAGAACTCACCATCAGAGGAGCCTCCGATTCGCATCCGACGCGAGCGTAGGGACCCGGTGGACCGGCTTGGTGCAGGATCGCCCGGAGGGGAATGCAGGGCTGCCTCTCGAGGGGAGTGGGGGGGCTCCCATCTGCTCACTCGAGCCGGGACGGCAGGAGTAGGCGGAGCAGCTAAGGCGAAGCGCAAAAGCTGCTCCTCTTTTCTCTCTAACCTCGTATAAGGGTCCTCTCGAACAGAATTTTCATCCTGAGAAGTCGTAATATCTGAATATAACTCCACACGTTTTAATCTCATAGCAGACGATGCAATAGCAGCTTCCTCTGACGCGCCGGTGTCAGCTACCGTCTTCAAAGCCAGAAACTCGATCCTGTTGGACTCTAGCCGAATGTCTTCAGACTGTCTGCAAGTAATCTTCGCCTTTGAAAAGGGCTTCAATATAAGTAATCCATCCAAGGAGGTAACACGCGAAATCATCACATACGGAGCTTCTGTTCCTGAGCATTCATTCAGATTAACCACGACGTGACTCAGAGTCTTGCCTTGTGCTTTATGCGCAGTCATGGCGAAGGCAGGCAAGAGAGGCAGTTGTGTACGCTTCACCGTCACACTTTTTCTAGTGTATCGATCAGTAATAACAATGTCCACCGTATCTTGCAATGCCACAACGTGGTGATCAGGCAAGTCGCTCAATATACCAGGGGACGTATCGGGTGCCTCTACGATGCATGAAATTGCATGCCTATTTCCGAGGGCGTCGAGACGGTATCGGATACTCTTTAGAATCCCAGAACAGCCATTGACAACACCTCCAGGGACATCGAAATTCTGAGATATCATCACGGGCATGCCAATAACCAGAGGTATCTTCCCAAGTCTCGATTTGGTTGCCCCAGAGTCCATCTGTTGCAAACGGTCTACAAGCTCTGACTTGGTGATAGGCTTATTTCTGCCCAACGAGTCGGACGCGTAATACCAGTGCAGCTCTCTGCCGGTTCTGTTAGCGAATGCTTCAGTAGCTTTAATATTGAAGGCGTCTTTAGTAGCGTTATCCGACACAATAAATGGTGCGTTTCTCCAGTGGTCGCTGTTCCAATCAACGTGTAGATTACCCAAGACCCGAGTATTCAACAAAGCGTAATCCGAATCGGTGCATCGCCCTTCCCGCAACCGCCCCAACAGTTGGAGAAAGCGGATGTTCTCAGGACCAGACTGGCGCTTGTTTTCTGTCAAAACTACAACGGTTGTGAAAGACAGCCATAGTAATTTCCCGAAGACGATTTTTTGTCTGGGCCGAGTCGCTGCTGTCGCGCCTGATTTGAGTATTCGTGAGTATAGCCTGGTTTGACCGACCGGCGGCAGTTGAGCAAAGTCACCGGCAAACACTATGTTGATCCCTCCAAACGCGTCGGTATTTCCTTTGGATATACTCAAAGCCTCACTGATATCACACATCAACAGACATCCAATCATAGATACTTCGTCTATGAAAAGATAATCTACACCCTCCCATAGGGCCATTAAATCCCTCCTAGCTTTGGCACTCATCCCAGCAGACGCGCGACCAATATTCAATGCTGCGTGAAGAGTCATACCCGAGATATTCCGCGCTGCCACTCCGGTATACGATGCAAGACGGAATCGTCTACTTTGCCCGCGTCGAGCAAACAGGTCAGTCAACGCATTGATCACTCGAGATTTGCCAGTTCCTCCGGCTCCGTTGAGGAACATCCTGAGCGGCGCACCATCTTTCGACATACTATGCTCAGCAACCAATTTGAACGCGCGAGCCTGTTCAGAATTCAAGGTGTACTCCTGAATAATGTCACTAATGCTAGCGGACGATGGTAGGGGAACAACAGGATCTGTTGTCGAACTCGGACGTATACCGACAACCTCCTGATACTGAGAACTAGCTCCCGTGTAGGTACCACCCTCTGTGGACCCTGATCACCGGACTCAGTGCGCGCCGATCCAACGTCAGAGCTGTTCGAAGCAACCATTCGGAACGAGTCTTTCCGTAACTGATATGATTTAGCCCACTGACGCTCGGAATCCGGATTAGATTCTGAAACTAAAAGATGGCTTTCGTTGGCCCGACACGGGTTTTCGTGAGGTGAGCTGTTAGAATCGGACTGTATGGGATCACCACTAAAGACTCCGCTACGCGCAGCTGCTGCAAGCGACTCTCCAATATGGGCAGCCAAGGTTGAAGAGTAATTAGAACGACTGCTATCTATATGCTCTAAATGTTCAAGAACAAGATCCTGATCTTCCTCTGCATAGATCGCGTCCTCTACCGAACCAGCTCTCTTAAGGATGTCTCCGGTAAGCCCTGCCCTTTTGCGGTTCTGCCGATTTCTGAAATGAGCATCACGGCTGTCTTTGCACTCGTGAAGTATTTGAATATTATCAATAGATTCAGCGGCGTCGAATGAACATTCAGCGAGGTACTCCGAGTAAGCTGCAGACCAACTTTGGTCGCTCTTCCTGAGATCGGTTGCGTGACGCCAAGGTTTAAACAAAATCAACATCAGGCGGGCATGCTTCTCCTTGAGAGTGTCAACGTCCCTTCGAGGAATAGCAGGTCCGATAGGAACCGGCACTTTGCGTAGCCTGGGCGAGCTCACACGAAGACAGTGAGTCAGGGCTTCACCATGGCCAATTTGCAATCTAACCCTCGGTCTCAGTCTACCAATGTAGCCGAGAATATCGGAGTCTTCGCTGGTCCAGAAATTGTCTACGTCGTCGCCACCAGACTTCTCGGGATGCTCTTCATCGACGTCCGGGTCATCGTCATCGTCTTCGTTGGTTACAGCAACGGATTTAGCGCTAATGCGAACCTTCTCGACTCTAGCCACAAAGTCCCACACAGAAACGTTCTCCAGGGCATCTCCTCGACTCTGATAGTCAGCGATCGGGCTAGAGGCGGGTTTATAACTGCCGGACGGGTCCACAACTAACACTAATTCTTCGTCTTGTCCAGCATCGTCGAAAGAAGTAGAATGTTCATGGTTGGCTCCTTCAACATCATCCACGCCAACGCTGTCAGTGCTTCGCGGTTCCGATTCAGCTCCCGATGTATCAATGCCGATGTAACACTCTGGACTGGGGTCTTCAGATTCAATGAATTTCTCATAAGATGTCCAGTAGAGATTCGTAAATTTGTGACTGGTAAAGTGATCTTCGAAGTCCATCAGGTAGGATACTACCTGCTGTGCCGACAATTCCTGCTTAGAAATCATAGAACTAGCACACTTCTGCAAAAGCCGCTTAGCGCGCAGAGTTTTCACGTCCGCGTCGGGGTCGTACTCGCCCAGCCTACTAACAGCAAGCTCGAGAGCAGCATATGCGACATGAGTCTGGAGCTGGGTCTTGGTAATATAATCCGTAATGTAATACAATATAGCCTTCGCCGCATCCCCAGAGCCAATGAATTTAATATCCATATTGTTCCTAAGCAACTGCAACATCGTAGTATTGAAGTTGTTAACTAAACCGTCTAAACAACGCAATGTAAGTTCCCCTGTATCTGGGTCAATCGAGGTAACTGGGACAGTATTTTCGCTATCCAAATCAAACCGACATTCCTTGGGCTCTGGAGGACCGCGCCAATACTTGTAGCAAGTAGGATGATGCTTGTGATACTGACAGCGTTTCACAAGACGATGCATATCCTTCTCCGGTGCGAGAGTTGGATGACCTTTCAGATCAGTTGGAGTGGGTCCCCGTGTCGCGCAAGGGTCAACAGTGCCAAGCTCAGTCTCGAATTGAGGATCTGGATCAGGAGGGACGCTGTTTGATATAGTGTCGTCAAGAAAATCAACAAGTCGCCGCTGAAACTCGTCACCTCCTTCGGCCAACGCCTTTTCCTTAATCTGGTTGGGGTTGAGTCCCCCCTCGAGCCAAACAAGCATATGACAGTGAAGCGTACCTCTTCCCTGAGCCTCTACACACCCGTAGTATGCTTTAACAACACCCAGTATTCCACCGTTAGTATCTGCTTGTTTGGGATCGTAACCAAGAACGGTCGAAATGAAAGCCTTGATGTAAATGTTAAAGAATTGGGCCGCGACAGCAGGATTTTGAGCAACGAGGCAGGCCTGGTCGTAGTATTTTGGTACAGTATCAGACGTGAGCGCGTCAATGTCTATCTCGCATCCTGCCAAAAACTTAACCAAAGGATTATACACATCGGCAGGATTAATGGTGAGAAAGAAACTGGGCATACCTTTCTCGATCATGAGACCACGAATTTCGTTCCGCATAACGAGCTTGGACTGAGAGGAGGCAGGTACGTGGGCATTGATCAGATTGACTTCTTTCATTAACTTCAGCACTTTGCGCTCCTCATCCGTATGAGCAGTCGTAGCATCGCCATTGGATATTCGCTCAGATACCAGATGGACAGTACGAGGCAATACGGTAGCAAACTGCGCGGCCACTGCATCGAAGTTGCGTCGCTTGACTTTAAGGCTGGTGCGCAACAAAAGTTCCCGCCGTTGTAACATGTTGAACGCAGTGAATAAAAAAGAATAATGAGTTTGAAACCTACGATCGGATAGATTGAACAGATGCTTGATATGTGTTTTGAATCCGAGAGCAGTGATTCTACGAGAGTCCTCGCATCCCCCAATTCCATATGGATAGAGAGTAGGATAAATCATAGGGAAAAGGGAAGGATTTTTGAATTCGTTGACGGGATCTGGTCCATGCGGTATTCCGAGATAATTGCTACCAGGTAGCTTAAGATGCTCTATTGCGGCCTTTCTAAGCTCGTTGGGTGACGTATGACCATCAGCGTTAGCAACCACAACTGATTCAAAAGGAACAGGCCGCGATGCAGGCGGATTTTCAAGATCGGAGAAGTCGGCAGAAGATCTAGAAGCGGCAGTTGGTTCTGAGGTTACATCTTGAGCAAGCCCAGCGACATCAGGGACGTCGGGAACATATCCAGATGTAGAAGCGTCGATTCCAGAGGAAGGGAGGATATGCTGGATATGAAAAGGAAGAATTGTCTCAGCTTCTTGACCGTCAAATACAGTGTGATCGATGTCAATATCCTTGTATAACGGATTATGGCGCTTCAGCCAATGCAGAGCGTTCAGTACTTTCTCTTTACGTACAGTCAAAGGCTTAGCTTTCGTCTTCAGCCATTCAGAGGTCGGCGGATTGGATCCAACGAATATTACGCATATAGGAGTGATAACCTCGTCAATAGATGGAGGGAGGACTTTAGCCAATGCCGACGGCTTTTGAGGATAAATTATAACATGACCGCGAACACCTCGCTGCGTTATAGGCGTACTGTAATCATCTTCCTCCTTCAACTGTACAACCCAGCATTTGGCTCGGCACCTAGAAATCATAGCCTCCTCTATCATGGTGAGATCTTTGAGCTCGGGTGGGACAGCACCTAAGAAGGTTCGGTTGGAGAGCGCGAGACGAGGAACCTTTCCATGCTTGAGAAAGGAGGAACACCCCTTACAAGTCGCCAGCACGGGCTCACCTGAATCTCCGGACTCAATGCCATCCTCGTCGATGAGAGCACCTTCGAACAACCCGGCATCGTTACACGGCATAGGCGGAGCAATGCATTCAGGGTCAAGCCAATGCAACCTGTTCTCCAAGGAATCGTCGATCATATAACTATCTGAGGTAGTATCAATAAAATCCGGACGTTTTAATAGGTTTACATCGAAATCTTCAAGACTCAACAAGCGTTTTTCTTTGCACAAATACCGTCCGGAACAGCTGGCACAAACGAACATAGACAGCGCGTCCTTCGAGATCGATCGTTTGAATGCATCCATAATTTTGCGTTTTCTGTCCGCAGGAACAATACGGGGCCATTCATCTCGAACCCTTTTCAGCTCCGTCTGCAACTGATCTGCTTGAGCACTGCGAGTTGTACGCATTTTAGCGGTTTTCTTCGCATTAACGGATTGTTTACCACGAGACAAGGTATCGAGATATTTCTTGAGAAGGCGACGCAACTGGGAGATACTAGCATCAGATGCGAACTCAACACTATTAATTGTCAATACGCGCTTTAACATAGAGCCCTTGAAAGACGGCAAGAGGCCGCGAAGCATTCGCACTTTTACCTGGTCAAAACTGAGCTCGCCCGTGTTAGATATTGGGTTGTCATCACAGGAAGAGGTGATACTCAGTACAGAGGCGCAACCGATAGACCCACTATTAGGGGACACTCCACAATCACCCCTTGCAAAATGGTCAGCAATTAGATCACGAGCCGACGCAACCCGAAGGGAGTTAACATCCAGACCATGCAATGCTGCAAGCGAGACTAGACTAGATTTCCGAAGACGCTCAAATCCAGACAGTGTTTCCAATATTGGACTGGTAACACCATGCCGGCCCATGAGCTCCGACCTAGCATCAGAAAGAGCAGAAGACAGCGACTCAAGAGGAACACGGAGAATTCCGGCGATGAGCGAAATATCAGGAGGCCTAAGAACCGCTGACAAGAGAATGCTGTAACTAGCAAAGCTCATATGCAAAGAGTCCGCAAAAGGGACTGACAATGACACACATCCTTTGTGACGCACTGCAGCAGCTCCATTGTGACTCCGAGTTGCACACATGCCGTGGAGGAGATGATACACAAGAGCCTCTCTGGCCTGCAGATCAGTCAAGCCTGAAATAGGAATACCATGATCAGCCATAAGCTGAGAGACAACACTAAAATGGCCGGACAATGCGTTCAGATGCGGATTAGGAGAAACAAAGAAATCAGACAATTCAGGACTACCGATAGGAGGATCTGGTTGGACCATGTCGTCCAGTGCAGTTCTAGACGATGAGGGGACAGGTGCATCTACTAGACATGAATTCGCGCCAGAATTACGGTCATGCGCGAACGCACGACCCTCGCTAATGAACCCAGACGCGAACGTCCGAGGCGGATCATGCGCGAACGCACGACCCTCGCTATTTAGCCCAGACGCGAACGTCCGGGGCGGGTCGTACGCGAACGCACGACCCTCGCTATCGAGCCCAGACGCGAACGCCGAATCGCCGCTATTCTGCTGAGAAGGAAGGGTCAAGGGCGCTCCAGACCGGTCAGACCCATGCGACGCTGAGCGATGTGTCAAATCGAATTCAGTGAAAGAGATGGTTATCGAAAAACATACCGCGGACTGCATAACGGTCGCCAACAGACTCTCGCACAGTACAAGAGAACCAGCCATCACAGAGCCGGACAGCGATGTCCGGACTGGTAGCCAACAAAGAAGAAGACCAAGCGGTCCCTAATACAAGATCCACAGGAAGGGAAGCGACGACAGACACGTCGGCCAAGATGGCGGTACAGACCCCGACAGTAGATGGCAAGGTAAGAGACCCAGTCAAGGTAGAGCCAGTGGTTCGTAGCCCACAAGCAAGGACCCAGTCCAGAGAAACACGAGAAGCGAGTTGGGACGAGTCGTAAGCAGCGAGAACGGGAGCCCCGCAGAAGGAAGAGCTCATGCTGGACAGCGGAGTGGGCGTAGAGTCGACGGGAAGAGAAGAATTTTTCTTGACAGCCGACACCGGTGAATTCGAGTTACCGGTAGTCCGAGGCGAACAGAAGGCGAACAAAATATCAGAAGGCGAACAAAAGTTCATCAAAAGACAAATCGCGATTGACACAGCAAAATCCCAACGAAGTGAGGCGTTTGAAACCAACATTGAAACTCAGGACACAGATTAACAGGAGGAGAGTCGGACAAGGAAAAGACAGAGTACCTAAAAAGAACGCCCTCAAAAAAACCAAACAGGGAGGAGATGACAAACGATGCACACATAATGGCATCTGATCACGATCAAAAAATGCATCACTCTGCCAAAAAGTTGACACAAAAGGCGTTTCAAAAGTCCCCAAGACCCACTAACAAGTTAGTGGGCATATCACAAGTTTATGCGCCGTGCTCGACTCACTCTCGCAGCCACTGTTTTCCTATTCACCGTCATTTCAGCCTTCTATCTCTCCCCATCGACCATCCGTAACAAGTTCCTCGCCGGCCTCCCTCGCGTTTTCCATCGTTCCCCAACAATGGCCCAACCATTAAGCACCATGACGGAAGTTCGAGAGCTCCAGGAGAAATGGCGAAAGAACCTTGATGAACTCCCCGAGGGGAAAATTCCTGCCTTTTTCTTTGGCCATGGCTCTCCCATGATCACATATTCCCCCGACTCGACTCGCGCCGGCGGAATGCCTCCGGGGATCTTGAAGTATGTGCTCGTCTACCGAGATTTCAAGGTGTTAAAGCTCTCTGCAGGTGGGGCGGGTCGCAAGGACCACTCGCAACCTTCCTGAAGGTTATTATTATTATTATTTTAATCTCTTCTCCCCGCATACTTACAAGGCGATTTCAGGACTTCGGGCCTGCGCTACTGAAGAAGTACCAGCCCAAAGGCATCGTTGTCTTCAGCGCTCACTGGGAGACGCAAGCTGTGCGCTTAGGTCTGCCTGCACACGCTCTATCTGAGATATTGAATCTGACCGCGAACAGTGACTGATTATGGCGATGATAACCCTCTTTTGATGGACTATTATGTTCGTGCTGCTGCCATTTGCGGCATAGATTAACGCCATCTAAACTTATGCCGATTGTAGGGCTTCCCCCCGGAATTGTACCAACTCAAGTTCAAATCCAGAGGCGACACTGCACTCGCGAAGCGTGTCGTTGAACTATACGAAGAGGTGCCTATACTTGTCAATCTGCCATGGTGAATTTTTGACCTTATTTCGTCTCCGACAGGCCGGACAGCGCGCTCGCCTGAGCCCGAAAACAGAGAAGCGCGGCGCAGACGGAAGAGGGTTCGAAGGTACGCCTACAAATACTTCTCCGTCGTTCCCTCCCTTCAATTGTTTGCCAGGCCCTGGCCTCGATCACGGTGTCTTCATCCCCTTCCGATATATGTTCGGCGAAGAGTTCACCGACATCCCCATCGTGCAAGTGTCGATCGACTCCAGTTTGAGCGTCGAGAAAAATTGGGAACTCGGTAAAGCCATCACGAAGCTCAGAGAGGAGCAAATACTTGTTCTATCTGGCGGTCTTATCATGCACAACCTTCGTGACTCCCGGTGCTTCTCTCCTCATACGGCCTCCGCCGTGCACAAAGAATTCGATCAGGCTGTACAGGACGCAGTTAGCATCCCGGATGTACGTCTTGCTCTACTTTCGGGGTGCGTATTCGTACTCATGATTTCGTGGATCAGCCGACAGAGCGGAAGGAGGCCATGGCCGCGCTTCCGAAGCATCCTGGATTCCGGGCTGCCCATCCGCGCGAGGACCATTTTATTCCTGTCTACGTTGCCGCGGGTGCGGGAGAGGAGGGGAAGTCTAAGCTCATTGCTGATATTCATGGAGCAGAGACGGTGGCGTTTGGGCTTTGAGTTTATTCTGACTGTATTTCCCTTGAGACTCACAGATGTTCCATATTAATACTAATGGACGCCGTGTACACATACGCATCATCGAATGGTTACGATTGTTACAGCCGTTGTAGGTACGTGAATAATTAACTACAAGTTCCTCCATCGAAGATAAAAACTACACGAGATAAGAGATACATATACCCGCAAACACCCTTATAATTTGGCCTTGACACCAGTCAGTTTGACCGCAGCGTTCAAGCTTTTCTCCGCAGTCGTGACTAGTTCGTCGACACTGTATACGGCAATGTCAATGAACCGATCGGAGATTTAACGGTACGCGTTCAACTTACATGTCTTTTGCTGGTTTGATGTCGTGAATACTGGCGGCTACCTTTCCCATGAGGACTATTGTGGCAATAAGTGCGAATCGCAGCGAAGAAATCGTACTGCTTACACGCCATCCCTTCCACGGATCTCCCTGGGTTCTTTTGCATCTCAACATCATGCGGAATTTGACCATCGGCGACCAATTTCTCGATTTCGACTCGCCGCGCAGTTTCCCTGCGAGTCGTTGAGGAAAAGAATGAGAGTCGCTAACGAGTGTGAACGAAACCCGTACCATTCATTCACATACGGTGTCTTGCGGACGGACATGGGGCGCCCACTATAAATCAACTTTGGTTTTTTCGGTTCAAAGCTCTGTTTTGCTGCGGTGCAATCAGGGAACTTACAGTCCTCGCGACATCATCGTAACCTGCACTAAGGACCATCTGCTTGTGCGTTTTGTTCGCGCCGGCCTCTTCGCTTGCAACAAATCGCGTGCCAACCCAAACCCCCGAGGCGCCATATCTGTATCCCAGATGGATGCTTGAGAACTGAATGTAAACCATTCGATTTTTACTTACGCAAGAGCGGCGGCTAACCCCCGTCCATCAGCAATTCCGCCTGCGGCAACCACAACGACTGGCTCTCCCGTGAGCGGGCTTTTGGCGTTCTTGCACAGATCCACGACGGCCGGAATAAGGATGGAAAACGCTGTATCACCGGTATGGCCGCCGCCTTCACCGCCTTGGGCGCAAATGATGTCAACACCTTGTTTGAGTGCTTTGGCTACATGCTTGGGATGTCCAATCATGCTGATGAAGATTCAGAAGAGAACGGCTGGGTGGTGGGAGAGCATAGTCACTTCATGACTGCGATACCAGCGGAGTGTAACTTGTCCACGGCCCATTTGGGAGGAACGCCGACAGCGCAAACAAAGAGAGCAGCTTTCCCTTCAATAATGACATCGATGAGAGCTGGCCTGCAATGAAAGAAACGTAGAAAAATCAGCCAACTCGCTGCTGGCACATCCTAAGTAAATCAAACCGACAACTGCCCGCTTGTATAATCTTTATTCGTCTTGCGAGCGTTTCCTCCAACTTGTGGAATGAGTAGATCGACCCCGAACGGCGCATTCTTGTCTTCCAAATGGCTCTTGAGCTCTTCAATACTCCCCTTGAGGAACTTGGGGCTTTGTCGAACTCCTCCAATAACGCCGATGCCACCTATTCATCAACGCAATTGAAGCATCGCGCAGCGTGTTGCATGCAACAAAACCTTACCGGCATTCGTTACAGCTGCAGCGAGTCTTAATAATGGACTATGGTAAACTCCTTCGGACCTGGGAAAGGGAATTAACTTACTTAGGACCTGCAGCGACATTCATGCCTGCAAGCATTACTGGATGATTTATTTTGAATAATTCTGTGAGAGGGGTGTTGAAAACCATAGAGGAGGACGGCATTATGGGCGGGGGCGAGAGCGACGAGCAGTTGAGGTTAATGTCAAGTTAATGTACCGGCCAAGTCAATAGCCGGAGGTCACAACACCGTGCCGACTATGCTTATGTAATGCTTTAGCTGCTTCGACCAACCCACGACTCTTCACTTCGATTCTCATTCTCTGTTTCGGGTGATGCTGCCGTTTTCAAATAATGCTTCATCGTCAATTATCTTTGGTTCCACGGCACGTCTTCGAAGATTCGGAAGATAACGGCCACTAGTAGGCCAATAGAGTAGGCCAATGACCTACTTATCGTTAAGGCCGCAACGTGCACGAACTTAAGCACCTCCACAAGCCCATTCTATTGGATTTCGTGAGACCAACCCCCTCTTTTAGCATCCAACCGCAATGGCTATGCTCTCGAATGAGGCGGCGATCTATTCTCTGCTGCTCGTTGTTGGAACTCTTGCGTTCCTATGGTTCACTGCCGATACCCGGGCCAGCCGTCGTTTCTCCCCAACAGACTACTTCGCTTTAACGGGAGTACGCGCTCCACAAGCTCTACTCGACTTCGATGTAGACAAAGCCAACGCTCGTCCTTATCGGCCGTTTCGGTGGGAGTACCATCAGACTATGAGTATAGCTGCTTGTTGTGCTGCATCTGCGCATCATTGAATTTGCTACGACTCAGGCTTGAAGACTATGGATCCTGATCGATGGGTTGAGCTAGAATCTACCTATAGGGAACGTATACACCAAAGAATGGAGCTCTATGCAATTCACAACAAAAAGATCATCGACTGGCTGCCTGGTTCTGAGGATGCTTGCCGGGAGCTCATGGAAATGGTCATTCAGTTCGTCTGTGCCCGTTACCCGCGCCAGTTTCAAATGGATGCTGCCTCGGGCTTGTTTCGAAACGACCTTTTAAATATCGTTTCGGATACCACCAATATGCATCCACTACTGTTCCTTCTACAACATATCCCAGAGGATTTTTTGCTCACGCAGGAAGACAAGACGAGCGGCTTGTATGTTTTCCGAGCAGGAGTCTCCTGTTCTTCCATAGGTTGGTTCCCAATTTCATCTGAGGGCTTTTCCTTACTACTACAGGCTGGAATGTATCAACCAAAATCGGTCTGCCCTTGGCCGATATTCATGGCGATGTGCCAGATTACAAGGAAAAAATGGAGTTCTCTATGAACCGGTAAGAAACGACTTACACTGTGTGTAAATCGTCCGGAGTCTGAGCTGCTGTTAGTTTCTTCACGAACATGAAGGTCGACAAGCCAATCCAGCGAGGGTCTTGGGGTATCGAAGTCGGTCGGCCGCTTTTCCTGCAAGAGGAAGATCCAGATTACAGGGTTCATGTGCCTGACCTCAAGGTCAGAAGTCCACTATTTGTGCGAACACTAACCGAGCAATTTTCGAAGCTTCGAGATATTCATTTGCGTGTCGACTGGCAAACCCTTCGAAGGTTACCCAAATCGCGTGCCATCTGCTTCAATTTCAAAGCATTATTCACGCCCATAGAACAATTCAGAACTGAGCCGTTCATTCCGCGACTCTTACTCAAGATCCTACGCGATGGCAAACCATCTTTCATGGAATATAAATCCTTCTCTCATGTAGAAAGTGTTGTTGTGCCCGCCCTTCAGGAGTGGGTTAAGGAGCAGGAGGCTAAAGGGTGGGTTCCCGCGGATTGGAAGGAGCGAACCTTAGACGAGGACCCGTTCTTCCCTGGTTGGGAATCTAAGCTGTAGTTTCCCCTCTTCTTTCACTATGTACAAATGAAGCGTGACTTCAATCCTCGTCCATCAGTTCTGCTAACTCTCGCTCCTCTTCGTCGGTCATTTCGAAACCAGTTTTGTTTTGCGCCGTCTTTTCGACTACTGGCTGAGGCCGCTGAGGTGGCGGAGAGTGAGCGAGTAAATCTGACATCCATGAGAAATGGCAAAGACAAGCAAGGCAACTTCACAAAACTCACCAGCTAGTCTCCATTTACGAATCGTGCCATCCAAACTATTGCTGATCACCCAGGGTTCAACCCTCGTTTTCCCATCGCCTCCGACCGTTTGCCTGACCCAAAGCTGCAGACCAGTAACGTCGTGCCAATGTGCATCGACTTCGTTGATCAGTTCAGGTTCCTCGAGCGTCGAAACATCATATACGCGTATCATATCCCCTGACCCAGTAATCAAGTAAGGCTCTGCAAGATCGGTCGCAGCAAGGGGGAGGATGCATCGCACGGCAGTAGGATGTGTTATCGAAATAGGAAGCTTATTTGCAGCCAAGGGATCGAGTATTTGCGCAGTGTCATCGGCAGACGCTAAAATTATAAGTCAGCACAGCAACAGCCATGTAGCATCGAAGCACGAAATCAACCTGTCCAGAGTTGCCCGCCACCGAATCTCATCTCGTTTATTCCCGTACGGTGATGCTTCAGCTCTGCCTTGAGAACACTCTTCCACCGCGCGCCCTCGCCGCTCTCCTTTATGAGGTCCCACACCTTTATTATCCCCATGCTGTCTGCAGTATAGAGGACAGCAGACGATTCAGAAGAAGACACTCCGTCTATACAAGAGATCGGCCGCGTATGCGCTGAGATCGATCCCATGCTAGTGAGTGCGTGACCCGTGTGTGCATTTGAGAGATCCCTTCGGAATCCATTTCAGTCCCTCACCGTAGCGCAAATGACCACAGAAAGCGAACCAGAATCTCACGATTTTGTCTGAACTGCCAGATATAAGGAGCCGTAAGGAAGAAATGACAAAAAGGCATTTCACGAAGTCTGAATGCGCCTCGGTTGAAGATATCAGTGCCTTAGTCTGAGCTTCATCAGTACGGGATAAAAGACGATAGATAGACAGACCGACGTCTGTATTCCATAATTTTATCGTCTGCGTCAGAATGAGCGACAATAAGACCAGAGCTTTCAAGCAGAGTCACTTTGTCCCAGGAGGCGGTAATCAGAATGCTTTCATCGTCATAGTCGGAAAGGGCGAGACAGGTAACAGGTCCAGTATGGCCCTTGTATATCTGAAGCGTATTACCGGTCTATTGTGGATTTCCTTAGTGTGCGTGTTTGAAGCTGGTGCCAGTTAGTCCACACCTGTAAGTCAATTTTGCGAGCGACAGTTGTATTTTCAGCGACCCAGGCATATCCGCCATGAATTTGTACGGCAAGTGCCTTCCCCGGAAGCTGGATAGGTTCTCCCAAGTTTTTTGTTCGTTCCGATTTTTGTCTTCTAGCCTTGCGGCCCGAGCTCAAATCCAGGCCATGCTATGCAGAACACGAATACTTCTCCAAGGATTAATTCAGCTTCGGAGACGAGGAACTCGTGTGCCTCTGAGTTGGCCATGTTGTCGCAGGTTGAAAGTGTCTGCGAACGATTGATGGCATCGATTATTACGATTCCTGACGTAAGGAAGGAAATCGTACTTTCCACCCTCACTTTGCGATCAATAATGTCCGGCATTTGCCGATCTTTTGCGCTTTGTCTTTCCTTTGTGTAGTTAAAACTCCATATTCCTTGAGAGGTTCAAAACAAATTATTCTGCACCTACTGCCTTCATTTTTGTGTATGTATTCGTTCCCGTCCCCGCTTTCGGGGGGGAAACAAGTACGGCACGTGAGCGGCGGTATAAAAACGTACGGCACGTGAGATCTGCGTCCCGTGCGGTGATTGATGCAGATTGATGACGGATCAATACAGACAAGCCTGCCACAGTCGGCCTATAGGTAGCAGTGTAAGTAATGTGTAGAATTCACATCTAGACCTCAAATAAGGCTTCCTCCTGCAGCTTGCGGAGAAAAAAACGAGCCTTTATTGATGCGAGCGTGACACCAAGAGGATCGAAGTCCTTCTAGGACCTTCAAGTTGTTGGTACGAAGGATCAAAGCAAGATCACTCGGATCGGAATCAAATGATGAAATCGGCCATGCGAAGCAGTGGCCTCAACACCAAGTGAAGCTTGCGTCCACGACTGTGACGACAGTCGACCATAGAAAAAAGCGATCGAATGTATTTTCTGCATTTATCGTTTCTCGAAATGTATATATACTCATTGGACATTCAATCTGGTACATTTCGATAACAGTACAATATTTGGATACAACAACTCGAACTTTGAGCGAGACACTGGCAGGGTGAATTTGTCCCGCGCCATTACAAAAAGTACATCAGCTTGTCGTAGTTGGATTCTTCGCTGACAGGCTGGTAGGCTCGTTGCCAGAAATTCAGGTCAAATTCCTCAGACCCACTCGCGTTTGTTGAGGCTTCGATGTCATCCGTGAAGTGAAACTACGAAAGAGGAATGAGCAAGTATTTTCTACAATCAAAACAAAAAACGACTGACCTTGGCCCTCGCGCAGACCATCTGGAGTGGCTTGTCAGTTCAGTTCAGACAATGAAATCAAGACGTACGTCGGCGTCTGGTGAGAATAGAGTGAGTAATTATATATGTGGCGTAAATTAACAGAGCTCACAGTAAACAGGTGCGGGAATAGAGATGGAGCGCGTCGCTTTGGCATAAACATGGCAAAGCTGGACAAAAACATGAAATTCAGTTTATGTTACAGCTGAACCGAAACGCTGACCTCGAAGGAGAGACGCTGAATCCTGAATGCTCTATGAAAACATGCTCGGGAATAAAACAGTTCTCTTACATTCCAGCATCATTGTTGAAGTTTTCATCCAATAAAATGTTGTAGTGGCCCGAGCGAGAAGCTGTAAACATTTCACAAATGACTGCACCAAGGGAATACATGGGCTTACTGCCTTTGATAGCCGCGTGGGACTGAAGGTAAAAATCGAGAGCCAAGGGACTCTGCAGTTGGTCGACCACGAGTCCAGCGCGGCAGTTGCCTGTCGGGAGCGGGTCAGCTTTTTGAGGAAACAAAACTTGAGACAAACCAGTCTTGTCATCCTCAACCCTGTCTGCATATCAGTAAAAGTGGCTCGCGTAGAAAGTGTTGTCAAGTACGTGTTATCGTTAGGTAAGAATATAGCATGGTGTCTGTTGAATGGTCAGCGAAAATTCGCGCAGTTCTGATGTTACCTTTTGACAACACATATGAAGGTGATTTTCGGCAGCGCAAGATCGGGACTAATTTTTTTCTTGATCCGCATTTCCTCCCAGAGTTCTATACATGCCTCTGAACACGGGGAATTAGAATATATGGCATGGATTGCTTGGGTTTATGTACTCACTTCGAATTGCGATGATTTCCTCCGCTTTGACCCTTTCCATTTCTCCTTCACTAACGCCATCTCGGTAGAATATAATTCTGTGGGGCGGTGGATTGTTCATCCCAAACGTGTAGATCGCTTGGTGCCAGTGTGAGGGATGTTAGAGTGAATGTACGAACAAATCATACCTCTCTTCATCATCTCTTGAAGCCCTGCGATAATTTCAAGCCTAGGATGCTGTACTTCTGAGTACGCAATATATCTGCTCGCCTCATTGTTGTGCGAGAATACTAAACTCGCAATAGAAGGTTTAGAAGACCCAGGGCCTGGGTGGGCAACATCTGCGCCGCAGATCATGAACGGAGCTT
This sequence comes from Favolaschia claudopus, assembly GCA_037176885.1. Lineage (NCBI taxonomy): Eukaryota > Fungi > Basidiomycota > Agaricomycetes > Agaricales > Mycenaceae > Favolaschia > Favolaschia claudopus. Next base: position 1,268,700 of record JAWWNJ010000055.1, on the reverse strand, counting down.
TCTGTAGTTCACGGTGAGATAAAATAGAGGTCTGGGGCGATGCATATTGGCCCCCCAACCGCGCATTCAGCTCTTTAAGTTCACGATAGATCAGACGCCGTGTGAAGACTTTGGATAGACATACTTATAGCAACATTGGTCCAGTATTGGTTATTGGCTTTGAGAAACTTATCCTGGCGAAGGCAAGAGGTACGAATGCCATGCTAGCGCGAATATGAGTGTCAAGGAGTTCTGAAGTTTGTTTCACGAACCATGACATCTCCCCAGTTCTTGACGCGGGTGCGGATCGCATCAGCATCCTGGGGAAGAACCACTATGATCAACTCGATCGAAGCATTGATCGTGTGGCGAATCTCGTCGAGGACCTGTTAAATAGTAATTATCCTTAGATGAATTGGGAATAGAAACGGAACGGCTAAAATACTTTTTCTGGATTTGCGCCGTCGCCGTAGCGGTCCAGTCGTGGATTCTGAACGGCTGCACAGCTTTGGGATTAAGTGGAATAAAGTTCACAGACGTCGACTCACTCATGCCTGTGAAGCCCGATCCTCGATATCTTAGGGCATATTTTGCGGGATTACACTCACCTATGTTTTGGCAAACCGAAATCAATTCGTTGATCCCTTTATGCAGAAGATTTTGAGTGACACGACCAGTGGCGAAGTTGACCACGGCCCAGGTGTTTAGGCTGCGCGGTTTCTTGAATTTGCGCTTGACCGCGTTCCAAGAGCCGTTAACGGGCATCGCCTGCCAGGTAACAAGTCAGAACTTGAACCATTCAAACAGCGATGACTAAACCAGTACCACATTCTTGTCTTGAAATTCCATGGCAGGATGGGCCAATAGCTTGGCCTAAATGATGGAAACTTGACATTGTGCCCATGTTTGTTGACTGAAGTTAACACACCGACAGTGAGATTGGCTGTACATCTACAACCATTCCAGCATCATGCACGTATTCCGAGTTGCGATACCCCACGAGCTGGATCATACTAAGGCTCGCCAGATTTTGACACAGAGGTGGGTACTTGCCGGCGACTGGGGTCCAGAGTTCGTAACCCCTTCAATTGCTCGCAACCTGTCCTGAGGGCGCATAGTAGCAAAATCCACTGCATCTGAGGTGGCAGTTGGTGGTAGACGTTTCTTATACAATTGCCCCGGTAGCATCTTGCATAATTCTGCAGGAATGATGACAGGGAATGGAGCGCTCCGCCCTGAAATGAGGACTCCGAACGTGCCCGGATACTTCAGGGGGTAATTGTGGACATCTCTGAAGTAGTCCTGGAAACAACACCGCTCAGAGGACGTGGAAACCGGTAGCAGCTGGGAATGCATACCTGGATGGTGGTAGCCCTACCATCCTTTGTAAAGGTATAGCGACCAATGGGTCCGCGGATAAGACCGTGAATCGTTTTAGTCTTAGATTTGGTAGGCAACGTTTCAATGAGCCGTCGGTGGAAGTGAGCAACTGCAAAACATGTTTACAGCAAGGGTATCTATGAGAAGTGAATGCAGACATACCTAGTTTACGAAAAGCAGGATCCCGTTCGTCGTTCAGACCGAGGTCCCGAACTGATCTAACGCCGAGAACGTGCATTGCGACGTCGATCAGCGGTCCACTTTCGTAGCTGGGCAAACGTGTTAGAGCGCAACGGATGAGAACAGAAATCATGTACACTGAAGCCATCATGGTATCAATTTGCACAACCATTCTTCCCATTGTGGGCCTGACAGACCTTTTGGAGTGTGTTTTCAGCGTCAGTAAAGTAGGGTACAAGGGAAATAACTTACTGATAGAATCCTCGCCAAAGTTCTATCCCGCCTGAGATTACCCTCTTACCACCGTCCGAAAAGAAAGCGCGGCCATTGTTCGTCGGGTGGTTCCTGAAGAAATCGAAAGTCAGCGAGGAAACACAGAAAGAAAAAACATACTGATTTGAGGTCTGACGAATCAAAAGCTGCAGCAGATTCATAGCGGTCGCCGCCTTCGCGCCAATGATCTGATTTGGGCCTGCGATCAGCTGCTGGAGATCGCTGAGGAACTTGTGTGAGAGGAGGCATTGCGGCAAGTGGGGTACCATTCTGACCTCGGGCGGATTACGTCGCTTGCAGTTTTGCTGATGAGCACTTGAAAGACTCCCGGGGAGCCCACAGGAGCGTTGGGATCCGATCCAAGACGGACAGTAAACTGAAGCAGTTGTCAATGCATGAGGGCTGCTTTGAAGAGAAAGAGTTTACTGAAGCGCCGCCGCTCCCACCCGGGAGATTCAATGTATGGGATATGTACAGAAGACGAGTGCCGTCAAACACCCCTCTTGGATGAAATATTGCGGGAGCCACCGAGACTTGCAGGTTGTGCATCACCCGCTCGCGCTTGTTAGCGATGGGTATCTCGGGGCGAAAGACTACGAGTAGACACTCAGCCCACGAAGGGAATGATAGCTCTGTCCGATACCCACTGATATCATATTGATAAAAATTCTTGGTCGGCAGTCTGAATCGCGATAAGTGCTTCGCCAGTCATATAACTGCAGCGACGTACTGAGTAATTTCGAACGCATTGGTTCTGATGCTGACGGCTTTGACGTCCGCCATGTAGAGTTACACGAAGTGGAGGAGATACAAGAAATAGAAGAGAGGTTTAGATACAACAAGATCGCGGTCAAAGACAAACCTCCTATTCGCTCGAACCGGACCCCGTGATCGCGTGACCGCAAATCCTGACTGGGTAACTCCGACTTGCAGATTTGTATTCTTCAGGTTCACTAGCGCTAGGTTCGCTGGCCGGGAACCTTAGGAAACGGAATATATTGTATACTAGACGAGATACCAATACAGGAGGGATGTCAATACGACCAAAGCTACATATGAACTGGAGAGAGGAAACGAGGGAGTGTACGGGGACGGGGTTTATAAGTATACAGCAGACGACGCAGAGCGTGCGCCAGGATCAAGATGGAGAGAGATAGGTAAAAGAGTGTGCTGTGCAATCATACACGAAGAGTCGAGGCAGGGAAGGAGACAATGAGTAATCTGATACAGCTCCAGACGAGGGCCCGGCATCAAGCAAGAAAGATTAAGAGATAATAGAGCAGTAGGGTTAGGAATGTTGCGGGGAAAGAACCGGTGATAGTAGCTATAGAGTTGCGCAATTCGGTGCGCGAAGACTTTATGGAAACAATGGGGCAGTGGAAGAACGAAGGAATGTGTGGGCAAGTCCTTAGCGACGATTAGAATTCAAGGAATTGGAAGTTGATAGGATCCAATCGCTCGGAAACAGGTTGAGGCTGCTCCTCGCGGATGAGACCAGGCATCTCCTCTGGCGGAGGAAGTGGAAGGTGTAAGAAATGTCGCGTGTCATCGACGGATGAGGTATGAGGAACGATTGGGGCCTAGGCAGGCACATCAAAATCTGGTTCTACTATTGAAGGGTGCATGACTCACGTTTATTTCCCGGCGCTCCAAAGCATCCCAATCGACGCCTCGAAACCATGGATGATCCAAAATGTCCTGAGGACCACCTATCATGTTTCCGAGGCGCTGAGTGCGATCTGGGTTGAGGAAGGCTTTCACCAAGGAGCGCGAAAGAGGGTCCATACTCCGGGGCCAGTGGATATTCCCATTGAGAATTTTTTCGTAGATGCCGTAGGGAGACTCGTCAAAGAATGGCGGGTAACCAACGAGCATCTCATAGCATAGAACTCCGCAGGCCCACCAATCGGCGGCCTTTCCATGGCCATCGGACTGGATTATCTCAGGCGCGAGGTACTCGGGAGTACCGCACAGCGTCCAAGTACGGTCGTCAACTATTTTTGCAAACCCGAAATCTGTGAGGCGCAGATATCCACGAGAGTCCAGTAGCAGATTTTCTGGTTTGAGGTCGCGGTAGATGATGTTGAAGGAGTGTAGATATTTCAAGGCCAGGATAATCGTGGCCAAATAAAACCGAGTGACATCGGGAGTGAAGCGCTGAGCGCGCCGCAGGTGAGTAAATAACTCTCCGCCCGGAACATAGGACATCAACATGTACACGTTGAGACTGTCCTGGAATGTCGCGAAGAGGTCCACGACAAAGGGATGCTGAACCCGAGAAAGGATGTAACGCTCCGCATTTACATGCTCGACTTGACGCAATCGAACAATGTCTGTTTTGCGCAGAACCTTCATTGCAAAGTGATTCTGAGTTCCAGGCGATGCAGCAGTGCGGTGGCGGACGAGCAAAACTCGAGCAAAAGTCCCAGTGCCTTTCAATGAAGATCAGCGGGATCTGTGAAATGAACATTGAACTGACCTAGAGTTCCTCTGACTTCAAAATCGGTGAGTCGGAGACCCGCTCTCTGCAAATGAACTTGCTCGTCTTCGAGCACCCTAAGCGGCCGCTGAGGTGCGCCGGCATGCGGAGGCTGCGACTCCACGTCCATATCTCCATACCCACGAAAGGGAATGGATTCTGTGTACGTCTGACGCGGTAGAGAATGGGGCCCATAAGCCTCCGGCCCACTATACCGCGGCTCCGCATCAATGACAATGGCATCTTCGCCGTTTTCGCTGTGATTCGGGGACATTGGGGGCGTCATTGGGGCGTCTGGAACAATTATCTGAGCTTGGGAGCGCCGAGGCTGAATGACCTGATCACAGATTCCGTCGGATAGAGTTGGTGGGGGCAGGGAAGTTGCTCGAGGGGATATTAAGGGTGAAGACGACATTGCCACGGTCCGGGGAGCCAGCAACGCGCCGCAGGAGGAATATATGAGCACGCAAAGCTACAGAATATTATAGAAAGCTTGGGAGGATTAACGGGAGGAGAAACAAGCCGTCGACAGGATAGCAACGAGGGCAGATGGGGAGTAGTAGGCGCACAGCAGATGCGAGACCCAACCCGAGACAAGTGGATGCTGTGAGAATGGGCTGCCTGCGCGACCAGGCAGGGCAGAGGCTCAACGTAGAGTCAGGCTGCGAGAAAAGCCTGAGCTGGGCAGTTGGCTGCAGGTGGTGGTTGGTAACTGTAACACACTAACAATATCACGACCGAAGCGAGCACATTTATCTTCCACGTGTGGCTGCGCTTCACCTTTGATTGGCGGATCCCATCCTTCTCTTGCAAATTCAGTCAGAAAATTCACATTTTATTTAATCTGTTGTCTATCTCGTTCATCTCGGCGGTCTCATCACCAGGTACACAGAATATACGCATTTACAACCCATTTACACTGCAGCGCATAAAAATCTTGTCGGCGCCAGGCAGCGTTGGGCGGTGGTAAGTATGTGACGTCGATTCAGATACATCACGGATGTCTTGGCCCGATGTCTGATGCGGGGTCGACGACACCGGATGAGTGTGGGACACTGCGACCACCGGAGAGCATGAAAACGTCACCAAGCTTGATGCTGCACAACTCCGCACAGGTTGTGCACAAGACCGTCAGTCGTAACGCTACTGGATGAAGAGCAAGATTCCGCACATCTCAAAGGAGTCGAAACGGACGCCAGTCTTGGGTCTCGCAATTTCGCAAGCAAAGAGATAGTGGCCTTGAACGGATTGGACTCGGAGGAGATTGGAGGTTGGAAACAACGATGCCCCGGCGAAGTCAGTTACGTAACTCCTCGTCTTGACACTCTTGCCACCACGTCCTCTAGCTTAACTGCTTAGCATTGCTCTACACCTCTCCCAATGGCGAACCGAATGAACTGGCTGCAAGGAAAGACGGTGCGGAAGAACACTCCGGCCGGTTCACATTCACGTTCTTCTTCGACCCCACAAGTTCAAAGCACTTCATCCACAATATTCGGAGGCGGCGTCAAGGATCCCTCAGGTCGAATAACAGAATACTCTGTAATTATCTTCTGCTCTCCCCCCTCAAACCCCCCTCATCTTCGAAATAGTCAGACGACGACCAATGTCCAGTATGCAAGTCCGACAAGTATCTCGAAAAGAAACTTCGTTTGCTTGTCAGCTCTTGTTACCACAAAATGTTTCCTCCCCTCCATTCTCCGACGCGTTTGCTCGTATCTGAAGGCTAAATCTCAGGTGCGAATCTTGCATAGACAGATTATTCACCCTTGGCCCCGCCCCATGTCCAATATGCAACAAGGTGTTGCGAAAATTGGCATTTACTCCCCAAACGTTCGAGGACCTCGGCGTAGAAAAAGAAATCGCCATACGACGGAGGATAGCCAAAGAGTGGGTGTCCAATTCCCACCCCATATCACAACCCCAACCGTGCAACAGGTTTAACAAACGCTTGGAGGATTTTTCCAATTTGCGCGAGTTCAACGACTACTTGGAAGACGTTGAAGACATCAGTAAGATTTGCCTCCGGTATATCTCCAATGATTTCTCAAGGGATCCCAAGCATTCAACTTGATAAACGACGTTGATCCTGTTGGGACAGAAGCCCGGATAGCTGCTTATCGTGAGGCTAATGCTGCGTTGACCCTTCTCAACAGCCAGAGAGACGAAGCGTATATTCTCTCTCTTCGCCAAGCGGAAGAGCAGGAACGCAAGGAGAAGGAGGCTCGTGCAGAGGAGTTACGGCGCGAAGAGGAAGAAGATCGCCTGGAAAGGGAGTCAGGACGACGCGAAATCATCGAGAAGTTGGAGCGTGCCGACGGCTCAAATGCCGCCAAAGTCATCCAGCAAACAAAACGCAAACAAGCCGAGCGGGAGGCGAGCCGCAAAGGTGTTGTTCCCGGAAAAGGTGCCCAGGCGTTGCTTCGTGCTCGAATGGCTGCCGCTGCCGCCACCGCAGCTATGAAAGACACGCCGCATATACCGTTCCAGGACGACTACTACGCCTACGACGATATGTTTGTTTTACAACCGGTATATGTGGATCCATCGAGTGAGGCGGTGAGGAAGGATAGGGAGGGCATCATGAGAGCTGGTGGTTATCGGGTCGACGAGGCATGGGAAAGAGCTGTACGGTCTGCCGTCGCCAGTTTGGATCTCTGGCCTATCGACAGTGCCCCAGATGGTTTACAAACAAGTAATTTAGATCCAGGCGGCGATGTGATTATGTCTGCTGCTTAATGATATACGCACTGTAAGATTATGTCTGACTAGGTTGTACGAGTCCGATGGTCACAGAGCAACCTCGTGCACTATGAGATCTTTTCGCCATAAACGACCCTAGCACGTCGTTTCTCTGCATCGTCCATCGGGGATGACATCGGAAAGTAGAGGATCTGGTACGCTTTCTTCTTCCTAGCGAGCAGCAACAGGTTAGACCTTATCAATAAATCAAAAGGTATCCAGGTACTCAAGGGTTTTTGGATCAAGCCTGAAGAATTGCAATACATCCGCGGTAGCCAACTTCTGAGGCTCCGTTTTCTTCTTCTTCTTGCGGTCTGGAGACACGTTTTCGGGTGCAGGTACATTTTCATCGCCTGAATCATCGACGACGATAACCTCGGTGCCATTTTCGGGTTCTACATCGTCATCTTGAACGTCCATGCGCGAGCGTTTGAAAGGAAGCGTGTCCAACGACATGGGAGTACCGGGGCGTTTAGTAGATGGGGAAGTTGAAGTTTCAGCAGTTGGAGACGAATGTGCATTTCGCCGCGCGTTCATTGCAGCAAACACCTCAATTCCGGCTTTACGGAGGCATTTTCTCGGTACTCTATAGAGTAGAGTCGCTCAGTGGTGCCTTACTAATGTTTTAACCCGACTGACCTTCCAGGATCAAAGACCAGGAGATTCACGAGACCCGTCTTGCTAACTTCATACCCAACTATCGTCCGGGAATGACCAGCATGTTGTAAAATCAGAGGCATGCGAGCAGTGATCGTCACAGGGGATGCCCCGAAAAGCACCTCGTTGATAGTTTTTGATCGTACATTCTTGACAACATTGCTCGTATTCACCGGGCCCTGTGATTGTGAGAAGTACTCGATAACCCAGTCCGTAAGCAGATTGGCTCCTGAAAGAATGTCAAACGATGAGGTCAGGATGGGGCAAAAAACCTACCTCTAGCATTCTTCTTCAAGTCGAAATCGACTAACTTTGCGCTGAATACAACCTCAATCCCAAAGCATTATGAACAACAAAGAAACGAACGGTATGCCTCGCGATGTGAAAGCAACTTGTACATCAGAAGTCCCAATCCATTTCTTCGATCCCGCAAGTGGTCGCAACTGTTCCGCGCCTTCTGGATCAAAACCTTCCCGCCACGCATCTTCAATCCAATCCTGTAAATTGCGCACGCTGGGAGGGATCGGGTGATCCAAAAGTCTACTCGGGACGGCGAATTACGCGCGAGGATCAACAGGAGAAAGGCGAGAACGAACGGAAAATACATGGGCTGGATGTGTTGGTCCATGAGCGTGGTACAAGCCATCAGAAAATTTCGATACCTCCACCAAGAAGTCAGGGTGTTGCTCGAGAAACAAGGAAGAAATATGTGAACCCGCAACCCCAACCTGCATCCCACACCTCTCGTGTAACCAGGACCGCGCGTTCGTAACACAGGACTGCTCGACGGGTATTTCCCTTCAGGTGTGATTTGTTCAGGTGCATCTTCAGTAGTGGGATTAGGCCTTTCGAGCAGGATCGACGGTCAACTTGAGTTGGATACGAAGCGCAAGGATTGACCTGGAGTGTAATTATGCGGGGGTGGCAAGTCCTGCGCTGGATACCAGAATTCGTCTTGTCCTTTAGGTACACTGAGCCAATCAGGTTTCCAATTGAACTTCTTTGAGGACTTGGGGTCTGTAGCCGAGTTCTTGTCCACAGGTTTCTTTCTAGACGAGTTGGAGCTCGAGGCTGGATAGTAGAATCAGATTAGAGCAGGTTACGGTTAGAGCCATGTAAGTTGTACCAATTGGCGCGTCGGTGAGATGTTTCTCATAGTGCTGCTCGCGTTCGTGAACACCGAGTTGGTCAAGGTTTGCCGAACAAAACTGGCAAGGGAAGCTACAGAGAATTCAACGACTGACAAATTAAGGAGTGTAGGCATACGACGGCGTTGACTCCGGCGCATCTATACGGCCGCCACTGAGAGTATACGACATGGCAAGAAACAAGGAGGGAGAATCCTGGAGAATCTGGGACTCAGAACGCGATCAAAGTGACGTAATGTCATTAACGTGTCTACATCTTCTTGCCGACTTGGTTGGACTTGGCGCAAGGATACATCGTTAGAGCCTCTCGAATGGCAATTCAACAAAACAGACTCTTTTCCTATGCATTACACTCTAAACTATTGAGGAGTACCGGCAGGAGCAGCCTCTGTCTCTACTCGCGACGTCATGGCAGCTTGTCCGGCAGCAGTGGCTGCCAGTCTTGACCGTTTCCTCTCAGCCTCTGTCGTGGCGTGTGTGAGCAATGACATATAGTCGTCGAAAAACACGCACCAGCTTCCTTCTCCCGCTCGATCTCGGACACGATTGCTTCAATCTGCGCGAGGTCAAGGTTCTAACAGACCATTAATTTTCATAGGGACACGCAAAGGAAATGGCAGCGAACCGTGACTTTGCCGTACTCCTCCATGACGCTGATCTCAATGTTTTTGGCACCAGTTTGTACAACCTCCAACAAACTCTTGACGGTTAGCTTGATAGCGTCATCGCGTGTCAGGTCGTCTTTGTGATTCTTTTCCAGGAATTCGCGGACGGTTTTCGACGAACGGCCGATAGCGTTGGCCTAGCATCCTACATGAAAAGGGACAAGAAAGCACTTTGATGAAATGGACCCACCTTCCAGGCGCTATATATTCCGCTGGGTTCAGTTTGATAGAGTCGTGGTCGGGAGTCATGAGGGTCGAAGCCAATGATGAGAGTGGAAATCCCGAATGGTCTGACACCACCGGATTGTGTGTATTTCTTTTGGATAATTCATTCTTCAAACATGCAAGCAAAACAAGTTGTAGGATTGATTACCTGCTTGATGCCTGCAATATGTTTGGTGATATATTCGACGGTGACGGGATCCTCGACTGTGAGACGATGGCTTTGACACTCTATTCGCGCCTTGTCAATAAGGACACGACCGTCTGCAGTCAGGCCTGCGCAAGCATGTAAATCATGGAAATTTACGGGAATAAATGAACCACGCACCAGCAAACGCGAGGCATATGTGGTCATCCAACATAACAACCTTCCGGACCGTTCTGGGGTCTTGAAGTTGGAGAACAGACTTTTTCTCGACGCCCAATACGACAACATCCTTGCCGCGTACGCCAACCTATGGTAAACTAGATGTCAGTGCGGCGTTGAACGTAGCCATGAGAAGCACAAACGGCGCAAGTTCCCTTCCGCACTGCTTCACCCGCGTATTCTACCTGTTAGCGCGCAATATAACGCGAATCGCCGTCAGTTACATTCAGTTTGGGAAATGTCAGGACGTGTTGACCTGGAAGAGATGGCCATCGGGAGAGAAGACGGTGAGGGCTGTAGTACGTCTTGAGTCGCCAAGTAGGTGAGTAGGGGGCGTCGTGCTCACCGCGATCGTAAGACCTGGACATGGTAGTAGCTTTCCAAAGTCAATTGCTTTCAAGGACGACGCGTAAAGCTGTGCAGTGGCTGTGTACCACCACCTTATTTGGTATTTACGCGTTTTCCCAGTCTTTCATCTTTCAAATCGTTGCCTTGTTCAGCACAGCTGGGAGAAGACCCTGATTATCTGACAACGTATTCCTCTCCGTACCTGAGAACCTCGGCTTGCGCACGATTCGAAATCGGGGAAGATTAAGCAAAATGTCCAAAATTTAGATATGCGACCTCGATACAACTTCGCAACAACCTCGCATTTCTTCCTAGCCAGAGCCGATGTTCGTCGATCCCTTGGTTGTTGGACTCAGCATTCTGCTAGAACAAATATGATGTACCTTTTCTTGCTATCTTACGACTTGAAATACCGCGATGAAGCCTTATCTATGAAAGCGTCTGATTTGTTACGACTTCTCGAATAGATTCGGTCAAAGCTTGAAATAACGCCATGAAGCCCACAATGAGGTCACTGTCGCCGAAGTTGAATCGAAAGCCAATCATGGACCCACTCGGTATCTGTAGCTTCAGGAGACATGCAAACCGACGACTTAAAACCCAAGGTACAGACTTACATGGCTACAGTATATATGAGGCGCTATGTACATGGCAATGCAGTGAGACGAGAAACCGAGCCGCACAGTCTATATACAGAACCGAGAATTATACTTTAAGCTGCCTCTGCCTCGTCACGACTTCTCTTGAGCGACGATTGAGTGGACGTCTGCGCCTGCTGCTGCTGGGCTGCACCGGTAACGCCGACAACTAATCCCTTTAGCCATCCATTCTCCCGTCGGAGACCTTCACATTCGCGTTCCAATTCGTTCACACGACCCTCGAGCTCTTTTGCTCTCGTCTCCAGAGCCGCTTCTCGTTCTTTCTTCTTCAAACGGAAACGGGCAGATGCAGCGGTGTTCCGTCTGCGCTTGTCCTCAGCAATGCTGTAGGTGCCAGCCACATCCTCCGGGGATTCAGCGTTCGACGCGGATATCGAGGACTTGCGACTGCGCGCACGTTTCGCCGGCGGCTGCTCGTATGATGGTTGGGATGCGGAGGATGATTCCGACTGTCCTGGCGGGAGGAGAGAGGGGAAGTTGGAAGAGGAGGTGTTATTGACGGCAGATTGGAGGGCAAGTAACTGCACAATGGAGGGAGAAAGACCACCTGCGGGCTGCCCTAAGCCGGCGAGGAAGCTGCTTAGGTCGAACTGCTGCTGCTGTTGGGGTACGGGATTGGCCACATTCGTGCCAGTTACAACGTTAACATGGCCCTGGTGCTGGTGATGGAGAGCGGACTCGTTGGCCTGGCGATTGGCCTCGAGCTCAAGCTCTTCATCGGAGTCGCGCGAAGATCTTTTTGAGTACTTTTCGTTGTCGTCCACTAGAGGCTCGTCTGAATCAAAGACGAGATTATTCCATAAAAGGTCGGGGAAGGGGGGACCGTTGAGGAGGTCAGTGCTGGAAGAGGAGGAGGAAGGGGGATGTATTAAGTTGAGCCCATGGAGACTGGATGGTGCCATTCTTGCGATGGGTGAGGAGGTGAAGTGACCTCAGTCACGACCCAGCTATGAGCTGTATATATCTCTGCTGTGTGGAGAAGGAAGACCTTTTGCGGCGAGACGCGGCTACACTTTTGTAATCTGACTAATTGCACTTCCGGAGTCTCCGGTCCGAACCACTTTCTCCATTGATATCGCGATCTTCCCGATTCCATATGGCCATCAACTCAAACGTGCAATATTGCACCTCGCTGTGAGCTCAGAAAATTGCCCTACTGCATCCAAACCCAACAGCTCTTAACAGATGTCCGCCAGATTTTTTTGCAAAGAAAACAAGCAAATTTCACTAAGAAAATCCGAGAAACACATCTGACAAAAATCTCACGCAATTGATGGCTGAAATGTCGCAATCCGGCGCGTGATTTTCGCGTCGACAAAAGCGGTATCTAGTAGACTACAGTAACTTGCAGCAGTTTCATCGCGCCGTTTGCAAGTAGAAGAGTCTTAGCTAGGCCAATCAGCAAAATTTCAGGCGATATTCAGCAGGATTAGGAGGTAAGAACTTGGGTCGATAAATCCGAGCTTTGGCTTTCTGGATGTGCAGGTCAATTTGAAGGCGGGAGCTGGCAGCAGTAAAAGCGGGCGAACCTAGTCTCTGATTGGCACTTGGGAGCTTCGATTGCTAGGCGATGTGTACACTGTAGACGCGCGCCACGAGCAGTATAATCGGTGCCTGAGAAATCACTTGTTAAACAATCTGACTTGAGCCCTGGGTTGGGTGGAAGAGCGCTAGCCATGACTCGCTTTGGCATTAAGCTTGATCAGTATAGCCAGTGTCACGTTGAGAGCTTCCGTGGAAACGATGGATTTGAGAGTTACCACAAAGGCGCGAAGGGAAACCGGAGGGATAAGCACTAGCCCTGCCGAGCCGGTCGCGGCGAATTGTTAGAGAGTGTGCTCGATCTCCTCCAATGATGGTGTCACGGCTGACACGGTGTAGAAGCTTGTAGAAGTCGTCAAATATCAATCACAGAACACATCGCCAGGCGGAGAGATTCAATCCTATCAGACTAGGCCCAAAAGATACATTGCTAGGTTGTTTATGAGCAGTTTCACGACACAAGATTAGAATAGCAGCGCATGGGTGACACGAAAGATAGCATTGACCAAATACCCCAGAGTGACTACCAGAAATACACCAGCGAAGGACTAAACAGACAATACCAGCCATGATCTAGATTCCCGGTTGTGAGAAGGATACGGAGCCAGTCAAAGAACCAGAGTCGTCGGGTGTAGGAACATTGACGCGGCTGACCATGGCATGAACAGAAATGATTTGAGGGCAGGGTGTAAGCCATAACTATACACATTCACCCCACCGACCAAATTCAATGTTCATGAGCTGAGGCGAAAGAACGAGAAGTGATTGAGGGGGCGAAGGTGATTATGAGCCGGTGACAGAGACTTGACGAGCCCACTTGAACGACTCAGAAACTCGGGGATAGTGTCGGGAGCGAGGGCAAGTGATTGCGGAGGAAGAGGCCGCAAGACACGTAGATAGAGGAGTCTAAGTAGACGTGGAGGGAGTGAGCAACGTTGTATAAAACACGGCCAAATAAAACGCGTTCAACTCTTTCTCTATCATTATGGCTGGTCTGCCAGCTCCGCTTCCCCGCAGGACCGTTTCCCAAAAACATGTCTTATATTCCGAAATTCTAGCTGTCACTTCTGCCATGCGCAAAAATTCACGCTGGTCCTCCGCTACCCATTTCATAAATTCCAGGGATTCTGCGCAGCTAGGCAGTAATCTCGGCTTGCGGGTGTCCAACAGCGCCCAAGGTTCAAGACGAATCAGTCGCGAGGCCGATCTCATACTGGGTTTCGAGGAACTCAAACGAGCTGTTCGGGATGTAGAAGGTGTGTGTGTGCTTGCTGCTACTGTTCAATGATTTCCTTCGCCTTGACACGAATTTACGCGTTAGATATAATGACAGTACCATTGCCGACCTTATTAGCGCCGTTCTTTGCCATTATCCGATCTCCCTTGTCCACTGGGCCCATCACATCCACCGCTCTCGCTTCCTTACACAGTTTCTTTGTATGCGGCCTCATATCTCCCCAGTCGCGTTCTCTCGAAACTGCGTTGATTGAACTCAGCAGTACTGTATCTCATTGCAAGTTTGAGGCCAGCGATTCCTCCGGCGACGAGGTTGTTCTACTCCGAATCATGACTGCCATTCATGATTGTTTATGTGGAGGTGTAGGCGGTGGACTGGGTGATATTGAAGTGTGTGAAATGCTTGAGACTGTCTTGACAACTTGCTGTCAAATGCGTCTTTCTGGTATGTTAATACTGCTCTCCTTGCATTACAGCAATTAATCCTCTCAAGAAACCTTGCGGCGCTCGGCTGAAAATGTGATGCACAGTCTCGTTCGGACCGTATTCTCGCGACTACACTCCTTGGACCCCCGGACAGAAGAGGAAAAACTTTTGACCATAGACGAAGATACACCTGACGCCGAAATTCGAATGACCGTGTCCGCCTCCGCGGAAGCGACTCTCAATGAAGAAAGTCCTCAAAATTCGCAAGAAATTGTTGTAGAGTCCCAGGAAAAGCCCGAAGATGCCCGTCAAGATGCCGATCGCACTCCAACTTCAGCTGCAACGATTTCGCGACCCGAATGTATGTTTGCCCTGGGAATAGTTTTGCTTCGCATTTTGAGTTCCCCAAACAGATGGACTTCCTTCTATACTGGAATTGCTCCGAGTTCTGATCAATGTGCTGGATCCCACTGATCAACAGCATACCGACTCTACGCGTCTCGTCGCCCTAGGAATCCTCAATGCCGCATTTGAAGCGTCTGGACCTCGCATCCCGGAATTTCCTTCCCTCAAGGCGCTGATCGTCGATACTGGGTGCAGATTCCTTTTCCAACTAGCTCGCTCTGAGAACATGTCTGTCCTCCATTCCGCCTTACGCACAATATCGACCGTTTTCGACACGATGCGATATCATCTGAAACTCCAACAAGAGCTGTTCCTGGCGTTCACCATCGACCGGTTAGCTCCACCTGCCCCCCCTCCAGGCAAGAGAGCGAATGGACAGTATGCAGCTTCGCCTCGACCTGGGACTCCCGTACCTGGGACACCTATCCTCGGACCACCTGAAGCAAATCAGGACCCAGAGTCAGGGGTTGCGACGCCCTCCAGAGTCCTCGTTGCACCAGCCCGCGGAGAAACGCGTGACCTCATCTTGGAAACTATGGGCCAGATTTCGCGCCACCCGAGCTTCATGGTCGATCTCTATATTAATTATGATTGCGACATCAATTCTGAAAATCTCTTCGAGCGCCTCATCGATTTCCTCACCAAGGTAGCGAAGAATCAATCTAGCTTGGGTTGAAATTTTTGCTGACATTAACGCAGGGTGTATACCCTCCACAATCTACCGGGGGTCTGGATTCCCGACAAAGGAATTCGCAATATCTTTGTCTGGATCTTCTGCTCGCGTTCGTCAATGATATGGCTTCCCGTGCTGATGGTGTATGTACCTCCTTCCTGTTTTCGACCCACATCTAATTAGTGTTTAAAATGTAGGCATCTCAACCTTGGCCCTCAGTCAGTGTCTGTTGCTTGCCCCTGGCCACTTCTCACTGATACGTGGCGTGTACTAGGATTTTCCGGAGTCGGAATCTCTGCTCCAGGCCAAGTCTCAAAAGAAACGAATCGTCACAGCGGCTGCGAGATTCAACAACAAACCGAAGCAGGGCGTTGCCTTCCTTGAAGAGAACCGTCTGATCTACACTGACCTGCCCCCCGATGCTCCCGAAAGCGCCAAGGTTCACAATCTTGCTGTATTCCTCAAGGGCTGTGCTAGGCTAGATAAGCGCTTGCTCGGCGACTACATCTCTAGGGAAGAGAACCTCCCTCTGCTGAAGGCTTTCATCGGCTTGTTCGATTTCAGAGATGTCTCTTATTTCTCTCTGCACTTGCGTAACATGACACTGATAGAACCATTGTCCTAGAAAGCCGTCGCCGATGCCATGCGTGAACTCCTCGAGACTTTCCGACTTCCTGGCGAGTCGCAGCAAATTGCCCGCATAACGGAGACATTCGCATCGATCTATTTTGCTTCCGAACCAGGTTCGTGTGCTGCTTGTGCTTACCGTAATCAACCGAATGGTTCTGCACAGATGAGATCCAGAACGAGGACGCGGTCTACGTTTTAGCCTACTCCGTCATCATGCTCAACACTGATCTCCACAACCCTCAAGTCCGAGTGCGTCGTGCATGTCTTTGGTTCATTTTGTCAGCATTGATTGTTATAGCAGCAACGTATGACAATTGAAGACTACACCAAGAATCTGCGGGGCGTCAATAATAACAGTGATTTTTCTGCGGAATTCCTGGTACGCACCCTGTGATCGATATAGTACAAGAAAACTGAGTTTCTAACAGCAAAATATCTACGACTCTATACGCAGGAGGGAGATAGTCATGCCTGAAGAGCACGTTGGCCAGCTCGGCTTTGAATATGCCTGGAAGGATCTCCTCACTCGCACACGCGATGCAGGCAGGTTTTCGTCGTTCGGCAAATACAACTCCGTCTTGACAGCATTTCCTTATTAGGCAACTTGTTGATGTGCAACTCGTCTCTATTCGACGTTGATATGTTCAAAGCTGTCTGGAAACCTGTCATTTCCGCTATAGCCTACGCATTCATCACCTTCGACGACGACTACGTTATACAGAGATCCATCTCAGGCTTCCGACAGTGCGCGACATTGGCAGGGCACTTTCAGCTGCCCGATGTCTTTGATTTCGTGGTCATTTCGCTATCGCAGGCCACCAGCCTTTTGTCAGAATTTATTTCTAGGCAGGTTCCCAATTTCCCCGTTGTAGATGTGGAGGGCCAAGCCGTTACCGTGTCCAATCTATCAGTCAAGTTCGGCACAAATTCCAAAGGACAGCTGGCTGCTGTTGTACTTTTCAACATCGTGAACGGCAATGGAAACGCTCTGCGTGAAGGATGGACTCAGGTTCGGGTGACCATCACCATTACTCACTTGGTGCGCTAACGCTCTTGCTAGATATTCGAGATGTTCCAGAATCTGTTTTTGCATTCCCTCCTTCCCACTCGGATGCTGCAAATGGAAGATTTTCTTGGTGGAGTTTCAATGATCCCGCTGAGGGGTGGCAACCCTCAGCGAGCCGCACCCAGAAGTGACGGTGGATTGCTTTCTGCGTTGTCATCTTATTTGATGACTCCGTATGGAGGCAGTTCTGACGCTCTTGTTCCCGACGCAACTGAAGCGGACGTAGAAAATACTCTATGCGCGATTGACTGCATCACTTCGTGTCGGCTGGACGAACTGTACAGTCAGATTATGTGAGTCTTGTAGCGAATATTGCTACATTGTTAACACGGGTTATCAGGCAGCTAGATGTTGACGCTCTGATCGCCGCTGTGCGCGCTCTCGAGGCACTAGCGCATGATCGAACCGTAGCAAGACTGAAACAAGGTGCTGACGACGATAGTACTCACCCCTCGTCGGACGATGAGCCATACTCTTTACCGTATGATCCGGCCTCTGTGTTCCTCCTGGAGACCATGGTCAGTATCGCGTGTCAGACATCGCAGCATATAGAGGATCTTTGGTGAGCAACTTTTTGGTACCGGATTGGACTCGTAAAATTAATTCAAAGTAGGCCAATAGTCTTCGAACACCTGTCGGCTCTACTTTCTGCTTCAACGCAGTACAGTTTTTTGCTCATTGAACGCGCCGTAGTGGCCCTCCTGCGGCTGTGTTTGATAATAGCCAAAAAGGTGCACTTCTTTCGTGGCATTTGCTACCTCCCTTCTGATGCCTTGACAGCCAGCACTGAGAGATCAGATTTATGTCTCTTTCGATCTCCTATCGTGCTTGCCTCCCTCCGTGGCGAATTCTGTTGCGGAACAGATCGTTGCTGGGGTCCTTCTACTTGTTCAGACCCACAAGGAAATTATTCGGTCACAGACCGAGTGGAATCTGGTCTTTGCTCTCCTTCGCTCCACGATTTTGCACCCGGAGGCTGCACGGCCGTCCTTCGATTTAATAACAAGTCTTGTGTCGGATAGCCCTGAAGAGACCGTTACGATAGATAACTTCAGTGGGCTATTGAACATCCTAGATGATTTCGCGACCGCAGCCGGCGCTGTGGCTGAAGGTCAGCATCGTCAAGGGCGTCGGCAAGAACCCTTGACGTCGGCGAAGTGTGTTGTTCAATCTTCGCATACTTTGGCAAAACTGACAGGATTACAGCTCGCCTCCAATCGAGCGAGGCAAGAAAGCGATCGATCTCATAGTGCACCTGAAAAAGTTCATGAGCCCTTTAATGGAGTCGGCTGGTCTCCTTTCAGCGCAAGGTAGCCATTTTTTCTATACAACATTAGATCAGCTTTAACATTTTTGAGTCAGCTTGGCGACAATTATGTCTGCCGTTGATCAGCTCTTTGAGCCGACAATCAACAAATGCTGCTCGGGAGGTCAGACATGCCGCCATCGGCCAGTTGCAACGGATGTTACTGGGCCCGCATATTCTTTTCGACGAGGCGAATGCAGAGCAAGTCGAAGAAATCTTCAACCGAGTCATATTCCCTCTCCTCGATGACTTGCTGAAACCTCAAGTGTTCCACCGCGATCCACGGGGAATGCCCGAGACGCGCCTGCGAGCGTCCGCTCTCCTTTGCAAGGCGTTCATGCACTTTGAAGTGCGAGAAAGCCAGGCTCAGGTCGACATCCGTATTTTGTGGATTCAGATCTTGGACTTGCTGGATCGGTTAATGAACATTGACAAGGGTGACCAACTGGTAGGTTGCTTGCTTGTATCCAAGCCGGGTCCTGACTTCTCGGTAGTATGAGGCTGTTCCCGAGTCTCTGAAGAATGTCGTGCTTGTCATGCATGCTGCCCAGATTTTAGTACCACCACCTGCAGAGGAACCTGATACGCGGGACGATCGCCAACGGACACTGTGGACCGCCACGAACGAGCGGGTAGAAAGGTTTTTACCTGGGTTCATCGCGTCTGTCATACCCAAGGAGCCATGATACCCGGATTGTTGGTTTGTGCAAGTGTAGTTATTTAATACAATACAGTTATTCTAGAAGAACTTCATCTTCGATGGCCTGAAATCAAAGTTGATTCGGAGTCGTCAAGATCTGTGAAAAGTAATACATACCGTAACCGGATGTAAACACCTGCAGCGCAGGCGGCGAGAGATACTCCATACGCCAGGACACGGAGGATCCAGGGACTGTATTTCAGACCCCAATTGGACCAGGCTCCACCAATGTGAGCAGTGAACATCAAAAGCGCGAACAATACATAGCCAGAAAGTCTGCGAGCCAGGGTGAGATTCGGCAATGAGAAAATACGGCGAATGAACAAACCGATGGTATTTCCAAACGGCTTTCGCTTTATAGCCTCCACCGAAGGCAGCACCGCCAAACCAAACACTACCTCCTCCCAAGACGACCTGGACGAACATCCAACCCATACATAAAATGCCGAATTTCTGAAGAAAATGAGAGGGGAATTGAGATAGATCGAGTCTAGGCAGACATACCGCATGCCATGTTTTGAAGTGAACCGCTCCGTGCAGATATTTATTGAGCATGACAGCAAAAGTCCCAAGAAACATTATCGGGAACGCCATTAAAAATATTGCGTACTGATGGCGCACTAAGCCAGCAGCCTTCGTCTTCGGTTGTGAAGTTGGTTGAAGGGTTAGAATGCCTAGGCGAAGCATTCGACCTGATAGTCATGGCGCAGAACGAAAATAGTGACACACCATAGATGAGTAATGCCAGAGAGAGACTCTGAAGAGGTGGATGGAACGCAAACCAACCCCAGTTATTGGCAACCGGATTGTTGACGAGCACTATGACCCAGGTCACGACTGTGAAGAACTAGAAGGTACGGAGGTTGTAAGGCGCGAGACTGAAAGAAGAGGGAAAGCTTACAGCTGCACCGAACTTCGTGTACAAGGTAATAACATGAGTCGGCAGACACGATTATGCGAGTTGTTGACCCTCACCAGAGCAAGATTCATTGCGAGCACGTCGCCAGTACGACCCTCGGCGGGGAGTAAGTCCTCCTGTCCCCTAGGTTTGGTCGAACGGTCTTGTTCCTCCGTCGCAAGCAGAGCTTCCCTGAGTTCATAGTCCTCGTTGCGGTCCACAGCCTCCATGCTGGTGCTCTTGAAGTTGGAATACTGATCTGCTTGACGTCGGGGCATCAGAGCACGTAGCTTTTCGCTGTTCTTCTCTTCTGCTGAATCTTGACGCGTTCGTAAGTAGCACTGATCAAGCCAATGAGAGTTGACTAAATACACAATCGGTCCGACGGCAGCACTTTAGCCGGGTGTCCACTCTCAACTCCCCCAGTCTCTCCCAGTCCCACATCTCTTACCCACAGTTCATCGGCAACGACGAGCCTGTTATAGCCTATGAATTTTTTCCGATTCACCCAAACAAACAGCAGAAACAATGATTCCATTTGTAACAGGTCCTCCCGTGAAATATTAATAACTAAGCTCGATTATTAGTGCAGAGATTAAGGTATCAAGCAGGAATGATGGTATAGAAAGCATGGTGGTCAGCATTATATCAGAAACGGCTACTTGGCCCCAGGCATTGCCGGTCTCGGGGAGCTACGCATCGAGTATCGGCCAGCTGCCCTCTTCTTTCCACTTGTCGACGACCTCCTTTACCGTTTCTTTACTGAGGTTCGGCTTCTTCAGCTTATACCCTGTCACTTCGAGCAGCTTGGCGTTGCTGAACGCAACCACATGCTTCTCAAGCGCATACTTGTCCATGTACGCGGACAGAGGCGTATTGGGGATGGGTGGATTTGATGTGGTGATCATCTCCGTCCAGCCGCCGACGTGGTGCTCATTGATTTCTTCGACTGTATCGGATTTCATCTGTTTCGTTAGAAGCGTGAGTATGAGTACTCCGGGAGCGGAAAAGGAACAGGAAGAAGGATCACCTTGAGAACAGTGTTCTCTACAAGATTGAAGAATTCAAATGTTGTACCGAATAGTGAAGTGACCGTCTGTCCGACGCTGAGCAAAGTGCTCTCAGAGTTATCGACCTGTTCAAAAGCAGATAATAGTATCGTGAAGTTCAATAAAATCGTTTCGTTCTGCATACCAGATTGAAGAGGGGAGCAATCAGCTTCTTATCTGCAGGAGGCATCCCATGGACCTCGGCAACTTTGCTTTTGTCGTTATGGAATAGAATCTCTTCACCCGCAAGACTGTCGGCTTCCTTTCGGCCCAAAGGCGCCATCCACTGCGCACAGGCCCACATACTGCCAGCAACATCTTCCGTGTGAATGGTATGAGTGGGATTTTTGCCAGGGGACCACATCGATTTCATGGGTTTCTTCATGTACCCATACACTGACGCGACTGTGAGGGCAGACGCGACGTTGCCCCAGTTGGTGTAGGGCCCATACACGAAACCAATTCGCAGAATGACGAGGTTCAGACTGGGAAAAGTCAGGACTCGAGACACGAAGGCGAACTATAATCGATACAGACTCTTCGATGGCGGCGAGCATACGGAGTGTTTCGTGCCACCATGTGCCCGCGACGCCGAGAGGTTTTATGTCCTCTTTCTCGTCATGCGACCCTTTGCTCGAGGTCTCGTAGAACGGTTGCTGCAGTCGGACATATGCCTTGACTTTCCGTTTCGCAGCCTCCAGTCCGATCAACCGAGCGACCTGGCACGTCCTCTCGACGTGAATCTAAGGCACAGAAGAAAAAGTGAATAAGCAAGCGCCGAAAAGCGATGAGATATCCACGGCACCATGTCTGTCCGGTCAAAAGCGACTTCTCCCGTGAAATCAAAGACGTAGTCATACGCCGATTGGCCTTCAGGCGGGTCGAAACATGAAGCGATCGTGGCTGGAAAAGATGGGTCAGTTGAGAGATGGACGCGATGCGATGGAGTCGCGACTCACCAGGCACGGTCAAATTCGCCTGACGGTACTGCACTTGAGGTTTCTTCAATAGTTTGGGGAATTCGGCGCCGATGTAACTGTGTCAGATACTAGTTGATTAGGCCAGAGGTGATTTCTGAGTGGTTGGAGTTCCACGCACGTCGTGGGAGGCTCTACAGAGAATTTGTCGACTACCCGGACATGCTGCAAGAGAGGTCAGACTGCGATGAAGACACGATGTTCAAGTCGGGGCGGACCGAGGCGAGAGGTTCGCCTTCGAGCGGAACGAGGAAGCTAACGAGGGCCCTTGAGCAGGTATTGAGGCCGCCTGATAGATGGTGAGGGAGAAGACGGGCTAGAAGCAAGAGGGAATACCAAAGACGAGGACGTTGGGGGCAGACATTTTGGTGGCGACCGCGGTTCAACGCGCCCGACTTTATTAGAGTGGCGGAGAAAACAGATCCAAATAATTGTTATGGCAATCCATCAATTACATGATCGGGCAATACGGCATCGTACGGCATCTTCCGTCCATATAGGTGACAATGTTCTCCTCAATTCACTTGGGTGCCGACAGATATCGGTATACAGACGAGAAATCCTTTCGAGCAAGCTCAGGCTGTGTCTCCATCATCTCTCGGTACACTCTCCGTGCTGCCTCACCAAGCGGAAGCGAACTCGCCGTTTGAGTCGCAATGTTGCTCGCCAATCCCATGTCCTATTGTTGGACAGCGTCCGGCATGTCAGAGAAAGTTTTGAGAATTTGTTTTAGACAACAGACTTTTTCCATGAGAGCTGTCGCGAATCCTCCTTCGTAGTCGCGTTCGCACGGAGGGGACTTGTCAGGCAGCGAACCAGGGACAGGATTATTGACAGATATCGACCAACAATTTCCAGTCGAAGAACCTATGACGCTGCTCATAATCGCAGGATCCAGTCCCATTTTCTGTCCCAGGATCATTGCTTCAGCTACCACTACTTGTTGCACTCCCAGGATGAGCTGATTCCGACGAGAAAAGTCATATGAGTCAATGATAGATGCATAAAACCAAGTGAGATATTCACGTTGTTGCAAATCTTGGCTCCTAATCCCGCTCCCGAAGGTCCGCAATGTACAATTCGCTGTCCCATCATAGAGAGAACAGGGTAAGCTGCGCGGAAGGACGTTTCGGTACCTCCGACGAGAAACGCAAGAGTCGCAGCTTTGGCTCCAGTGACTCCCCCAGACACGGGCGCGTCGAGCATAGTAGCACCCGTTGCAATCACAGCTTGAGCGGTCTCACGAGCTACATCAACATCGAGAGTCGTTGAGTCAATGCAAACCGTCTTCTGAGCCAGATCAGCAGAAAGGGATCGAAGGGTCGGGATGATGGCTCCGCCATAGACAGTTTGGACCTGGGGTGATGAAGGAAGCATAGTTACAATTATTTCAGAGGCAAGCGTCGCTCTGCATGAGAAATAATTAATTGATTGGACCCGCGGAACAAATGCGAATCTGATATTTCAAAAACGGTTTGACCGCACGATACTCACTCTTCTGGGGTCGCAGCGATGCTAACATTAGACCCGGGAAACGCCGTGGTGAAATTGTGACAAAAGGTGGAAGCGGTTTCGGGGAAGGCGTCGCAAACGACGAAGTGCGCATCCGGTTGCTTGGCAAACTGCTTCGAGAAGAGATTGTACCTGCGGTGGCATGTTAAGCGAAGGAAAAGAGAGCGAAAGATATTAATGTACGCCATCTCTGAGCCCATTCGCCCAAGCCCGATGAAGGAAGTGCCTGCCAGAATGAGTTGAATGAGGGACCCAGTCAACATGAGGCTGCCGAAGTACTCTTGGGGCGCATCGTGAAACGCTGAAGAGCTTGGAGGCACTTGAAAGTGGCCTTCATGGTTGAGTACGACCGAAACCTGGATTCGGCCGACAAAGCCGACGCTAACCCGCGCTTTGACCTCCTCGACTTTGCCGATGTTTTCCTGTTTTTCTTCTTGAAGTTCTTCGCCGTCGCTTGGAGCGAGTCATACAATGTTCTGCCAAGCGTGGTAGCCGATGCCACACCCCATACGCTCACTTCAAGAATTTAGGCGACGATCGCGCTCATACGCCGCGGCGTATTCGTAAACGATGTTCACCTTCTCGCTGCCTCACAACTCGGGCAGAACACCGTAGAACAAAAGATGCCAAAATCCGCATTCGTACTTTGTGTATTCGGTCCGCGCGCAATTTTTGCCTTCGTTTTTCACCTTTCATTCAAATTGTCCCCGAGTCAAGGGCCCTTCGTGACGGATGGGTTGTCACAATGTCACAAACGCACTGCGCGTGTAGACCATCGACGGCGTTGACCGTCAGTACTGTCAGTTTGTGTCCTTTTCTCCGTCTGCGCCATGGAAATGCTCGCGGCAGCAACTTCCTTCTTTGCCCGCACCGCAATCTCCCAGTCGTACAACATCGGAAGCCCTACAGGTCCCGGAAGCCGTTCTTCAACGCCAGGACCTAGCGGAACGTCCTCAGCCCCTGCTGCTTTCTCTCCTCCTCTCAATGTTGGACTATGGCGTGTACAGTCTGCCTCTCACAAGGTTACCAACAAACGCGTCAGTGTCTGGTCTTTCGACAAACGAAGTACCGAGATGGAACGGCTGCGCACCGCAGCGAAAGAGCGAACATTGGAGGTGCTCAAGGCTGAGGTATATTTCATTGAAACGGTTCTCTTTTCCCGCAAGAACTCAGATGAGAGTTTTCTTGCAGGCCTCTTCGCTGACACGCCTTCGGCATCCGTCGATCTTAGGTTCGTGACAATCGATCCGACCCTTCGCCGTTAGTCTCATTTCAATGCTCGAAAGAAATGGTGGAACCGCTTGAGGAGACGCGGACAGAGCTCATCTTTGCGACTGAGCCTATCCTATCCTCTCTCGAACTGTCTATACCCGGTGCACCAGGCCGACATACGCCCTTGGTTGAACTTGACGAAGTCGAGGCACGTAATTCGATTTCCGTTACTCAAAATGGCGCTCATTTTCAACCTACAAAAAACTAGATCCAGAAAGGCATTCTGCAAATATGCAAGGGTCTCTCTTTCATGCACTCATCCGGCCAGCTCATACACTCGAATCTCAAGCCAGAAAGCATCATCATAAACAGTGCTGTTAGTGCGCGGTCACCAATCGCTCTCATATTTGATTTTGAGTGACCTTCAGGGTGACTGGAAAATTGCTGGTCTTGGCCTAACAATTCCTTTGATGACACCTGGAGGTGGTGGTCCAACGCGTTGGGAATTTCCTACTTTTGATGGCCATGTGCCCGCGTACATTCAGCGCTCGTTTGATTACATGGGTATCATCTTTTCTGCTCTAGGAATAAATCAACCTGACACGTCGTGTTTCACAGCACCAGAATACGCTTTAGACGAACAGTTGGTCACCGCCTCAGACATGTATTCCCTGGGATGCCTGATCTACGCTGTTCACTGCAAGGGCAACCCTCCTTTCAAAACTCACGGTAGCCTCAGTGGACTTCGCGAGAATGCCGGAAAACCTCCTCCCAATATGCAGAGTTTGGATACCGATCTCCAAGGTACGCATTAAAAACATCTGCTCAAAGCTCCCAGTTAATGCTTGCCACCGCCAGCTCTCCTGCGCTCCCTCATCACGAGGCTTGGCGGTAATCGACCAACACCCACTACTCTCACCACTCAGCCCTTCTTCTCGTCCTTACCCATATCCACTCTTAATTTCCTCGACCGATCAAATTTCACCGCCAAGACGCGCGAAGAAAAGATTGGCTTCATGAAGGGGCTCACCAGTGTCCTCGACAAGTTCTCGGAAGGCCTACGGACACGGAAGATCCTACCCAGTCTGCTTGAGGAGATGAAGGACACGCATCTCCTACCGTACATCCTTCCGAACGTCTTTGTGATTTCCACTGTGCTCTCCCCCACTCAATTTGCTAGTTTAGTCCTCCCTAGCCTGAAGCCCCTGTTCGTTGTGAAAGAGCCCCCTCAGAATATGCTTACTCTCCTGGATAACCTGGGGATGCTCCAGAGCAAGACTGATAAAATTGTGTTCAGGGAGCGTGAGTCGAAGCACTAACCATCTTCTATCGACCCTCACTGCTGAGCTCTGTAGAGGTCTTACCGCTCGTATATAACGCCCTAGAATCTGAGCACGCTGCGGTATGTACTTCCAACGTCGCCTGGCCCGCTTCACAATTTTATTACCCGTTGCAGGTTCAAGAACGCGCCTTGCAATGCGTTCCCGACCTTTGTGAAAGCTTGGACTATGCCGAAGTACAAGGGGTATTATTCCCACGCGTTGCGGTTTGTGTCCCTCGCTGTCCCAGAGCGATATCTTACCCGGTATTTAGGTTGTTTTCACGAAAACGAGAGTGTTATCAGTCAAAGTGGCCACATTGACAACATTTTTGACCATGGTTAGAACTCTGGATCAGGTCTGCAACACCCGTCTTGTACCTCGGCTTCGTGTCCTAACTATCCTTGGCGTTACGTAGACAAGCCTGACCCAAAAGCTCGTTCCTCTACTTTCGAAAATCAGGACGAAGGAACCAGCCGTAACGGTAGGCACTTTCTTCCTCTGTTCCCTTTCTCCCCTTCGGCGTACTCAGAATTTCACAGATGGGGACACTGGCCGTCCAGGAGGCCATGGGATTAAAGGTGGATCGGGAAGCCGTCGCAACGCTGGTTCTTCCTCAACTGTGGGCAATGTCCATGGGTCCGCTCCTCAATCTCGACCAATTCCAGCGTTTCATGGCTGTCGTTCGCAAACTGGGAGATCGCGTCGAGCAAGAACATAAGCAGTTTCTACGTGACTCCCAGCGGCTAGAGGACCGATCGGCAACAGCAGCGAATGGGGCAGGTGTAACAGGATCCGTTGGAGGTGTTGATTTTGTGAGCTTGGTTGGCAGGGCGAATGGAGCTACGGTCAAGGCGGACACGCCTTTGGATGCGACCGTTTCGTGGGATGATGATCCTTGGGCGAGCATTCTGAATGATAATGTAAGCTTCATAAAGCGTTTCTTTGCGTGCCTTTCAAATTAACTTCATTGGTTAGACCCCGACTATTCAAACACCCCCTCCCCTTCCGCCCGTCTCAACCAATTCATACCAGGCGACGAGTCCGAACTCGTTCACAACGCTCTCATTACCTGGTTCTCCTCAGCAGTCTGGTTTCCAACATCGGCCATCTCGGCTGGGCTCGTCCTCATTTTCATCACCCGCACCAGCACAACCTTCTCTATCAGCCCAGCGACCTTCCTATATGCCATCCCAGTCTGCATTTTCACAACCCGCATACACCCCGCCTGCGGTACAGCCATCCAAGCCAAACTATAACATTCCACTCTCGACAACCCCGATGTCTGCGTTCTCTCAACCTCCTTCATACACTCCGGCTTCACAGTCACCCAAGCCAAACTATAACATCTCGTTATCGACGAGCCCGCCCCTGCCAAGCTTCACCAATCCTGCCCCACCTCCCATGAATTTCTCGTCAACGCTTGTACCTGCTTCGCCTGCAATGAGTAATGTACTGGCGCCTTCCAAGCCTCCCCAGCCTCCATGGTCAGTCAAGAAACCAACCCAGAACGACTGGGGTGATTTTGATCCTCTGGCATGATCGCTTCCTGCGGATAGAGTAATTTATTCCGTTGGCCCATTATAATCTATGTATCAGCTCTTTCGACGCGAATACCCTCCAGTGCGCCGACGCCCGTAGGTTCGATTATAGTGTCGTGTCCCATTTCCATTTCATTCTGGATTGGGACCTCGTTCGAGTCGACCGGAAGGCCCAGGACTCCGCGTAACACCAGTAGGGCACCCAACTTCGAGCACGTCGGAAATTAGGGAGAAGTAAAATGGGACTATATAACGCTCGTTACCTTCGACGAAATTTCGTTTCGTTCCTTGCAGGCGCCGCTATGAATGCCTAGGCTTCCGTCAGTCTCGTACTGCCGGGTGACAGACTCTATACGGTACCCACATTCGGTGCATCCCTCTTCACAGGCGCAGTTGCTGATTTGCTGTTCCGCCTTAGTAAGGAGCTCGTGGACTGCAAATCTCTAGATCAGTATTGGATACAGAAGAGCATTATATACCATTGTCGAAAGCTTTCGCGCTAACACCACCGCCAAGTCCTATGGCATCATAGAATATAAGCCTGGACAAGTTCTTCACTGATCAGACTCATGGAGTAAATCGACCAAGCGCACCTGCCGGGTCGTTTTCTGGAGCTCTTTTCCCGCTTGTTCTCCTTCTCCGGTGCCTTGCATTCTGTCTTGACGTCCGTCAACACAAACCTGTTTAACAGTGCGTGCGCTGCGGAATGAATGGCAGCGGCTGGTCGGAACTGTTTTACACGAAGGAGATCGAGGGTTGAAGGTGGCACGTCTATCCAAAATCTGCCCGAAATTTTCAGCTCCTCAAATGTGCGAACTCGGGTATTGTACCCTGTGGTCTCACGCTCCCATGGGTCGTTGTCAAGATCAACGGTATCTAAGATGCTTGTGCCCCTGGAAAATGTCAGAAAATCCGGAGCACGCGTTTGCTTTCGAAAGTACCTTATTTTAAAGAACCCTTGAACGGAATGTTGAATGTACAAGATCGCCGATCAGAACAGAACATACCAAAGACCACTACGCGTACGTCCACGCCTACAGAGCTCTTAAGTGCAAAAAGTTTTGGGAAAGTATGAAGTACTAACGACCGTAGTAAGCACGGTGAGGCGAATCCTTGATTTCTTTGATACGATAAGTTTGAATGGCATCGATATTGCTTAACCAAGTCGAAGATAAGAGATCGTGCTGTTTCTCTTGAGCAATGATTTACTCACGTATAATCTCTGAACAGGAATGAGTAGGTATCTGACTGGTCTTTCAAATCCAACGTACCTCGGGGAAGTGGAGTAGTTCACGTCTGCACGGATGACTTTGGCCATCCTCGTGTCATGGCTCACGTTTTTGACAATGTAGGTCAATCCCTGATGTATGAAAACACCGCCTTCATAGGTCTCAAACATCGCCCGGGACAATTCTACTTCCTCCAACAGATGAGGCTGGTTCGGCGAACTCACATCAACGACCGCATATACATCGTCTTGAACTCCGCCTGCAACACTAAGCAGATATCCGGTGAATGCTACAATGGACGTACGTATGTGAATGTGCTTCGCCGGAAATGGCAGGAACTTAGGATGAGTGTGGTACCTGTGGAAGATGTGAGTCCGGGCACAGTCCTGAGATGTAGTTGAACACACCAGCCGTCGTTGTCAATTCGAAGGTGGGTGTCACAGAGTTGTTGCATCAGCGGACCAAAGAAAGCACTGTCTGCTCGACATATTGGCATTTCTTGAGCCGCACATTGCAGGTGGGCTACAAAAAGTGAGTGACAAAACTGGCCGATTCTGTCCGCAGACCTTCTAGCAAGATGCTATTGTCCAAATCCACAATTAAATCGCTGACTGGCCCTGCAAATAGTTTCTCGGGGTGATTCACATAGTACTGGTCGACGGGTAGACGTTGTGGAACGCTACGTCGCATCGTAAGTATGTATCATTCGAATGAATGAAGCATACTATAGAGCCAGAGAATCGCGACCTCTGCGCCCAGCTCTTCCAGCTTGTTGTCGCTGCGTGGTTCATCAGAGTAAGGAAAGGTGTGTTTCACGTCACAACTCACAAAACTGGCAACGGTACCCGGGAGACCCAGGATTATTACTCCGTCAATGACAGAAAGATCTATTCCTAGTTCCAGTGCATTAGTTGCGACTATTCCGAGCAAATGCCCTGTGAAGGCCGCCTGTTCTATCCGGCGCCTATCCTATGATGGCGGTTTGATTAGTATATCACACAAACCAATTGCAAGAGACCAACCTGTTTGGAATAACCCCCACGATATGCGCTGACCCTTTCTAAGATATCGAGGCGACCAATTTTCGCCAACTCAAGACGGAGGTGTTTCATTGTCTCCCAGAGTCAGCGATGATGTACGTGGTGCTGAGGAATTTCGAACCTACCAGCTCGCATACTTTCCGTATCTTGAGATGATCGATGAGCGCCGGTCAATGTCATACTCTAAGAACTAGGAAAACCTTGCAAAACAGTATGATCCTCACTCCTCTCTGCATGAGAAATATTGCCAGAGCGACTGCCTCAGACATCGGGCTGACCTACAGTATAGTCAGAAATGAACCACTATTGCGGAATTGGGAACCGACATGGCGGTCCGTTTCAGCATTGGATGGAGGGTTCCATATTACAAAATCCTTGATAGCAGAGGGTGCACCATCTTCTACCACAACCTCAATGTCGACAGGATCGATCCCGGTTAGCCGTTGCATATGCATAGATGGATTTGCGATGGTCGCACTGCAGGAAACAAAAGTAACATGTCTATCTGGTTCGATGGCTCAGAGATTTGGTCGAAATATTTCAGACATGCCCTTACTCCCCAGTGCGACCAACAGGCGACGAAATCTTCGGAGTATCTGCGCAACGTGACTGTTGCAAAGTCTCATACAATCGGATGTACCATTTCTACTGGCAACATACCTTCCGAGTAAACCGGAATAATAATGCAGCTCGTCGACTGCAAAAACCTTTTCACAGTGAGACCATCGAGTTGCGCAGCCCGCAGGAATGAGCCATACTTTCAAATTTTTGAGGAAAGACCTCCAGAGATCTTCGTGAGGAAGGATTGATGCATGTATCAGGTCCTTGAAAACAACAAAGGAATTGATGAGTCGAGGTGATCGTCGAAGACAATGATCAAGAGCACAAAATTGGTGAATATCACAGAGGCAGTTTCTCGGATACTAGTGCGCTGCTCCTGGGGAGTGTCTCCGTCATAAGTTGCGACCACGAGGTGCTCTAATCCTGGGCATGATGCTATGAGGTGCTCTAGGGCGATCCGTTGGTCTTGAGCCAACGCCTAACAATGCGGTATTCATTAGCCACTAAGCCATGGTCCAAGGTCCGCACAACCTTGGTGGGATATACCAGGATCGCAGTGGAAGCGCGGTTGGCTTCAAGAAATCGGAGAACAGGCACCTAGCGACCAGTCAGAGCATTTTCGAGAGTAGCGTAATTGCACATGCTTGATAGATAACACTTTTGCCTGAAGCTGTAGCGGTACTGACAATGACGTGTTTGCCATTATTTATCGCGTCGATGGCCGTGGCTTGATGAGTATAGAGGGAGGAGATGCTTCTGGATTGTTGCAAAGCTTGTGTTATGGTGGCAGACAGGGGGGAATCCAGCGTCCCTTGCAGCTCGAATCAGTACTGCGGCCTACTTCAGGAAACCAAGATGATCGCAACCTATTTGGCCAGCCTTAGCCTCGACGGTCCGCCTTTCGACAATCTGATCCGAATACCAATCTTGCTCCTCTAATTCTTGCAAGATCGTCGCAATGTCCTGTCGATTTGAGGGCTCTGGAACTCTTGCTTTTGGCCACGTTTCTGGCTTGAAAGGGTCGACGGGAATATGTTCGCGGGCGGCTGCCTTCAATAGAGTCACTGGATCATCTTCCGCTGCCGTGGCGAGAATGAGTCTGCACTATGAGCGCTTAGCTAGACGGGCAATGATTGCGCCTACTCGTTGACTGCCTCGGAAAATCTCTGATTTCGCTTCTCGATCAGCTTTTTCATTGCTGCAGGTGTCAGAGAAGGAGGAGCGGTGAGCATTTGTCTATCCGTGCAATGTTTAGCAAAGAGAAGTCAGCAGAAAGCACAGAACTGTACTCTGTGTCGTCGATCTTCTTTCCATTGGATTTATCAACAAACTCCAGGACAAGAACATGGTCTTCTTTACGCTCTTCGTAGGGATCGAGACGGTTAGGGAGTTGAAAATCCGCACGGGCACTAGCGGGAGAAGACTGTGATACATCCTGAACTAGAAGTTCGTTTCTAGGCACGTAGGCGAATTTTATGAGCTCGGGCAGAAGGGTTCTTGAGTTATCGTGATGAGGGGCAAGCTTGTAGAACGGAACGCAACTCTCTCACTTAAGTTCTGCGACACTCTCGAGGTCAAGTGGCCTTCATATCGATACAGCTTCAATTTCTGCGAAAAATTGTAGCTTCAATCATACCTCTTCAAAAGATTCTCGACAGACGTTCGTAGCGTGTTGAATGATGTCGCTAATTGCTTTCTTGATGACACGAATGCAAGCACAGTATTGAGCGCCTTAGATCTGGGTTGAGTGGAAA
The DNA here is from genome assembly GCA_037176885.1 of Favolaschia claudopus. NCBI lineage: Eukaryota > Fungi > Basidiomycota > Agaricomycetes > Agaricales > Mycenaceae > Favolaschia > Favolaschia claudopus. Next base: position 1,236,525 of record JAWWNJ010000055.1, on the reverse strand, counting down.
AACGACTCATTATATACTGAATACCTTGTATACTTTGAATAGCTGGAAAAATCGACTGCATTGAGGGTATTACTGAGTACCAAGACGCGTCAACCCACGTCGTGAAAGTATTCTGGCCAAACGACTTCGGTGTCTTCTGTGCGTGTTTTCTTCACAGATTTTCGACGGCTGGAGCCACCAACCTCGCATGATGCTGCCTTGCGTTTGCCGCCAGCTTCGGATTTTGGTGGCATTTCGCGGTGGTGGAGGGGCAGGGCGAACAGGGGGTGTCACAGGCGTTACACGGTTACTTTCCCTTTTCCTTGACGCCGCGATGCATCCTTCGGCCGTCTGGATGGCCAGGACAATCTCCAAACCGCTCAAACCCAATATGCAGGTATTCACCTCAGCATCGACAGTAGTACCTAAACCTACACAACCTCGCATAATCCCACGTGGAAAAATCGCGTTAAACGCGTCGATTGTCCCTGCTGCCATTCCTCGCAACCATGAAACCAAACCGCCCACCTTAATACAAACGCTCATTGCGCAAAAAGATGCCGCTGGTGACGAATGGCCCTCGAATCTCCGCATTGAACCATTCATCAGCCGAGCGGAATGGGCCCCAGTCAAAAAGGGACTGCGCTCGAAACTAAAGAAAATGTTGAGGGAAGAATGAGGTCTCAGAAGACGCGGTCACATATTGGCATAAGTGCGTCTTCAGACCTTCAAATGTTTTCAGTCCGCATATTGATGCTCGATCGTTGAGTAGGCGGCGGCAGGCCATGAGCTCAGCAATGCTGCGAACTGCCTAATTGTTGCAACCTAGACTTGCACAACCATTGGCCTTGTAGGCATGATGCGCACGCGCGTTGGGCGACAGACTGGCATTCGAGTTGTTAGTCTACAGTGCACACTACATATGTACTACCACAACTTCTACGACCGTCATTGGAAAGATTTTCCACCCAACGCTCCCAGTGTGTTGAAAGTCGGAGGAGCATATTACTCCTCTACATCCGCGTTTCGACCCATGTCAAATGCTCTTTCCGCAAATCAGGGCGGATTTGAGCCCATGAGATCGCCTTTTCGCGAGCCAGCTCTATCGTTTTCTGCAAATCGTCGCTATGGAGGTATATTGGTGGGCCGGGTGGGGCGTATAATTGTTCTCGGACAACAGGAACTGCGAACAAGTGGAACCGTCCAAGGCGAGTGAATTCCGGAACGGTACTGAATCGTAGAGGCTGGAAGGATATCGTTGGGTCTCCGCCATTGGGCCCCGGATCCTGGTTTCCCGTCACAGGTACTCCGAAAAAACGAGCAATGGGGCCCAGGGTTCGGCCACGTAGTTGGTAGATGAAGCAAACGTAGTCGTGGTTGTCTGCTTGACGTTTGAGAACGATGCATGGCCGGGCGAAGGCTTTGGACGAGTGGGTCGGAAGTGAAGCGAGATAGAGAGATTCTTCATTCCAAAGCTCGACTCCTTGTTGTGCCAGCAGTTCGTAGAAACAGGCCGACATGCGGGTTTGCTCCCTACAATACACGAGCTGGCCAGGGCGGATATGAACCCGGCGCGCTAAACTCAATCCATACTGCAGTGGACTGAGGATTTCTTTCATGAAAGTCGCATGAAGGCTCTATCACGGTCACGCGCGCGATTGATGGTGAAATTACAGAATTGTGCAAGTACGATATTATTATACACCAGACTTGTGATTCCCTTCTCTAAACGTTCTCTCCAAAAGATCGTGGAATTTCTTGGGGTGTTGCGCGTGGAGGCCATGCCCAGTGGCCTGCCATTGCACGAATTCTGCATCAGGCATACAGCTCTTGATATATTTACTATTGGCCGGCGATATAAGATTATCCTCATCGCCTGTGAGGATGAGAACTTTGGGTATAGCTTCAGAGATACTTCTCAGACGCTGAGAGCGTTGAGCAATCAAGACACGGTGCAAGCACAGGCATACCTCCAGAGTTACGCGATGAGTCAAACCAGCACACATTTGGGACAGAGAACCAATTAGGGTTTGGGCTGGTGTGGTCGAAATTCGTAAGCGATAGAGCTGCAACAGATTCGTGACTAGGTAGCACAGATTGGGCAGCTAGAGGTGTACCTGAGTCTGAACCTCACGGTTGGTACGACCTTCTGGATCTTCTTCTGCCGTTTCGTCGAGCCACAGTTCAGGATATACCATGGGAAGGATTATCGGAATTTTCTTCTCCACTTCCGGTATGAAGGTGAGCCTATGCAATTGTGAGGATGGCCCACAATGAAAGAAACAGTCTTCCTGACCTGGCAAGTGAAACAGCACCTTTCCACTTTGTCAAGTCAAGGGGAGAAACCAGCGAAATCTTTTGTGATCTCACCGGAGGGAGATTTGACCACGGAAAACCGCCGGCGGTCGTAACAGCCAAAGTAAGAGATCTCATGCGGTCTGGGATACGAGTCGCAAGCTCTAACACAAAGCATTGAGTGTCACTTCCGTGTCTGTGAGCGAATTGGGTACCTTGAGCGATCATACCACCCAAAGATATACCAACAACGTGAATACCGCGCTTCTCCGTCCAACCTAAGTAGTCTAAAAGCACAATTACATCTTCAGCCATGCCACTAGTGCTAACAGGCCCCATGGAAATTGAGAGCTTTGCTTGACAGGCAACAAAACACCAACATACCTGTAAGGTCCGCGTGGAGTCCCGGAGTGACCCACTCCTCTTCGGAGTTAGATTAACAGATTGCATATTTCGAGATAGTTTGAGAGCAAACCTATTATCAAAGACCAGCACGGAATAATCCGACAAACGGCCAAAATGTTGAACTTGGCCTAGCCAGGCAAAGGAGGAACTATTCAGCCTTCTCTGCGTGTTAGATATAATTCGCCGAGCAATTGGGCAGAAGGAGTGACCCCATGATGAACACCAGCTTTTGTTTGCCATTGCCATGAATCTAATTCGTTTTTGAGATTTGGATCCAGCGGCCCAAGAGGCGAAATATGCAGCCCACTTCGTAGTAGAGAGAGTGGCTTTCCAGAGGTTCAGCCTGTTTGCGAATACGTGTTACTGGACACATTCCCTTGCGCGAACATGTTGTCGCATCGAACAAAGTCGCCAGCTCCCCAGCATCGGTCAAGTTGTTCATGGCGGAAGGTTCAATGAGCGAATTGGCACCGCCACTGCCATTGGACCAACAAGCAAGTCAAAACAACCGCTCGCATCTCAAATAGGCAGTTTGTGGCAGTGTTAAATGGTAACTAAAAATTACAGTGTATATACAAGTAAAACCCTTGGGAAAGAGATTATCACCGCTTCGCCTTCGGCTTTCCATTTGGCTTCCCGTTCGGCTTCCCGTTCGCCTGTGATTTCTTCTTTTTTGGCCGGTCGGAATCTGAGTCGTCGGAGTCTTGTTTTGTTTTGCCTTCCGCGCGTTTTAGATCGGCTGTAGAAACAAGTCAACTCTGAAAGAGGAATCGAATCTGGAAGATTTACATTTGGCGGCCTTCCTTTCCAACTCATCCCAATCGTCGCCTGTGAAGCATGTCAACAAACGCACCATGCGAGCAAATAAATAAACAAACCATCGCTGTCCTCAGATCCGCCTCCTCCAAAGTCAGAACCACTTTCGTCACTCCCTCCGTCTGAGTTTCCATAAGAGCTTTCATCATCGGTGCTTTCCGCGGCTTGCAGTTCTTCCGAATCCGCTTCAAATTCAGATTCAGACGCCGAATCATCCGAATTCTCGCTCTGTAAGTGAGATGAGCCATGTTATTACAAGAGCAGCAGTAGGAGCAATCGCCCGTACGTCAACACCGTTTCCTCGCCCAAGGAACGACCAACCGCCACCGTTGAAGAATTCATGTGGACTGTCGTTGATGGTTTTCATGATGGGTCCCCAATTAAGATTGACGGGACTTTCGGTCATTGGGATGTCCACGGAGCTGGTGAACATTAAAACAGTCGCCCGAAACCAGGAAGACGACATACTCGAGCCAGTTTTTTACATCGTCCATGGAGGTGCTTTGAATGGAGTTGATGTGCAACGGCGCTCGAGAAAAGTCCTTGAAGATGAAGCATAGATCGAATTGCTTTAGGATGTACTGAACACGCTCTAGTGACGCGATTTCGATGTCGGCTAGGGTGATAACAAGGAACGGAGCATCCGTCAGGTGAACAAGACATTCAGTCGTAGGTTGTAGTCGGACGCTGGTACGGAAGGGTACGCCCTCGAACGATAATTCTCTGAATGGAATATCCAGATCCAGAGTGTCCCCATTCTGGAAATGTGTCAAAAAAAAAAAGAAGAAAATCATGCATCAACGCATAATGATTACCGAGGCCGTGCCTGCATCGGCAATTTTCTGGGCAAAGGCTTCAATTTCCTTGTTCAGCATCTGCCGACGCTTCCGTTCGTGATGTTCCTGTTCAATCTCGTCCTCGTCGCCATATCGGTGTTTGCGTTTCCGATTACCGGTCTCGTCGAATTGAGCATCGGTGGCCTCGCGCACGAATTGGACATCCTGGGACTCATTGGTAAACGAGGTGGATATTTAGAAAATAAAGCTGACGAGCGTCTTTTTCTTCCCAATTATTATGGGAGCTTTGAGGTGCAGATGAACTATGACGAGCAGTTCATGATCACAGGGTTGGAAGAACAAGTGCTTGACATTGCTGAAAAGAATATCTATGACGATTACTCAGCTTCAAGAAAAGCGGGCGTCGTATTTCGACTCACCGACTTTCTGCCCATTGGGCGAGAGATAGCGAACACCATTTTGATGTACCTCGACTTCACCAGCGAGCCTCTTGCCGTCGAGTGGAGGTCGAATGAATGCTTCGGGCATTTTTGCGGGTCGTCGTGATCTCAGCTCCACCAGATTATCCTGTTCGACTACATCCGCCATTTCTTTCTTCTGCTGTTCTCGCTTGTTTGCCTCTTTCTTCAAGTCGGTGATTTGCTTGCAGAGGCTGTCAAACCGATGATTGTCCGGCGAGCGGAATACCACAGAACGGATAAACGTAGCGTCCGGGTCTTCGAAGGGCTATCAAGGTTTGAATACACAGGAGCAATACTTTGAGGGAGTTGCCGCACCGTATCCTCCTTCTTACCGGCGAGTTGTCCGGGAGTCTGGAAGTTGATACGCAGGTACGTGAACTCGGCTTCGTCGTTCTTACTCGCATTCTTTATCGTATTGATATGGAAAGGGACGGCATAACCATTGATGGGCAGGATGACCGTCTGTGCTTTACGATCAACATGTATCTAGGACGAAGTGGTTAGTCGCTTTAGAAGAGTGGTGAGTATCAATGTAAGTTGCTCACGCGTAGCTTTTCGACATCACCGGGCAGTGCACCCTCGCCCTTGTAGCTTTGAAATTTCTTCCAGCCTTTTCCTTCCTTCCCCTCTTTGCCTTCACCTTCTTCCGAATACTTTTCTAACCCTGCAGCCTGAAGCGTGTCGTGAAGCTCTCGTTGATGTTCGGCAAGCTTGGCCGCTGCAGTTTGATGAACCTCATCCTGAGTGCGACGGGTCTGATTCCGAAGAACTTTTCCTGCTACCATTTTCTTCTGAGGTGATCGATTTTTGAGCGGCGCGACCGGAGGTTTTTTCTTCGGTTTGTCTTCAGCCTCCTCGGGTGTCAAGAAGAACATCGTATCCTTGATGGAGCGAGCGCCATCGGTAAGCAAAGAGGATCTCTCGGATTCAATCTTGATGGTGTCGACCAGTTGCAAGGCATATCTGCAAGAACAAGCTGCGCATGAGAACGAACACAACCCGGAATTGAAACACAGTACTTGATACCGGAGGAGTCCACCAAATCTGTGAATCCAAGAACGAGGTTCACGATCATATTTTCCTTCAGAATCCTATTATTTTTGGGAGAAAGAAGATAGGATGAATCGCGAAATTCAAGGCCAGTCTGCACAGCTGTCAATTGTTTAAAAAATTGAACATGTCACTGACTCACCCCGAAACCAATGTTTTTCACGAATTTTTTTTCAAGTTCAGGCTGCTTTTCCTTAATGAAAGCTGAAGCGATTTGGTAGGCGTCCCGAGCGGCAATCCCGTCCTTGATCTTAGTCAACAGCTCCTGTTGAAGCTTCAACAGAAGACTGTATTGCGCTTCTTGTTCCTGAAGAGAGAGAAGTTAAATTTCCACAAGCAGAGAGCTGCTATAGTCTCACAGGCGTGGGATCAACGATGAACGTACGACCAATATTGGTGCAGTAAGATTTGTACTTGAGCCCAAACGCGACGAGAAGAACTCCTTTGTGAGAAATGCTGTCGTTCGTTGATTCCACCGTGTAGCGAAGGTCGTAGCCTGTGCTACTTGATCTGGATATAATGATAGGCGGATAACAGAATTCGACATTCGACCAGTCCATCTAGACACGGTCAGAAAACTGCGGTAATGATACGAACAATACGCACATCGCTCAGCCCCTTCCCCTTACTCCACACTTTGGCATCCGGTGGTCTCGCGTTGTCGCCTTCACCTGAGCCTAATCTCGCTTCGATTTGCGCGCCAAACACCTCGTGAGTTATCTTGGACTCCTTGTCTAGAATTGATTCCAATTTGTCGGTCACGTAGTGTTTTAGTAGGGTAGAGGTCAAAACTCCAGCAAGTTGTAGAGTTTTCTGTGAAAACGTGAATGTGGGAGCGACCATGATTATCTGAATCACCACACCAGCTCGTCGGCATCCTTAACAGCCATCAAAGCCGAGAATGCGGGACCAATATCGACGAGTTCCGGCTTCTGGGGCGCGGCGTCTAGTAGTTTTTTCCACTCATCATAGAGTTTGCCACGATGTACTTCCTTTTGAAGAGTGCCGACGCAAGTTTTCGATGTATATAGAGCGAAGAAACGAGGTAGGGCATCGTTAGGCGGCTCTTTCCCCTTTGCTTGGGCCAAAATTTCGACCGGAACGCTTCCGGGGGAATTTTCTATCTGCGAGAGAATCTTGGCTGGTGGCAGGGGAAAAAAACGCGTAAGTCAATGAACCTCCGGACGCGACTCGGCGCAGTACCTTTTGAAGCAGACGAGAGGATCGTTATCTTTTGCTTTTCGAAGAATATGAGCGTTGCGGGAAACTCGTAACCGAGGAGCCATTGCTGTGAGTCACGTCCAAGTCAGCTCTCTGGATAGTAATGCAAATGGCGGCAAAAACAGGCCCCATGGCACAAGATGCGAGCTAACCTGAATGCAAGTGCCCTTTCGCGTGGGCTCATCCTCCGGTGCGGGATCTCCTGCGACAAGTAGGATGCCATCTGCGCCGGCGATGGAGCTGTAGTCGTCGTTTTGTTCCGTGTTCTAGGGTGGGGGATACGAAATTGAATGAAAAGGTGTGGCAGGGAAAGACGAGGGTAACATACACGCCAGGCGTCGTATATGCGCTGCACGCGTGAGCTCCAAGTATTCTTGTTGAGTTCAACGTGCATGACGGCGCGGAAAGACTTAGAATCGCTTGTTTGTGCATATTGACGCGCCGGTGATGCGCTTAAGGCGCTCAGACTGGGTGTCAGTCAATCTTCATGTATTCCAAAAACACCAAGATCTCGTAGAATAAACACAGACTCCTCCACCCGCCTCTCTAGAACCGTCAGCTTCTCCTCCTTGGCTTCCCATTCTTGTATCATCTCTAGCTCCAGGCGCGACATGAGTGCTGCCTCGTCCTGGCTGACATCACTCCGCTCCCGCTTCTCTAAAACCGCCCGCAGGATTGGGTCTTCCCGTTCTGCGTCTCGGCGAGCACCAATATTGTATAAAGTTTTGTACAGATCGCCCAGGATCACAGAAAATGCTTTTGCTAAATCAACGTGCCTAAAGTGCAAGTGAGCAGCTGGACCCATGTCACGGAAGGCAAACGCATACCACAGATAGAACATCCGCGCGGGATTACGGTCTGTGCTTTTAGCCACCTCTTGTGTGCTGATCAATGATTGGGCCGACATATTTGCCAGCAATTGCCTCACTTTGACGTTGGACAGCATGATGACCTTGGAAATCTACAAGTGCGAGCAACAAATGGTAAGCTGTAACATGCAATGGATTTACTCTTGCCAACCTGCTTCTCGTCCATCTTGCCACTGTCCAGCAGCAATCGTAATATCCGCACGCCCTCCCCTTGATGCCTTTCCTGCGTGACTGACTCCAAAACCCGTCGCCGAAGTTGCCTTGCTATAGTCTCAAATTCCACTTGAACTTTAGACGACCCAAACGAGACAAAGGCTGCCGCACGGCCGGCGGGGGTCGGGTTGTCCGCACAGGCAAGCAATCCCAGATATTCTTTAATGCATTGCGTGTTGGAAGGATTTTTCACCCTCAAAATGAGGCCAGCAGCTAAGTTTTCTTGATCGGAGAGTGACACCGCGATATTCGAGACCGAGACAGGTTCTGAAAACCTGATTACAAAGGCCGAGAGATGAGAATAGACGCGATATACCTGTTCTCACGTCCGAGACGTTCTTCTGCTTCGCTTCGGTTACCTTGAGCGCCGTTCTGAGGACGACGGCTGCGCCTTCGTTGTAACGGTCCTTCGCAGCTTTTACAATCAGCTTAGTACCTGCTCAGCGGGACCGTCTCACAAGATAGCAAAGAACAGGCGTACCGCGTTGCGAAAGTGAATATTGAATTTGTCGCAATTAACACGAAAGTGAATATCCGGCTGTAATACGGTGAGACAAGTCGGCGAGGGATTCAGCATTCAACCCGCACATCAACAACCTCCTCCTCCTCCGCTACTTTTCGCTGCTATGGAATCAGAGACGGATTAACAGAAAGCATACACAGAACATACTTTGGTAGACCGCGGTCCTTTTTGCTCTTTCGCTTTACGTTTCTGTTGGGGGTAAAATGCATGATATACAAAACAAAATACGAGAGACTCACGAGGCCCACTTTCTCCGCTTCCTCCTCCTCACGTTTCAGACGCGCTTCGGCAGTCTCTTTCGCCTCTCGAAGCTCCTTCGCAGTCGGAAAGCCGGCAATTTTGGCCTTCTCCTCCGCTTCGTAACGGATACGCTTGTCCCGGGGAGAGATATGTGACAAGATGGTGGAAGGTTTCAAATACCCCGCCGTGACAAGAGCGTGGAGGCATTGCGAGTAGACAATCTCCGCTAAATCACAAGACTTGAATCGCGACAAACCAGGACGACGGCAGGGACTTAGACCCACCTTTATGATCGTTTCTCGAGAGTTCGGAAACAATAGCAGGGGGCCGACGCTTCCCATGGTCCAAGATGAGCTGCACAATTTCCGCACCCTGATGCTGGTCATGAGAATCACAGCAAACAGACAAGAGCTCGTTGCATACTGCATCGCCGAAAAGGTCGCCGGCCTGCCATACGAAGTATCCAAATCTCAGGCGCAAAAGGCACTCCTCGATGTTGAATTCAAGCACTTCTCCCTCATCCTCCGACAGCGCGTGCCAGAGCACATTATGTTGTATCAGAACGAGAACCGACGCGCGAACGGTTCTCGGCTTCAGATTCGTAAAGCGTACGAGTTGGGTCAAAGTCAATCTTCCACGCGTCAGGAGGGTTGAAGCAATATTCTACACCAGCAGACGAAGATCGAGTCAACGAAAATTTTGAAGCTGGTAGATTGAGATGTAGCCCACGGCTGTTAATGGGCCAAAGTGAGAATAGATGATTTGCGTGCACAGTCGAGCGGTTTGTGCATCAGCCATGGTTATAAGCGTACGCCCATAAGTCAAGTCACAAGGTTGTACAAGGAGGAGGCAAAGTGCGAGATCAATTCCCAAACAAACGCGCAAACAACCTCCTACGCATCCTAATCGGGTAATTTTATACACTCTTTCTCCATTAATGCCAGCAGGTAGCAATTCCACAATAATAAACAAAGCGTCAGGATCAACAGACTGCAATAAAACAGATACAAAGGCTGATAGTATATCGTCCCACAGATGTCTAGTCCGTACCATATCATGTCGTGCCCCTCGTCTAGAAATTCTCTGAACAGCTGATGTTAGCCAAAGATACAAGGAGACAGCAAAACACATACCCTTATTGAAGAAGAACCGTGTGCCCTTTACGTCGGAATACTTGTTCGACATGATATGAAGCGTTTTGGCGATGGCTGCAGGACCACAGAACATCTGGATTGCGTTTTCAGTCACACCGCGCACGTAGAACAAGAGAGAAAATGGTACTGACCACACCGACATCCGACTCCGGGTGCTTCTCCGCAATCGACGGGAAAATCTTATCCCACGGGGGACGGCCAAAGTGCGTCGGAGCCCGCAGGGAAGTGATAGCATCTTTCTCTGCACCAACATCTTGAACCTACAGACAAACCAATGCTTGAGTAATGGTTCAGAACCAACAGGATGAACATACAATGATGTTATTCATGTCGTCTTCCTTGATCTTTGCAGTGAGGTAGATGTTAATTTCAATCCGGTTCTGTGTGTCTTGTTCCTCGATGGCGTGCAGGAGAGAGTGGAACCATTCAGCCGTGCCGAAGTCACGGATGACCCAGGTGAAGTAAACCTGCAATCCAAACCGTCAGTGTTATGATACCCTCAATAGATAAAGAAAATCCGACCTTGGACAGGCGAGTTGGCTTCGAGTGACTGAAGTTGTTCATGCGGTACCATATAGTCTTCAGGATCCTTGTACACTATTACTGCTTGTCGAACAAGTGAGAGGGCAGGAAACTCACGAGGCAAACGGCGTAACACCGATACCAGCACCGACGAGCAGAACAGTCTCATAATCAAGGAACTCCTCTGATGATGTACCGAAGGGACCGTCAACCATGACACGAGGAAGGGTACGGTTGACAGGAGGGTTGGTGTTGGTGCCAATCACCTTGCCACCAGCGGCGTCTCCCTTGTCTTTGCTCTTCCCAAAGTCGCACCCCAAAGCCTTTGAAAACGCGGTCGTGAAGTCACCCTCGACACGGATGTGGACGGAGATATAATCCTCTTCCGGAGCCGAAGTGAGCGTGAAGGGGTGCCTAAAAAGCGCATCAGTGACGGTCAAAGGACACAGGGAGATAAGACTTGACCATTGGAAGTAGGAGATTTCCGGGCAGTTGATGAAGATGTACTGACCAGCACGCGTCGTGGTTTTCTCCTTCTTGATTTGAACCTCCATGACACCAGACGGGTGCTGCACGACTTTGGAAATATAGGTGACATGGCGGGAGCGGACTTCACGAAGGACACGCTCGTAAATCCATATGATGCCGCCCACAATCCAGTAACGCTAGAATGCCACATCAGAGAGTTTCTTTGCATGGCCAACGTGAATGACAAACCCAGAAGACTCCAATGGTGTTGAAAGAGCAGAAGGGAGGCCTGTCAGGCTTGATCATGCAGAACATGCCGTGCAGTTGCCAGAGAACAAAGAAGGGGATGAAAAGATGGTGAGTGTACCAGAACTTTTCAAATCCACCGTTCTTCGCGCGCCGACGCTTCTCGATGGCAAAGTAGACCATGACACCGAGACAGATCCACATGAGCCATCCGGTGATGAGGGGCCCAATGATGAAGTTGGCAGTAATAAAGAATACCACACGCTGACCGGTGGTGGTAGCACTGCTGTCGGCCATGGTAAGACGGTAGAGATTGACGATGTGGGCAAGCGTGTGTACGAGACTGCCAGTGAATATAGCCCATGCAGTGGCTTTGTGTAGGGTAAGGTTTTTGTCGAAAGGAATGACAGCGCCGAGAGGTGTGCGGCGCATAACGGACACAAAGTTGCGGCAAACGGGGAGGAGAATGAAGATGACATCGACGTGAAGAACCAGAGCGGCGGCACGAGCAATGGCTGCGAGAGAACGTGTCAACGTGAAAGAGTATATTTGAACGAAAGGAGAGACACACTGAAAGTGACACCGAAAGTGGCCCTCGCGGTGTTCAAATTGTCCTTGAGCCCATAATGGAGAACACCGAGAACGGAGACAATGAGATGCAAGAACAAGAATACGGCGAAGAAGGTGTGCCTCTGGCCCTCGTTGATTAACCACAGACTGACGCGCTGGCCCACCCCCTGGGGAGCGGTGGGCTTCTTTGTGGCATTGCTTGTGGTGCGCTGGAGACCTTGCAGACGACCGCGCTCGGTCTTGTTGCGCTGCAGAGTGGATTTCTGGGGGTTGTACTTATCCATGTCTGGATGCGCATCCAGCGCGGGCAAGCGGTCCGAAAAATCGAGACCGGAAGAACGTTTAGACATTGTGGGTGGGGAGGAAAGGGTCCTGCAAGCGACTGAAAGAGGGGACCGGCCTGCTGGTCAGGATGGGATGAAAAGAGGTAAGGGGAAGAAAAGGAATGAAGGAGACGGCTAAACGACGAGCAGTGATCAAATGCGATTGGCCGGGTCACCAATGGCTACGATCTATGGCGATGAACAGGCCTAGGCCCTCTCTCCAACGTTGATACACTCAAACATACTCCCATGGGGACAAGCCAATCCCTGCATGGTGACTTGCCCTCCAATAATATGTCGCCAGCACGCACAATTTACGAGTACTAGATAGTATACAAGCAGAAATATAAAGGACAAGGACCTCTCATGGCGCCCCAGTAGCATTGCACGGCACTATGTGTGTACCTATCATCATCACATTGCCATTCAAACTGGATATCGTGCGCACCATCCAATCCCGTCAACCCTTGGACGTTCTTGCAAATGAAGCTGGGCGCTTGGCCCTCGGGTCCGCTCACGTCAAAGTCCGCGAACCGGATGTTGGCGCACCCAACGGCAACGCTGCATTCAATGTCGACAACTGCCATGGAGGACATCATACTTGGCATATTTTTAACGTTCCAAGATTGGCTCACTTTTGTTGGCCAACGCGTTGCCAGTCCAATTCTCGAAACGAAGCTCGCCGAATGTTAGATTCGACGGCAAATCCATCCTGCAGAGATCGGATCAAACTCTGCAGCTCTCTCGCAAAACACTTCACCAACGAATGCCCGCCATTGGTTTGATACAGGTGAATAGGCAAGTTCACCCCATCAAGGAACATGTTCTTCGCGGTGATATTTTTCACGAAACCTGTCGGGCGTCGCTTCAGCATCAATTTGGCGGAATCAGCAACTGACGGTGTTCTCACCCGTGCCGCCTCCGCCACCTGTTGGCGGAACACCATTGACCGAACCAGTCCATGACTTGAAATAGACCTGCGTTCCAACGTTAGCGGAGTAAAATTACCCTGCAACAGCCTACTCCGTTCTGCATGTTCGGCTGCACGGATGGGTCGATGCGGTGAAGCTGATACGGATGCTTTCCCGTTAGTCGCTACAGGCAACACCATTCCAGGATAAATCACCTCGATGTTTTCCAGAAGCACATTTTCAACGATATCGCTCTGCGCAGCAATTAATTTTTGGTCGTCATCGAGTTCAACGCAGAAGCATTCAGGACCGTACCAAATTAGCATACTGTCCCAAGGAGCCAAACGCAATGCCGTTCCCACCCCGGCATATCACATTCCTTGCAACAACGTTCGTAGAATTCTGGATGTTAAACTCTCAGCTTTGTGTTAGCATCCGCAGGAAGATTGTACCAACCCCCTTGATAGCAAGGCAGTCGTCACCGCAGGTAACATCCCAATTCATCAGTACAATGTCATCGCTGCGATAAGTGTTGATTCCTGCCAATCATATCTCTCAGCAACATCTTGTATCATCTCAGGAAAGCCTACCATCTGTGTTCGGTACAATACTGCATTTCGCCTCCGAATCAGTCTTATCCCCTTCCACCAAGACCAACAGACAAGACAGAACATAAAACCTACTTGGTTCCCGCGAAAGCTGGATTCGCATTGGTCGCATTGCAGCGCATCCCGTCATATATCACGGATTTTGATTCTGCCACAGTATTGCACCAGAATGGTGGGGCCTCAATTGCGAAGTCGCGGATGATACCATGTTCGGCACGGTAGATAGTCAACGAAATGGGTCGCCCGTCCCCGTCTGCCTTGGTATGGCTCGTGAAATACTCCCACCAAGGCTGACAACAAGAGCGAAGGTAAGCACGCTTTCTCAGGAAGCGAAAATACATGCATACTTGGCCGTTGCCTTGAATGCCTCCGACACCATGTCCGTCGACTTCCCAGTTCTTGCCAGTCACGACGAACCACGACGCTTGGTTCTGAATTCAATGAATCAATCAATGCGCGCATAAAGTGCTACTTTCGTGCCAAGTACGCTCACCTGGATGAAAACTACGCGATAGGTGTTCGTCGCATTGAGCCAATAATCAATGTCCGGTGTAAACTGTTGAATTATTAACGGGCGTCACGAATCGAGTCTGAAAAATGAGATAAAACGAATGTTTACGCTCAAGTGGCCAAAGAGATCGACTTTGGAGTCGACTAAATCCCATGTCATTTTCCTGTAACATAAGTTATTGGTGCTCAGACAGAACTTGAAACGTCAAAGAGCGGAGTACCGAGTTATGTTGTAGATACCCTTCTCAAGCACAGTATGGCCGCCATGGCCGCAACGCGCGATCGCGCCCAGGACCTATTGACCAAAGTTCAACGTGCACAGTTTCATCAGGCACAGCAGCACGGTACTTGGCTTGTATCATCTCTTCCCGGACCCAATGGCGCGATTGTGCATGTCCTCGTTGGCGGCGGTGATTTTGCCAAGACCGCACAGACAAAGCTTGACCAAAGGGTTGCAAGGGAGAAGAGGCTGGAAACGAGCATCGATGGCACGGACGAACGATATGACGAGACCACTTTGTCGACGCCCGGCTCATAAGTAAATCTGCGTCGCACCGAGGGAAGAACGCGTGATGACGGTGACTTGTCACCAGGGCGCGGTGGTTAATTGGCGGACCGGCATGGTGCCGCCAGCCCACAACGTCGACAGCTAGGCAGACATGTGATGTCTGCCTAGCTGTCTACGTTGCCAACAAATAGATCTTGGACGCAGACTTCTCACACAGCTCGCGACAAACGACGAAAACGAAGAGGATGAAATTAGTGGTACAATGACAACCAGACACAACGAAATGACATGCTTTTATCCTACAGTCTCCTCTCACATCGTTCCTGGGAGGTTAGCAAGCAAACAGTGAATTGAAAGACAAGAAATGTCGACTTCGGATTTGTGAGGTTAAAAAACGACCTAGCCTTGTGGATGAACTCTACAGTGGTTGTCAAGTTATAGTGAAGCCGAAACCGAGATTGCGATAGGGAAATTGGTATGCGTCAGGATGAAAATGCTGGAGTGGTGCTGAGTTTTGAGAAAGAAGATGCAGAGGAGGGCAGGGGCACGAGGGCATGAAGGACTCATGCAATGCGTGTCCGCTTCGAGCCTGGCAAAACATGTAAGTGAACGCATTCCTGGACGGTAAAAAGCACGGACCAGGGGAGCCAGGTGGCGATTGCCCGACCACCACTTCGGGGTCGATCTGGTCAAAGGATCGTTTGGAGGCCTTGCTCGACAGGGTGACGGAACTCTCGTTGGAAGCCGTTTCATTTTCTAGTTCTTCCACCTCCCACGTAGTGTCTGGGTCTCCGTCACCCTCAAGTGTATCTTCCCATCGTGAATCATCGTCATAAATTTCTCCGTCCAGGGTGAGTTCTTCGGTTGTAGGTTCTGCAGGATTGTCTGCACCATCTCCCATGAGCGCACCGTTGAGACCGAGGTCAATGAAGGAATACGAACTAGCCAAGACGCCGGTATCATCTTCAGGGACAAGACCCGATTGTAACTCATCTTCTTGTTCATGTTCTGATGGACCTAAATAGAATTAATGCTGTGATCAACTGAGACTGCAAGCAAAACCTACCGGCGTCATCTCGGGAACTGGGATCCAATAATGACTGTGGATCTGTTTCTCGCTCTGCGGGGAGAATGGAAATTAACGGAGCGGTCAGCTGGAAAATATAGATGCGCACCATTACCTGTGCCTTCAACGAGAACCCCGGTCAGCGTAACAGAGGATTGGGTCCCCGGTGTCTCAATGACAACAAACTCGTCGTCGGGTTTCGACTCCTCTGTTCCAGTAGCGTCAGGCTGTTCTTCGTCATCATCCTCTTCTGGTAAAGGAGGCAGAGATGCCGTATTTATCTCGTCCAACTCGGTCTGCACTTGTCCGGAACCGGTGTCATTGTTGTCCTCTCTGTCCTCTTCGACCACGTTCGCTTCAGAGGCTTCGTCGAAGGTCTGCTGTGGAGTGGATTCCTCAGGTGCAATATATTCTGTGTCGTGTTCAGGGGGGGTCTCTTCTGCAGCGGACGTATCAACTTGAGGGTCTTGAGGTGCTGAATTGTCGTTGGGTTCTTTGTCGAAGTCTTCTTGAGCAATTTGAACTGTTCGAAAGGATGTGAACAAGACATGAAAAAACAATGTATCGCAACTGACCTTGCTCACGAGTAGAAGTCGGGTTTTCTTGGTTAGCAAGATTTAAACGGGATACCTGATCTTGAAGCGAATGGTAGCGAAGAATGAATCTGGGGGCGACCGCCTTCAGTCGGAAGCGCAAGGGCCCTGCGATATCGCATCCGTCGTGCAGCACGTTCAGATCGTGCAAGGTGACTTCAGGTGCGTGGACATTGTCCTAGGAAAAAAAATTGTCAGTCGGAACAGGACAGCTGCTGTTGTTTGGCATACCTCAGAAAAAACAAGCTGTAGGTCATAAGCGTCTAGGACGAGCTCCGACTCGGCGAAGTGAGGGATGCGGCCGATGAACTCCTCTTGGCGGAGGGCTTCGAAAACGCTAGAGAGAGGTTCATAGTACAGGAGAGGGCGATTATAGAGTAGTATATCGAAGACTTGATGAGCCTGCTCGCGAGTCTCCGCAGGGGGACTTGGGGAGCGGGACCGAGCGGGTTGATTGAATAAACAAACATCAGGGACATCAGAAGACTCGAATGAAACGAGGACGGCTGGGGGAGGATCGATATATACACCCTCAGATATTTCATGTGGATCGCCTGCATCAGGCTCGTCGGCTTGACGGGCATCGGAGCCGGATGCGTCGTCCTCAAACTGTGGCTCGTCGACAGCGCCAGGCTCAATCACGACAGCTTCGAGCTCCGGTAAATTTCGTTCGTCTGAAGTTTCAAGCAAAACCTGCTCGACATCTGTTTTCGGTAACTGCTCCTGCAGCTGCTCTTCAGGATATGCGTCGGCGACAGCTTCGATCTCGGGCTGCTGCTCAGCAACTGTGTCGAATGATTCTTGTTGTGGTTCCTGTGGTAGTTCGGCGGGGGTTTCGAAAGGCCCATCATCGGCAGGGGATACGACCACAACCACAGGATCCAGAGGCGGATCGCTGGCGTTTTCGCCGCCTAGTGACTCGTCCGTTCCTTCGACTTGTTCGGGATCGGCATCAGGAAGGTCTGTATCAGGAGGCAAGGGCGACATCAAAGACAGGTCCGATGGCAAAGGCGAAGGCTTTGAGGTGTTTGCCGCGCCGAACAGAAGTGGGTCTGGAATATTTACGGTCTCCGGCGGCGGCAGCAGAGTGGCGTCCTCGAAAGGCGTATCGACAGAGTCGTGAACTTGTATGTCGAGCAAGTCGGAGCTCATTTCGTCATAATACTCTTCTCCCTCGCCGTCGCCCATTTCGTATTCGATATCTTGGTAATTGTCGTCCATTTCCACCTCAACACTGAGGGTACTGTCGTGGTCGGTGAAGTGTGGAATGTCGTCTTCCATTTTGGCCTCGGCGTCAAACCAAGGTGGGTGCATGTCTACGTCGTTCATCTCGAAGAGCATCGCGCTCATGGTGGGAGTAGAGGAAGAAGAAAAAATTGCTTACCTCAGACCTGTGTTTGGCTCTGAGTCTGATCTCGAATCTTCTGTCTAATTCAACCATTTTGCCTTCGCTTCAGACTCGCGATGTCCCAGCTGCCTCCGTCGTTGTTCCCTTCAGGCAATAGAATCTACTCAGCGCCATAGAACCGGAAAATTTATACTTGTCTTACTCCAGAAACATGGAAGTCGGACGCGGGGTACATTACCGCGAGAACAATGAAAAGCTCTTTTGGACTTGGAGCTGTTCTTGGTGTACAAAAATTGTCGTCTGCAATGAATCCTCCTCTTGTCTGACGTATTCTGTAGGTTCCGCTCTATTTTACTCTCCTCGTGTCATCCAAGCGTTTCAAAATTTTCTCAGTAGAACGCCTCTTGAACGTTTCAACTCTTTCAGGCCTTGGAGGTACCCAACCTCGTGTTCTACCTTTCTTGAGCTAATTGAGGCAGCTGCCGGGGCTGGTGGCGCTTGGGAATATTCACGGATCGCAATGTCTGATGCTGCAACTCTCAAAAACCGTAGGCTCGAACTACGATCTAGTATAAGCAAGCGGAGAGAAGACGACTTCGGTACCATCGGCGCTATACTTGGAGTTTGCCTAGTTCCAGCGGTGTTCTGGACCAGGGCTGGATTGCTTGATTGTAAGTTCATTCTCACCTTTTCTCTATAGT
This sequence comes from Favolaschia claudopus, assembly GCA_037176885.1. NCBI lineage: Eukaryota > Fungi > Basidiomycota > Agaricomycetes > Agaricales > Mycenaceae > Favolaschia > Favolaschia claudopus. The sequence continues at coordinate 1,218,128 of JAWWNJ010000055.1, read as the reverse complement.
TTGCTCATTGTTCAGTGACGCTTGGCGGCGGTACACTGGGCTACGGTGGTGGGTTTCTAACCCATCACTTGCAGACTTGGTCAGGAAACCCCGCTGGAAAGATTCCGGAACCACAGATTTCTCCGGATGATCCACGAATGCGGCGACGTTAGTCACTGTACAGTGTAATACAATTTGTTTCGTCTATATACAACTCCCTCGCCTCAACGACCCTCGTTCTTGAGTCTATCGTCGACCACCGGGCCAATTGTCAGCAAGTCGTCGTCTTTTGCTTTGACTTGAAGCTCAGCACACTGTATCCCTTGCCGCATTGTCTCTCCGTCGCAAGGGTCTACGGACGACATACTCTCCAGATGACTGACATTGAGATGCTCTTGGTAATGCCTCCTAGATCTGCTCCAGCGAACGGCGAGGTGAGCAGCATGTTTCCACTGCGAGGCGATCTTGCTATGCTGCTCTCGTTCCTGCTTCGACTTCTCTCGCGATATGGCGGCTTTGGTTGTGGAATGTAGATGGCCAACATCGCCCTGTGCAAGCCTGGTCATTGTGCTGACATAGTGCGACCCTAGGGTCCTGGATATTAGCACAGAGCAACGTGAAAAATGCAGAACATCGCACCCATTAGGTATCGCCTGACGATGGCACTGTAAATCTGACCACTTTCATCATCTATCAGTATTTTGCCGCGTTGCAGGGCGGTGAATCCGTCGTGGCCATCCGCCATGTAGGATCGAGTCACGATCTTATAAGTCTTGTCAGCAGTGCGCGAGATTGGCGAGGCGTCAACTTGGCGGGGACTGGAGTGTCCACTGGAACCATGACCGGAGTCACTGTCCTCTATCTCGTCTAACAGCCAGACCCCAAGAACTCGTTCTCTGGGACTTCGACGAGAGTCCCAAGAGACGCGGAATCCTGATATAACGGGGAATCGACTAGACCATCAATCAGAATCAATACTGAAGCGCAACGAAAAGTCTGACCCTTCCTGTGCAGGCCAGGTCGCTAGCGAGCTCTCCAGCGCATCCCAGATCATACTTCCATCTAATTCCACCACAACAAGAGGATCCTCGAATGGAAGGATCTCGAGAATGTCCCCAAGAGTTAGTTGACCTGCCAAACGCGACACCTATAAGTATGCAGCACTTTCCGACACGGCAAGGGATCTCGAACTGACCCGGACCGTAAATGGAGTCTCCGCGAAATGTACCAGCGCAAACAAAGACTCCATCCGCACCCCCACAATCCTTCATTGCAAGGCTTTCATCGTATGCATGTCGAACGACGTCAGCGAACCAATTTGTTGCAGGGGACTGTAGGCAGCTTCCTGAAGTGCTGGACGCGGAGAATGCGGAGACAAACCTCTTCTGTGCGGATTATCTGGGAGCGGACGTCTAAGGCCACTGTGGTGCTGCAAACCGGTGCTTTGAGAGTGGAAGATACGGATGACAGTACGGTTTTCAAAATCTCAGCCATTTTGTTGGACGACTTCGAGCCCGGCTGAGTTGAATGTCTTTTGCCTAGTCGTACGTCTGAATCTCTGGAAACCAAAGCTGAAAAGCATCGTACCGGTAATTCGACTGATGACCTTTTTCCTGACACTCCCCGTGGCTGTTGTTTCTAACTGTAGGGTGATCTCACTCAGATCGCGAAAATCTGTTCCGCTTTTGCAAACAAGAACGTCTCCACGATCTTCCTCTGCGCCTAAAACATCCTGGGAGATGTCGTAGGCCTCCCATTCGGTCATTCCTCTGCTAGCATAGTAGAGGTGATCATGACCTCCAAGGATAAGATCGACCCCATGTGAAGAAGTAAAAGAACTTTTTCCTTGGGCAGAAGAAGAAAGAGCGAGCAAATCCTTGGCAAGCAAGATATCCTGCAACAATATGTTCATTTCGTGGGTCAAGCAAATACGACAACTCACATTAGGAACCCGACAATGCGTCAAAGCGATTATCAAGTCACATCCATGCTCGCCCCGAAGGCGTTCAGACAATTCCAATCCGACTGTTTTCATATCTCTGTACTCGAAGTTTGAAGGCCAGGTAGCAACAGTGCCGATCCACTCTCTGCAGCCGCCTCAATTGTGATCAAGGGTGGTAAGAGGGTTTGTTTACTTTTCAACTAAGCCAATGATCCCAATGCGGGATCCAGCACGCTCAAAAATCTGAAAGTCGTGGACTCCTTCAGGAACTTTGGAGGTGGAAGTGTCGACAATGTTGCTCAATAGCCACGGAAATTTTGTTGCCTTCATGAGTTTTAGAAGATGAGGGTAGCCTATCAAGTATCAGGAGGAATGTGCCGGCAAGTATACGAGTCGAAAGACCATAGTCAAAGTCGTGGTTTCCTGCAGAGTAATCATTTGTCGGGAAGGAGTGTCAAACGCAGCGACAGCATTCCACCCACCAGTGAGCGAAACGTCGGGACGCAATTCATTCATTACCGGAACCTGCAGACATGTTCAGTCGGTGGTTCCATGATCCAAGTCGCCGATTACGCATGCACCATATGGCTGCCACGCGTCACTGAGCTTTCAACCGAGGGAGAGAAGACATCGCCCGAGAACAACACTAAACCGTCCGATGGTCTCAAAGTATCGAGAGTAGCTGCAAATTGAGCTACATCGATCGTTTCAGATGAGTTTGGTGCGAGTTTTTGAGGAGCACATCGATACACGTCGTTAAAATGCAAGATCTTCAGAGACATTCTCGTAGAAAGAAGACTTGGCCAGCAGGCAGAAGAGGGAGAGGAGAGGCACGGTTCACCGCATGTGATCGTGCAAGATTATGCCCAGTCAGCACGCTGAGTCATGTTCCAGAGGACCTCTGGAAGTAAAGTTTCCGAGGCAAGTTTGGCTTCAGCCTTCCCCTGGTGTGGCTGCTGGGGAAACGCTAGTCTCAGCAAACTAGGAAAATTGGGTTGGGTGGTTGGGCTACATGGTACTGTATTACAACAGAATACAAAAATTATTTCGATCGCCTTGTCGAAGCACTTTTTTCTTAGTGAATGGCTCAGTGTCGACTGGACCCTGAGTCTGAGACCGTTTTTGATACAACTGGTATATCATCTTGCCACCAGTCTTCCAGCGTTCTCTGACGAGCGAAAACTGCACAGCATCCATGAGTGACGATAACTTTTCACAAGAAAGATAGCGGGAGTTCGTGACGCATGGCAGAGGCAGCTGAGATTCGTTGAACACATGAAAGAGCCTTATCTCAATCATTCACTCACTGCCAGAAATAAGTAGCCGCCGAAACGAAGAAAGCTCCATGCAAGACGAAGCATCCGACCTTGTAACCCCGGTGAACAATCGCTCTGCAAAACAAATCAGACTCACCTCTGTCCTTGGCGTTTGAGACGAAATTCAACACCAAACTGAGACTGATAATGTCCCATCGCTCATGATTATCCGGCTCGTCCATGAGTAGAAAATCTTGTTCCAGAATGTCTTCACCAAGACTCAGAGACGACAAGGATTGGGTTGCCAAACAACTCACCTGGATGTCGAGAATGTAGGTCGAGGGGAGTATTCTTTATCCAACTCCGGCATGAAGCATAATTATCGGGCTTCAAAGCGCCGACTTCCAGCATTCTAACGCGGAAATGAGACGACGAGTTGACGCAACAGGCAAACATCCAGACTTAAGCATGAGTTGCGAAGAGGCGTCGTTGCTGTGGTATACTTCTTTGAACCAGGAGATGGCAACCTTTTCGCTCCCTCCACCTCTGTCATTGCCCTGGCCTATAGCGGACATCCGCTGATAGAATTCGAGTCCGCCGAGCGATTCCATCTGAGCTTGTATGTCAGCGAGATGCTGAACAGTGTTGGGATCGTGCTCCATGGTTTCCAACTTGGCCTGTTGTTTGAGCAAGACATGGAACTGGCGAATAACCTTTCGGCTGGATTCTGGCCTTGAGCTCGACGTCGGAGTAGGAGGTAGGATAGAGGTGAGGGGTATTTTTTTCTTGCGCACTTTACCCATGGCAGGTGCGAGACATGGAGAAAGAACTCAGAAGGACTTCGGACAGCGTCACTAGAGTGTGGCAAGAAAGTTGAAGAAACAATGTATTGATGGGAAGCACAGCATCTCCCACATCGAACATGCGGATGATGTCGCCATCTTCTCAACCACGGCTGCCGGCCTGCAACGACGGCTCGATGCTTTCGCTTCCTGGTGCAATGCCAACTCAATGGTTATCAGTGTTGACAAGACGAAGTGGATGATATTCGGTCCCCTCCCCCGCCGCATGTCCACTATCCGTGTAAACGGAAACATTGTCAAGCTGGTCCGCGAGTACAAGTTTGTTGGCATCTGGTTCACCTCTGTGAAGCGCAATATCTTTGAGAAACACTACTCTGTCAAGGCGTCCAAAGCTCAAGGGGTAGCTCACGCTTGCTTCACTGTGGATTCGATGATAGGATCGCTGCCGCCGAAGGAGGGAGTTCGACTTTATATGGCGCGAGTGGATCCTCATCTGATTTCGGGCTGCGAGGTGGTGCCTGATGTAACCTCGCGCCTGACCGCACTGCTCGAGAAGCCGCAAAAGCGATACTTACGACGGCTCTTGGGACTGCGTCCACGGTCAATGCGGGCTGTCCTTTTCACAGAGACTGGGCTGCTTCCTGTTAGATACCGCCGAGCCATTCTTGCACTACACCACGCAAAGCACTGGGCGGCCCTGCCGGATGATCACTACGCGAAGGCCGCATATCTTTCTTCGCTACAACTTTCGGCTGCCGGCTCTATCTCGTGGGCGTCAGATCTACGCACAGTGCTTGCGTCTTTCCCTACACCTGTTCCCTGTCCCGTTTCCGCGCTCGAGTCTGCCGAATCGATTGACAATTTGATTGCCGGCGTCCAGCTGTCCTGCGAAACGACCTTGCGGGACCAGCTCAATAGAGCGGAGCGAACATATCTTTTGCGGAAGCGACAGGAAAGGGGCGAGGATGGGAAATTGAAGAATGTGATGTTGTGCTTTCGTCACTACCTCCGCCTTGTCAGCAGTCCACACAGGAAAGCATTTACTCGCTTTCTTCTGTCGGATCACAGCTTAGCGGTGGTGGCTCTGAGGTATCCCGGACATTACAGGAAGTATCATATTCCTCGGGCGTGGAGATTATGTCGCTTCTGTCTTTTAGATGTGGAGGACGAGTCTCACGCCGCTTTGGTTTGCACGGCTCACCCCGGTTTGACTCCTCTGAGGGAGGAATTCCTTCGCGACGTTTTTGTTCTTCAGCCTTCATTGCGCCATCTCGCGATGACGCGGTCTGCCGACGTTTTCCTCGGCTCCCTCCTTCTGGACCGCATCGTGACTACCCGTGTCGCTAAATTTGTGCATGATGTTCTGCAGATCTTCGAGACGAAGGAGATGTGGGTGGCACCAGAGCATTTCAACCTAGAAGGTTGGCAGGAATAAGCCCAGTAACTATATCGTGTACTTGAATTGAAACTGCGAGACGGTTCAATCTTATTTACTACTTTCTGGACGACTGTGATTTATGTGAGGTGCTGGGGAACTGGTACCTGACTCCTGGCTGATTAATATTATGGTCAGGTTGGCACTACTCGTTCTGTCTGCGGATTGGCAATTTTTTGCGGGAGGTCAATAATTGCCCCCAGACCGGGAAAGTAATAGATTTGGGACGGGCTGTTCGTAACGGTGGAGGTTTAAGTACATCCGTAACATACATTATTAGGACGCTTTGTGTATGTAGTACGGACCCCCGGCCGTTCCGACTCGGGACCTTGCGCCGGTAACTATCCTAACTATCCATCCATCCATCCATCCTAAATTCTAATTCCTCACTGCAGTGACCCCTTCGGGTCCCTTCCGCTAGAGTGATTACTCTTATGGCTGGGAGATTGTTGTAAGATGGCACAAGGATCTTACTGAGCACTCGTAGCTATAGCCTTCTCCTCAATCATTGAATCAAGTTGGGCACGCCAACCCAAAAAATGACGATCTGGATTCTGCTCATCGGTTCATTTTCAGCTCACAAGCTGTTCGGTGCCACAACTCCAAGCTGAGTGGGGTAGTCACACCAACTGAATCGACGAAGGCGGAACATCAAGCAGCCGTTGCTGAAAAGAGTCAAAGTCCTCGAAAAAGCCAGCCCTTGAAATCCGTGAATTTGAGTGAAAAGTCCGCTTCATCTAGAATCCAAGTCGTACATATTACAAGTAAATGGAATGAACCGAGAAAAAAAAAATACATTCAATCTCTTCTTGCTGTCCGCGCAGCATCAACCCTTCGGCACAACTTGGTATTCGGGGACAACGAGCGTATGAAGAAAAGCAGCTATGCAACAGTATTGAAGGTCGAGTCGATCGGAATGAAGAAGGTGGGAGGGTGGTAGGCGGGATACACAATACATGTCAAGTATTGAAGAAGAGTCAACAAGCAATGTGGGCAGTTAAAGGGAGAGTCTCTAGTGGGTGATGATGGGGATTAAATGAACATAAAGCAACGTTGGAACGCAGCGGGTTTCAAGCGTTTTCAATATCCAGACCAGACCGGGCATTTTAGACAAAGCCGCGGCCACCACGTTTGGCATCGATTTTCTTGAAACGCTCCTCCTCTTGTCTCTGGAGAAACCCGACAGCGATGTCAGCAGTAGGCAAAGTCTGGGATTTCCAGAGTACGGACCTTTTTGATGACGCAGAGAGAGCAGACGAGGAGACTTAGAACGACTGCCATGAATCCGTAAATCTGCAGAGGGCACGAAAAAATCAGAACGAGCATCGAAGATAAGACAAGCTCTGCGTACAGTCCTAAAAGGAAAGGGTAAGCTATATTTCGCGGTAGGAAAGGAACGGAAAACGCACGTGAAAGTGTTTTCCAATGTGTAATCTGTGAAAGCCGTTATGGGGCTAACACAGAAATTGGTCGACACATTGGCGGCAAGGCCCTGCACGAATGTGGTGTTGCCACAGAATCCGCCAATCTCAGCGTCCGCGCCACTTAGGTATCCACAGCAGCTGTGCTGTTACGCGGCAGTTAGGAACAAATCAAGTGGCAAAATTCAAACGAAGACTCACATCGTTCTGGATCGTGAGCCTGTCGTTGGGGGACAAGGCAGTCCATTTCAACTGGAATTCACTGCGTTGACGCAGAGAGAAGAACCAGATCATGGTGCCGACGACGGTAACAACGATCGCGTCGACGACGAGCAGCCAGTTGAGGATGACGAACCCTCGAACAACATGGTTCGGCTGCACGACGGCTCCAAGCGACACCAAGAATGTGAGCGCTAAAAAGATCCCCAACACCAAGCCAGCTAATCCAAGATGAGGCACGAAAGCAAGACAGGCGGAGGGGACGAACCGGTAAGGAACTCATTAGAGATTGCCATGTTCATGAGAATGTCCGGGGCCCGCCACACGATAGAGAGAGCGATAGACATTCCTGCCGCACCGAGGAGCAGGAAGTCGATGAACGCCCAAGAGGCCATTAACCCTTTAGACACCATTGTGATTGCTGTTTGTTGCTGCGGATGGATTTTTTTGAATGAGACGCATGGAGACTAGGCAACGAGGGAGACGCACAGGGTGTGGAAAGTATTCGACCCGGTTCCTTCAGCCCAAGAAAGAGAATGGGTGGCTCTCACAGAGAGGTTGTTGAAAGCTTTTGTGACCAAAGTTTTCTAGCTGCCACGGGAGAAGAGAATTGAAAGATGGACGTTCAACGTCTTGCGCTCGCGCAACAGCACTACTGGCAAGGAGAAAGAAAAACGAAAGTGAGCCCGAAGGATGGACCGAAACCGAAGGGAGGGGGAAGGGGAGAGGAGGAAGATATGGTACGCACCAGAAACCGATCTGATGGAGGCAGTTACCACCCGCTTGTTGTTGTGACACGCCTGCAACTCTGTTACATGTAGCCACCCACACGGTCTAGGCCCCGTAGCCATTGTCCGTATCCTCGCCGCGCATAATTAACCATATCTTCCCATTGGTTACAAAGATATCTCTATGGATTTTCCGTTTTCTCTTTCCAGTCGCTCGATTTCCGTTCCGAAATCACATCTTGATGTAGGCTTAGCCCTGTTAGCCTATTCCCGCGTTTCAGACTTTCAATCCTCCTTAGCGTTTGACCTGCGATAGCCTTGGGTCTTTCGCCGAGTCGATCCATGTATGGCGGAGAGTTTGATATATCATATGCATTGATTGTTGTACAAGAATATTGATGACCGACTCGTTCGCGCGGCTCTTCGGACAACGGCAAAAACATTTCCGCCATCCATACCCATTAACCCTGAACATCACAGACTGCGTTCAACAACGATACTTAGCCGCGGGAGTAAGTACGGGAACACTTCCGTTAAACACGATACACCCGCGAGAGCGAGAACATTGACGCGAAAAGCGCGACCGCAAATAGATAGAACACCCGACCTTCTTTTGTTGGTTCCCCACCCGACAACAAGTTGCGCAGTGGCAAAAACACAAGCCCAACAACAAAATTGGCAGTCCCTTGAGGGTAAAGAAGTCAGCAATCTTCACGAGAGACAGCGACGACATACAGTTGAGTGACAGGGCGATGGATGACAGAGCTGATACGGCCTACAGAAAAATCGTCAAGACTTGGGGTAGAATACGCCCGGAACGCACATGGTAAGGGGATACTTCAGGGATCATAACGAAAGGGACAGGACCCAGGCCGATTGCGAAAGATGTTACAAAGGTCAAAATGGCCACACTAGATAGCGTGACGATGTTCGCATTGAGACCAAGACCAACGAGGACGAGTGAAGAGATTCCGCCCAGCGTCGATAGTGTTAATAATTGTCTGCGTCCCATTCGTTCGATGAGGATAATTGGCGGGAATGTCATGAGAACATTGACTATGGTGATGCCTAAAGATACATAGGGACCCAACTCAGGCAATGACTTTGCAAGGATATCGTTGCTGTAGTAGAGGACTGCATTTATGCCTGAGACAAAGTCAATGAAGCTCGACAAGAGAGCTGACGGCGCCCACCTGAAAGTTGCTGAGACAGCATAGCGAAGCAGACAATCGCGAGCGGCTTCCTTAATTCGCGTGCTGCCAATACTTGCGGCACAGTAAACGCGGTGACATTTTCCTCGCGATGTGCTTCCAGTTCGTCCAATAAAGGGTCCTCAAGAGAGTCATCTGCGTTCGCTGCGAGGACTGACATTTTGTTTTCCAAGCAAAGACTCGACCAAACCTACGTCTGGGAAGGGGTACTGTACCCCATAGCTTCTGGGCGGCAGATTTCCTCGGCTCGGTATAACCTTTTCCTTCAAGCCAGGCAGGCGAATCCACTACGATGCCGCTGAGGAAAAATTGGGCGACTGAGGAGGCCGCGGATAAGAAGAGAACAGAGCGCCACTGTGTTGCGAAGCGTAGACCAACAGCTTGAGTAATCATGATTCCAAGCACAATCCCGAGTTGTGTGAGAACGCCTAGGTATTCGGGATTGGGTTTGGCTTGCGGGTTCAGCGATTGATCTACACACCGACATTTCCACTGATTTTGGAAGGCGCGATTTCAGAGAGATAGATTGGAGCCACACAGAGACCAATGCCTGAGCCAACACCGACAAGCAGTCTGGTAGCGAGGTCAACTACGCACTCATTGTCCCATGAGAACCAACCCCTACCTGCCGAGACCGAGAATAGGAACAGAGGCGCTGACAGTCATGAGGCCTGCACCCAAAGCGACGAGAAGAGAGCTGACGCGGGAGGCGCCTTTACGACCCATGCGATCCATGAATAAATTGGCGACCAAGCTTCCGACTAGCCCGCCTACAGTGAAGACAGCAGTGACGACCGAGAACTTGAAGTCAGACATTGGTAAACACGTCGGTAGACCATACGAGGAGTGTTGTGAGTCAGGATTCACATCCTTGCAAGTCAATACGGCCTGAAGTTGGTTGAGGACAGAGATGTGATACCCATACTGTTGTGTTTGCGCTCAGAAGTGCACGAGGCTAATAGAAGAGCCGGCCAGCGCACCTGGAACGGGATTTGAAGCACCCATAAGCACACAAGCCAACCGAAGGTTGTAAAAGATTCTCCTGGCGGATTGAAGGTAAGAAATGGGTGGTGCCTGATAGCTAGGGCGAGGACCTTTCTGCTGAGGACGATGTAATTGAGAGTGAGACATGGGTGCTGTGCGGTAACGTCAATTATGTATGTCAAGACGAGGATAGCGCGCTAATATTAGTAGAGGACGCGTTATGGGTCCCAGACGCGCCCACAAGTCGCGACTATGATCGTGTTCGAAATATGTTTGTGGTGCCAGTGGTAGCCGTTATCCTGAAAGCGGCGCTGATCACGCCCTCGCTTATATTATTTCACCTTGCCCTGCTGCTTTCTGCGTTGCTTGCCGGTCCCTGCGTCCTTCTTGCTCCGCCCGGTGGTTCTGGTCTGGTCTATACCTCTTCCTCTTTCTCTACTGCTTGCAGATTCCCTGCGTCCCTCTCGCTCACGCGTGCTCCACTCTTTTTCTCAAATGCTGCCGTCGCTCGTTTTCTTCTCTCTTTTGGCCTCTTTTTCTCCCGCGTTTGCAGCTACTGCCGAGCAGTGGAGGGTATGTGTGTGTCTCTGTCATACTTTTCGCGCGCTCATCGTATGCTATACCATCGGCAGACCCGCAGTATATACCAGTATGTTGACGCGTTGTAGTGATATTCTTCTCAACCTCGATCACTCTGCCAGGATCATCACTGACCGTTATGCCCTCGAGCCAGGCGCCGTCGTGAACGAATGCGTTATCTCCCAGCAGACCTGGTGCGGAGGGAATTGGAATGCGATCCGGAAAAGACTGGACTACATCCAAGATGCTGGGTTTACAGCCAGTTGCGTCCAACATACTGGGCGGTGGTCACTCTTTTTTTTCTGATTCAAAGTATAGTATGGATAAGCCCTGTGAATCAAAACTACCAGGGCCCGCGTTCCGCGTATGGAGATCCATACCATGGATACTGGATAGCGGACATCTCTCAGCTCAACGAGAAGTTTGGAACAGCGGAGGATTTGAAAGCTCTTTCCGATGAAGTGCATCGTCGAGGAATGTGCGTCATATTCCTTCACTGTTAATATGATATAAGCCAACGGTCTGGTGTCCCAGGTATCTCATGGTGAGTCCTTCACTGCTGCAGCAAGACATTCCTTTGAACGCCGAGCAAGGTCGACGTCGTGATCAACAATGTTATGTCCACATCTCTCACACCCGACTACTCAAAGTATATGTTCAAGGACGCAGTAAGTACCCCAGCTCAGACCGTTCGACTCTCATTGCTGATCTGCATCAGAAATACTACCATCCCTATTGCGCAGTTGATTTTTCGAACACCACTAGCGAGCAGCAATGTTGGTTAGGAGATAAGCAGGTTCCTCTACCTGACGTCAATACCGAGAATTCCGAGGTAAAATCCAAGTACTCTGACTGGATTTCGGATCTGGTTAAGACCTACTCCATCGACGGACTTCGTATTGATGCTGCCAAGTATGTTTTCACCCTGTGTTGTACATAGCTCACGACAACTTGACGTTTTCCAGGCATGTGCGGAAGGACTTCTGGCCTGCATTTGCTAAGAGTGCCGGCGTTTTCTGCATGGGCGAGGTGTTTGATCCAGTCGTTGCGTATGGCAAACTTATTATTTATTCTAACTCGATGAGCTCAATTCTTGCCAGAAATGTAGCCGATTGGCAGGGTCCTGACGCGCTGGACTCCGTGCTGAATTACCCGCTATATAACGCTCTCCTCGCCGCCTTTGCACTCCCTGGCCCACAGAACATGAGCGCGCTGATGGATTATATCGAGCAGTCGAAGAAAACGTTCAAAGTATGCCCTCTCGAAACATAGATTTGGCCATTTCAGTTGATATGTTACGAGGACACCACAGTCTTGGGAAACTTTTTGGAGAATCAGGACGTCGCGCGATGGCATAATTTGTCTGTTGACCCGCAGAGTCTGTACAACGCTATGACATACACTTTCCTATCGGATGGGTGAGTAGTAGTCGGCATCTAACAGTGAACCCAACTTACGGTGTCATCAGGGTTCCTGTCGTCTACTATGGGCTGGAACAGGGCTTCAGCGGTAACGCCGACCCAGTTTCGTTATTTTCCCCTCGTCTATTCTGCCGATTATTAACCCATTCAAGTATAACCGTGAACCCCTATGGTCATCAAATTATACCAACACAACATCATACCAGCTAATGACGACTCTTAATAAGGTATTAAGGCTTCCTTTCGCGCGTTCTCGCTGACGCGTAATAGTTGCGGACTTTCATGATCAACACGACCGATTGGGCAACCCAGAAGCCGAATGTCCTAGCCTCGAACAAGAATGGAATAGCGTTTCAGAAGGGGGAGGTGGTCTCGATCCTCACCAACATCGGTTCTCCTGCACAGAATCTTACAAACATAGCCTTTCAATCACCTTGGCCACAAGGAACTGTGACTATCGAGTATGTCTCCCCTCTGCTGTTATCGTGTTGCTCGTCTCATGCGCGTACAGTGTCATCGGGTGTAGACAGTTCGTCGTAGCGTCGGCAGGATATGTTGAGGTTGAGTACACGAAAGGGGGTGTCCCTGTCGTGTTGATACCGTCGACCATCCAGGGTTCAGGTCTATGCGGGACCACTATGGAGGGCCTACATACCGGCACTGTTCCTGGGCAGACGGTCGCGCAGTCCTCTGCCTTGCTGAGTGCAATGGTTGCTTGGCCGTTATCATTATTACTTATGGTTTCTCTGGGCTGGCGGTGATGTACACATTATATTGTATATACCTGCATTCATGTTTTTGGTTGGCATACACGGGGCCATTAACGCCTAAGTATTCGAGAAATAGTCTTCGGGCCTTTGGGGAGATTCCGCCGGCATTTAGTGTGACACTGTGACTTGTCACAGTTTGCGGCGCGGTTGGGTGTTGCGGGTGTTCTGTGCTCTGCTGTTGCGTTTTCTTTTGCTTTTCTCCCGGATACGACGCCACGATTGGGCCCACTGGACCTGGGAGCGTCCGACGCTCGGTGACACCATCCAGGTCGTCAATGGAAAATCCGCCGACGTCGAGCACCAACATCCACACCATTGTCAAGGCGCAAATCGTGTTTCTTCTCTCTACGCTCACAGAGGACAATTTTGAGAGAAACCAAATCGAAATACGCTCGGTGAGCTCTCTGTTCTTTGTTCTTCCGCCAATTTCTGACTTGTCGTTTTTTCTCTATTCGACGCGTGTGCAGCTGTCGGAGCAGCATGGAATAGATACTTACCTGCACTTCATCCGCCGTCTCATCGTTCACTCACAAGCCCGCCTCTCTCCCAACGCAGTCCCTTCAGCCTTTGAACTCTCGACTTCTTTGACCTTCCGTCTCCTGATACAGGAAACACAGCGTCTCGCGCGTGACCCCCTTCTCGCTGGCCGCTTTCGCGACGGTATCGACAAGGGCGAGGGCGATCTTTTCCGCCACTTTGATCTCGTACGATTCTGCGACCGTGTTGGGCTGCGGCCGCTCGAACGCCTCATCCTCGCCGCCTCCATAGTCTCCGCGCCTACCCGCAAAGAGCTCGCTTCGCAAGCCGCCAACGTCATTCGCACCGAGTTCGAGGCTGCTGTCCTTGCTTTATGCCATACTGCTGCCTTTGAGCACGCCGACCTCTCCCCAAACCAAGTCGCAAAACTCATGTCCAACCTTCTATCCGATCCTCCAGCCGAGTCCCCCGTCCTCGACGCCGCCCAGCGACAGGCGCTTATTGTTGCTGTACAGTCAAAGTACGGCAAGGAAGCCATCTCTCCCCTCCTTCAGCGAATCTTCCCCACCATGAGGTAGGTCGTGCGATACGCGTGTCGATGCTTGTACTAATGATTCTCTCCTCGTTGCAGTCTACCTGCAGGAACATCTCTGGTGCAGGTTCTCATTCAACTCGGGCCCGACATTACAAGTGAACCAGAGGTGGTCCGAGCCTTGCTGATGCGCTTCAATATTTCGGAAGCCAATCCGCCGCGAGACAGTTTTGTGGTTGAGATAATGTCGGCCTTAGGTCGCCTCGCTGCGGAAGGCACAACGATGTGTGATGTTGGAGCGTTGGTTCGGGCTTTGAGCAGCTTCGTACGTTCCGTTACATCTGAAGCTTTCCTGAGTCTGAAGTTATCTCTTAAGCGTATTGACCTGAACTGGGCAAGCGTGATCAAGTCATTCGACTGGCCTGATCGTCACGGTGTGGATACCGCTACCCTCAAACTGCTTATCGCCATTCTCGTGAACAGTCCTCGAGAAGCGGAACCACACGCTGTCACAGGCTTTTGGACTACCTGGTCAAACTCGCTGTATCAACTACGATTGTTGGACGCTCTACTATCACTGCCGGCAGACACATTCAATTTTGTGCAACTGCCAGGGAGACGGATAGTCACGGTGGACGATGTCTCTATCGCCAGCCCAACGATTAAATCGTTAGCCGCCAACGTTCAGGGCCATACGTGGAACTCGTTAGAGCTCTTCGAGGTTCTTGTGCGTCTTGCCGAGTCAGAGTCACTGGAGATTCGCAATTGCGTGCGAGAGATGCTCGACAAGGCGATCAAAATTAGTGCTGAACTCGTTCACATGGGTTTACTCCAAGTCCCGGTGTGTATACATCCCCCAACCTCTGTCCCAGCTACTAAAGGAATGTAGGACCTTGCATGGAATGAGATCAGGCTTGAATACTCGCGCCGGTTGTTGGCTATGTTTCTTGCGGGGCATCCCAATCATCAACTCGTATTCATGCGTATATGGCAAATCGAGCCTACCTATCTCACAAATGCATTCCGCGATTTTTACGAAGAAAATCCCCTCAATATCACCAGAATACTGGACGTAGCCCAGGATCTGAAGGTATGTATCTCCACCTTCACGCGGTCCCTTTCCTAATGCGATAAGAAGATTCTCGAATCCCTCCTCGAAGTTCGCCCTTTCGTGTTTGCGCTCGATGTCGCAGCCCTCGCGTCCAGAAGAGAATATCTCAATCTGGACAAGTGGCTAGCTGACAATGTGACTCAACACGGCGGCGAGTTCCTCCACTCTGTCATCCTCTTCCTCGACCAAAAAATGGACAGCGAGAAGGTCGCGCGTATCTCCGATCCCGCGGTTGAGAGCCGAACCATGCCCCTTAGTCCCAACACCATCACCATCATCCTCCGCGTCCTTCGAAACAGTTCAAGCTCCATGAATGAAGCCGACATTGGCTACTGCATGGAGGTCCGAAATGCCTGCCTACAAATACACCCTCGCCTCATGAGTCTCATCCCCGGATCAGACGTTGAACCAGGCTTCACCGTCGTCACCTACTCTACCGAAATTGAAACGGAAGTGGATGGCATTTACCGTCAAATGTATGACGAACACACGACCATCGACGAAGTGATTGCCATGCTCCAGCGCAACAAAGACTCTAATAACCCCCGCGACCACGAAATATTCTCCTGCATGCTCCACTTCCTCTTCGACGAGTACAAATTCTTCCAATCGTACTACCCCGCCCGCGAGCTCGCCATGACTGGCTACCTCTTCGGATCCTTGATCCAACACAAGCTTATCGATTATATTCCGCTAGGAATTGCTGTGCGGTACATAATCGATGCTCTGAATTGCCCCCCGGAAACAAATTTGTTCCGGTTCGGCGTCACAGCGCTTAGCCGTTTTGAATCGAGGCTTTCAGAGTGGCAGCCGTTATGTGCAGCTTTATTGCGCATACCCCACCTGGCCGAAGCTCGTCCAGACCTTGTTACGAGTATTCAGAGGGCACTCGCTACGGCAGAGGACAGCAGCAACAATGCTGAGCTCCGCACTGAAGCTCCCGATATGCCCCCCGTCTTCACCTCCATCCTGCCCGACCTCATACCAGGAAAAATTGAATCCCCGCCGGAGGAATTATCCGATCGCATCCTTTTCATCATCAACAATTTGGCGCCCAACAATTTCGACAGTAAACTCGCGGAAATGAAGGAACAGTTCAACGACGAATATGCGCGATGGTTCGCGAATTACCTTGTCGATCAACGAATCAGCACGGAGCCAAACAACCATGGATTATATCTGCGTTTCCTTGATGCTCTAGATCGCCAGCCGCTGTCGAAGTTGGTCTTGCAAGAGACTTTTGTCAAATCAGCCACAATGCTGAACTCGGAGCGGACAGTGGTGTCAGGATCGGACCGCAGCACGCTCAAGAATGTGGGAGCCTTTCTGGGTACCATCACTCTTGCACGCGATCGCCCGATTCGCTTCAAGAACTTGTCGTTCAAGGATCTTCTGCTTGAAGGTTACGACAGCGGCCGGCTCATCGTAGCCATCCCCTTCGTATGCAAAACCCTCGAACCTTGCGCCAAGTCGAAGATCTTCAGAGCCCCCAACCCGTGGCTTATGGCCGTAATCAGCTTGCTCGCCGAGCTCTATCACTTTGCGGAGTTGAAGCTGAATTTGAAATTCGAAATTGAGGTCCTTTGTAAGGGTCTGGACATCAACCTTGACACCGTAGAGGCAACGACGGTGCTGAGGAACCGGCCTATTGCAGACGCGGGTCCACCTCTGCCCGAATACGTTGGAGATATTGAATCACTACCCATTGACGGCGGATATGCGTCTGCTCACACACCTGCCGATGCTCAAGTCCTGGCGCTTGGTCCGGGCAGCCCTTCGGACCCGCAACGAGCCGTTGGAGCTCACATCGAGGCCATTCTTTCCACCCTCGCTCAGCACGTCCACGTCAATCCACAGCTTTCCCCGCTGAACGTCAACCATGCCTTCAAGCGAGCCGTGACTATGGGTGTAGACCGTGCAGTTCGAGAGATCATCATTCCCGTTGTCGAGAGATCTGTGACCATTGCGGGGATTTCCACCAGGGAACTCGTCACGAAAGATTTTGCTACAGAGCCTAACGAAGACAAGTTGCGAAAAGCCGGTCATCTGATGGCACAGAAGCTCGCAGGGAGCCTTGCACTGGTGACCTGTAAAGAACCTTTGAAAAGCAATATGGGCACACACCTTCGGCAGTTCCTGGCTGAGAATGGATTCAATGAGGTAAAGCTTCGTTTGTGTCTTCTGAAAGTTCAACTGAACAAGAATTTGCGCAGATGGTGCCAGACCAGGTCGTTCAATTGCTGATTCAGGATAATCTGGACATAGCGTGTGCAGCCATCGAGAAAGCAGCTATGGAGCGCGCGGTTTCGGATGTGGACGAGAGCTTTGCTGCTTCCTTTGAAGCACGCCGCCGTCATCGCGAGGTGAGTTGAAATCATTCATCCCCATCTCAGTTCTGACTCCGTTCCAGGCTCGTAACGGTCAGACGTTCTGGGACCCCACCGCCGCCCCGTCGAGCTTCGCCGTGACACTACCGGATCCTCTCAGAGTCAAGCCTAACGGACTACAGGCTCATCAGCCCGGGGTTTACGAGGATTTCAGTATGGATGCTAAGCGGGCTGCTATAGCGAGTCGGCCAAGTTCTACGACCTCCTTCACTCCTGGTCACTACGCCCCTTCACCAGCTCCTGATCCACCACAATACCTCAACCACCAAGATGCCATGGAGCGCTTCGGAGTGCGTCTTACATCGTTCATGCTAATTGATGTCTCATTGATTCGTAGGTCTTGACGCGCGACCTGGACGCTGTTGTGGCTCAATTGCCCGTCCAATCTCTCTCCAATCTTCCTTCCAATCATGACCTTCGGCATCTCGTTCGCCAGATCATCTTCCTAGCGGAGTCTAGCGATCGCAACCGCACACCTCTCTCAATGTCGCAGAAGATCGTGCAGTTTCTCTACAAGTCCCAATCTCAACTCGGACGTGAGGTTTACGTGGCTCTGCTTGATCAGCTCTGCCAGGGTTTCGAAGATGTTGCCAAAGAGGCCATCACATGGCTTCTATATGCCGAGGACGAAGTAAGTTACTCGATCTCTCGCTCGGATGATCGCTCACCGTAGTTTAGCGCAAGTTTAATGTTCCCGTAACCGTGACACTCTTGCGGAGTGGCCTCCTCAACGTATCCCTCTTGGACCAACAATTGGCCAAAGTTCTTTTCACCGATTCTCGCCCCCCCCTCCTCAATTATGTGGCGTCGTTGGTTCGAGAATGCCTTTCCAGCGATCCGCCCGTCGCAGCGCAGACTCAATTCCACATCTCA